>JAPYYQ010000024.1:0-153926 GCA_030522585.1 Anagyrus pseudococci | reverse complement strand
TATATATATATATATAGCCGTGTCTCACGTGTAAAGGCTCTGTGTATTGCGAGGATATATACGAGTTTTTATGTGATTGCACCTTTCCCTCGAATTCAGGTGTAAATCAAGCTGGTCGTTCGATTACACGCGGAATTATTCGTGTAATTTCGAGAGTTTTGGTTAAACGTTATTAATTTTCGAAATCAAGATATTATCGATTTGTTTAAGTCCGTTGAAAATGTACTCCATTAAACGAGGACCAAACAATTAATTACGCTATTACAAGGGGGCTCGATTAAATTGTTATTTATCAAGAGGCCGGCTGAAAGTAAACTTGTTAAACTGACAATCAGCGTGGAACATCTCGTCGATACGTATAGTTGCATACACGCGTTACATTGGATGTTGGCGCAGTTGTACGGCTGGGATAGCTTGTTTATACATATGGCATATTGACGCGCAGGGAGATCTGGTACCGACACATGCCCAACGACGGCTCGGACTACCACACGTCGATGCTGACCGTGAAAAAGGCCTCGCTACTCGACTCCGGCGTCTTCACCTGCCAGGTCGTCGATTGGTCGGTCCAGCAATGCAAATCCCTTCGGATCGCCATTCGGGACGATCCGAACGTCAAGGTCCTACCGATGAGCAGTACCGTCGAAAAGGTAAGTGTCCCATTGCCTTTCTTTCATTTCTTAGCAAGCGACGAACTTTTTCCGAAGAATTTCCGTTTGATAAATCCCAAAGGGGGGTAAAATTCAAACGCGATAAGCTCTCGGCTAAAAAGAGATTCCAGGCTAGTAGAGGGTGAAATTGAAATTTTCCGAAATCCTGATTTTCTATTTTTACATTTTTACTCGTGTTATGCAGTAGCCAGTCTGCGCGTCTCTATGCGTCCGTGCGCGGGTCTGTGTGTGCATCCAGAAAAGCGCTTTCAAAGGATCTTTAAACGCTTTCTCGCTCGCTTAGAAAACCTTGTCTATACGGCTGGAATTCCATTTTTGAGTCTGCAGCTTTATTGTCCGCGTGGAAAACGCTTAAAATTTTCAAGCCTTTATTTTTCTTCCTGCGTTGCGCTTCTCTTATTTTTTCTTTTTTCTTTCATTTCGCCGAAGTTTACCGAAACACATTCGGACGTGAAGTTAGAATACGCGCGAAAGCTTTTGTAAATTTCGAGAAAGAGAGGAAGCTTTTGTGCGATATTTAGCGTTCGTGTAAAAAAAAGCACACATACACACAAACGTGTGACCCTTTTCCCGGCGTATTTCTTGTTTCGTTTACACGTTTTTAAAGCTCAAAGAACAATCTTTATTTGTACGAATTTGAGCTACAATTTAAAACAAGCGACAAAATTTAATTAATCAACTGCTTTACAAACAATCATTTTAATGATGGATTATTAACCTATCGTTATCCCAAGCTTTATAATTTTCCGTATAAGCAATAATAAGCCTCATTACCGACGCGTCCATACCTGCCGATATTCAGCCGCTGAATATGGAGAGTCACATTTTCAGAACGGGCATTATAAATAACGAAATCTTGCTTTAATATGCCATTTGCTCGCACACTCCCGATAAATCTTCGGCACTTGGAATAAGATAAGCCTCCCTCGCTCTTCCGCTCTATGTAAATCCATACGATCGTTTGGTCGACGAAAGAAACGAATGGCAATTCAATTCTCGCGACCTTCCACCGGTATAAAATCTCTGGGTAGGGGGGGGGGATCCGCGCGAAAAAGGGCCAATCTCGTTCTGTTTTGCTTGGAAACGCGCTTGGTTAAAGCGCTAATGCCTCCCCTTTTGCTCTAATCGGCTTCTTATCTCTCGACCGCTTTTATTCCGCTAAAACGCATCTCTTATGCGCGTTTGTGTTTTTTTTTCGCTCTCTTTTTATTATTTCAAAGGCGCTATGGGGAAAAATATAAAGGGATGGGGCCGGCGAGGGAAGCCGCTTAAAAATTTCGCAGGGTAATGAATGCTTATTTATTTGCCGGCTAACGAAGTAAGGGGGCACTTAAAGTTCAAGCAGTTGCTGTTCTTCCGCGAGTTTATAACTGCTTCTCGCGGCCCTATGAATGTAACGCAATAATGGGCCGGAGGCTGCGGTACGATAACTTTAAGAGGGGCTTCTATGCATATACGTTGTGAGAGAGAGAGAGAGAAGTCGGGCCGAGAAGTTAGGCAGCTTTTCAACTGGCGAAGTACAAGTACTTTTAACGCCCGGACTCGTTGCCCTAATGATTGTCAAAAGCTTTAATCAAGAACGTATTTTCGTTACGGGGAATTTGTTTTTTTTTATTAAGTCCATTTTTTAGAATTAACCGACTGTAATGGAATCGCGATCAAAAGGATATTTTGATTTCAATATTGATAAATAAATAATCGTAGTGTTCAAAGCTTTCGTCCGAAGTGATCATCAATCTTTTAAGAAACACTCAATATTGATTTATTTAATATCAATCGAAATAACAACATATCTGTAAATCCTTCTATTTTATTAAAAAAAGTAAACAATTTACATGGTAAACTGTATTCATTCAACAGCGTCGAGATTTTTTGAAAAATCAACAAACTGCCCAATTTACTGATCCATAAATAAATAAATAAATAAAAACAAACAAAAAGCAATGGAGTTAATGAAAAACCTCTGGCAATAAAATTCGAGGGGAGCACGGTGCGGCTGATGTGCACGACGCCGAACATGCGGAGCATCGGCATCGGCTTCGGCTGGACGAAGAACAAGGCCCTGCTGCGGCTCGAGCCGAACCAGGAGGTCTGGGAGGATCTCTATCCAGCCGGGAGTTTGCTGACGATAAGCCGCGTGCAAAAGTCGGCGATCTACACGTGCAACGTGGCCCACCGGTCGAGCTCGGTGAGGCTGGAGGTGGTCAATCGCACCCTCATACCGCTCTGCCTCGGCGAGCGGGCCTGGGCGCTCGACTGGCCGGAGACTGCGCCCGGCAGCAAGGCCCTCCTCGGCTGTCCGCACGGCTTCGTCGGCCGTCACGTTGGCCGGCAGTGCAGCATGCGCAGCGCCAATCGTTCCGAATGGGAGCTCGCCGACTTTTCCGGCTGCTTGTACGAGCCCCTCCTCCACCCCTACAACGAGGTAAGCCCTCTTTAGACTCTCCTCCGGCGGACTACGTAGATATGTACATATGGCCCGGGGTAAACAGCGGCCCCCGGGAAAATGTTTGCCGAGCACGGGCCAAGCTTGCTCCCTCGAAATTGCCGATGAGATTCCCTCCCAGCCTCTGTAGCACCTAGCCCCCTCTTCCTCTCGCTCCTCGAGTAGGGGCTTATTAACTCGCACCGGACGACCGGTCAATTTAGATAACTTGAGCAAGCCTTGAGATACATGCGCACTCCGGGGCTCGAGCTACTTCCGCCTTTGAATTACGTTTCCGATTATCGTTATCGTCGCGTATTACGGAAAGATCGTTCGCTCGATTGCACGCTTGTTTTTTCGGCTGAAAACGATTCGATCGTTGAGATTACCGTGGGGGAGGGGTTTTCAAAGCGCAAGAAATTAATATTGCCCGCGATTAATTCGACCGTGGGGAATACTTTTAAAATTGAACATTTCGACTGAGTTCCATTAGATTTTACGTTTTTTTAATCCGTACCGCGAAAGTTGAGCTTTCAAAAAAATCGTTGGAATATTACAAATTCTCTTTTCTTTTTTATCTTAAAATTCACAGAAACACGTCTGCGAGCTATATGGGGCAGGATCGAAAAAAATTTTAATAAAAAATAGTATCCCGCGCGAAGAAAATACGTAACGCAAATATTTTTAAGTTTACGCTCGTACGTATATAAAAGTCTTTTCGTAACGGCGTGCGTGAGGCGCGATTTCACGCACGCTCGCTCACAACTCGTGTGAGTTGTCACCCTCGCTTCGCTCGGGCGACAAACCTCACACTCGTCGTGAATCATTTTTCACGCACTTGTATCGAAATGTACTATATTATCCTCGCTGGAGCACGTGTAAAAAAGCAGAAACGCGTGTATTTTTAATATTCGTATATGCGGACACGCGCGCGCGGGGGCTAATAAAATTCTCATTCCCCATCAATATTTTTTCACTCTCCGTTTTTGTGTATGCATCCGTTACACACATCCATCGAATGCTTATTACAATATCCCGCTAGATCAATATTTGATTAACTTGAAAAATAAAAAACCGAAATTTCCATCTTACAAAAATCCCGCTTGAAATAACATCGTGTATATTTAAAAAAATAAAAAAAACGTTATTCACGCACTGACACAAAAATAAAGCAAATAAATGTACACACAGTTCACTGGGAGCCGATGAAAATTTTTTTCCAGTTTCGGAGCTTGACCCTCGGCTACGAAGGTACGAACGGCTCGTCGACGATACAGGCATTCTGGGACGTGCTTCAATATCGGCGATCGGCCCTTTACCCCGGCGAGGGCGATCGCATGATCAATCTGCTCGAGGAGGTCGAGCACTACCAATCCAACCTCGACGAGCTCAATGATCTGCGCAACTCGGCCGAGGCTCTCATGAGGATCGTCGACAAAATTTTGAGCAACGACCTATCGATTCTTAGTCAGCAAGTAATTGAAAATATTTCGACTTGCCTTTTATTTTTCGCTTCTCTTTATTACGAACGGCTCGATTGCTTTTCTTTTTGCTCGCGAGAAAACTCGGCTACCTTTGTTTCGCGCAAAATTACAACCGCGTATAATTTATCGATAAAAGCTGCAATCAGTTGCGCCGGGTTTTGTTTAGCGAACTATAGCCGGTAGGAGGGGAGGGATAAAGTTGAACGACGCAAGAGGGGGTGAGCTATGTAACGAGGCTTACATTTTCCAAACTTATTTCTAATTTGCATTGAAATTGCATTGAACAGCTCTGGCAAAGTTATTTTGCGTTTTACTAATGTTTCCATAAATAATGCACGTTCGCGTGCACCGTAAGCTCAACCAAATGAGTTTTGTTCCGTTAAACAATTTCGGGAACACGTCCTCTGGGTGTAACGAGTTTTAAAATAGCCTAATTTTAGCCTTTCATTTTGGGCGCGTTACCACCGCGATTGACATTTTCCAGAAGCTAGTGGCGTTGAGTCAGCTGGTTCATCGGAATCTCGGCTACTGGAGTCAAGACGTCACCGAGCATCAGAGGCATTTGTCCCTCACCGAGATGGTGGTCGATGTTCTCCCGATGAAATCCTACTCCAGCTCGACCGTTATGTACAGTTTAAAAGTACCCCACGACAATCAGAGGTAAGGTGTTATTTCCTATTCAATTTCTTTCTTTTTCTTCTTTTGCTATAAAAATAAAAATAAATGAAATGATTGAAAATAAGGAAATAGCAGTGAAAAGCTATTTAAAATGTACCCGGTGCTTTTCTATTCCCCAAGCAAATATCCGGACTGGTACAACGAGCGAGTGACGATCCGCTTGTACCACAATAGACTGCGCAATATCAATAAGACCATCTCCGGCATCGTCGTGGTCTATCGGAATTTAGCTCGTTTCTTCCCGGACACGTACATAAAGGAGCTCGAGTAAGTAGTCAAAGGGGCTTTCCTCCGCATAAACACTCGTATATACTACACGCGCCTTCTCGCAGCCCTCTCTCTCTCTCCTCTCTCGAGCGAACTGCCACGGGGGAAATCTTTCATTTGCCCGCGTTTCAAAGAGAAACCTGTCTCCTCCCCTTTACCCATTGGTTTTTTACCTCCGGCCAAAGAGAAAAATGTCGTTGGGCCATTTGCCGGAATTGCCGAGAGAGAGAGAGAAAAGGAAAGAGACGATCCTCGAGCATTACTTATGAAATAAGAAAATCCCTTCGTCGCGTCAGCGAACCTTCAGCTATACCGCCGCTTTTTCGCCGCGTAAATAAACCATAGCGTGTAATCTTTTAAAAATCCCGTATATACATCGGAGGAGGGCTCTCGAAAGCCAAGCGCTACGCTGGAGCCAGAGCGAAATACATCCAGCGAACTAGGGCGTATCGCACGTTGATAACCAAGCCATGTTGCTTAATTGATTCCACTGTTCATTTGACGCGCCGAGCAGAAAGGGCTGGAGAAATGATGGATGACGCCGGTTGCCGGCGCGCTCGTCTGTGTAATGGAAAAATGTCTCTCTCTCTCTCTTTTTCTCGCTCTTATTCCGCGAGCGATATATTGTTAATTGAACAAGGGTTTCCGTATCGGTACAGACACCAAACTAAAAGTCACTTTCCGTATTGGCTGTTGTGTATAACGGCCAATACGTGCTCGTCAGCTTTTCCAAAATTTGATGGAAAACGCGGCAAATTAAAGGGAAAATTTCCGAGACATGTACACCCCGGGTTGTAATGTTCTTCGGAGCTAATTCTCCTGGCTGATGTCGTGCAAGCGCTCGAGAGACTTGAGAGTAATAAGGCAAAGGGGAGAAACCCCAGGACGTTATTGTTTGTCGTTGCGCCCGAAAATCCACGGCTGCGCGAGAATCTCTCCCGCGCGCTCCGAGAGAGAGAGAATGAGCTATCCCCGTGTTTATGCAAGTAACTCGACTGTAAGGTAGCTTATTAAGATCCACACTGGCGCGCGCGTATAGCGCTTCTGTTTAATAAACGGCCAATCCTCGCGCTATGCCGAAAGGTATTCCCGGCGTAGCTTAATATCGCAAAATCAAGTCGACGTGTCTCATACCATCGATTTCACTCTCTATATTTTCGCACAAAGGAATATTGCGTGCGCGCGGCAAGTCCAGTGTGAAAATGTTCAGTGAAAAGAGCGAAAGCAGGAAAAAAGCGCGGAAGTAAAAGTGTTGGTGCCAATCAATCTCTCTCTCTCTCTCTCTCCCTCGCCGATATTTTCCAACTATCGCGTTACTTGGCATATTAAAACCTCGTCACTGTTGGACATGTTGGTGGTGGTGCATGCATTGGGAAGGGGTAGAGAAAGTGGCATATACCGATCGACCAGGGCGTGCACGCAGAATTTAATAACGGACTAGAAATTCCGGGCCGCCAGTCACAGGCGGTCCTGAAGAATTCCAAAAATGTCCCGCTCCAGGGGGGGGGGGGCGAACGAGGAATGACACGGCAGGGCTTGAATTGCAGAGACGGCACGGACCTGGAGTACCGGCTGAGCTCGCGGGTCGTCAGCGTAACGACGTCTTACGGGCCCGGCGAGCGGGACGATCGGTACGCGATCGAGCTCGAGTTCGGCGGGGCGAGGAGGCATAACGTCGCCCCGGGCGTCTGGAACGCGAGCTGCGGCTCGCTCAAGCCCGACGGCGACTGGAGCCTCGACAGCTGCACCTTGGCCGAGGAGATCCAGCCCAAGGACGACGCGCTGCATTGTCTCTGCCCTCATCCCGGCACCTTTGCCGCTTTCATCACCGCTCGCGCCGAGACGGTACGTTTTTTTTTTTTTTAATGACTTGTAATCCCTTTTTCACAGCGTTTTTTTACAAACTGCATTCCTGTTTGTAAAGTCTTCTTTCTTTTTACACGTGAATATCTTCTTTTCACTTACAAATTGTTTCTTTTTTCACTCTTTCAATTTTAGGTCATTTAATGTATACAACATTTTTTCCAACTCGGAACGTCATAAGGGTTAAATTTTTTTTTTAAATTTTTCCGCATAAAAGTAGATATCATTAAAACGAACGAGTTCGTTACCGGACTGAATAAATGTTTTGCATGCGAAATTTATACAAATGCAGGGGCGAACATAATTTACCGGCACTAAGATGACTTTGGCTTGGAAGTTGGAAATTTACATTTTGTATCGCTCGAATTACCAACTTCACTTATTGAATTCGCGTGTGACTTATCAGTTGATTAGAGACCGCGGAAGTTTGCCCGAGGATTAATTGATGCCGTGTGAGCTGCGTCTGTATACCGTTGTAAGTTACAGCGTTACTAACGATTATATATGGCTTAGCGAGTTATAGCTGATCGAAATTGCAAGAGCAAACCGGAGTGATTAAATTTGCAATTTTTTGATTGTTCGAAACACACGAAATTCGATAAAGAAAGCTTGCAATGATAATTTAATAGGGTAAAAAGGCAAAATTATCGGGCTCGTGTGATAGTCGGCGTCGCAAAGTCAGAAATAATAAAAAAAGAGGCTTGTGAGAAGCAGTTGGCACAATGCCTCCCGGTGAAGTGCAAACATTGCCAAAAAACTGCTGTGAACGATAGTAGGTATAGGCGAAAAGTAAATACCAAAAAAGATGAAGTTTTAAAAAGCAGCTGTATGGCCCCCCCTCCCCCGTCCGTCTTCATTAAAACAAACAATCAATTCAATTGACTTTTATTTTTTCGGCAGGGAAAAAAACCCTTTTTGTTTTATTTTTTTTCCGGTTTTTTTTCCAATTATCTTTTTATCCCACCCACGATTCAAAATGCAATCCTGCCAAAAAAAAAAGAATAATATTTTACGAACGCTCGACTTTGATCTCCAATTCAAAAATAGAAAGCTCAAACGTTACTTATTCCATTTGTTAACCCAAACGAATAAAAAAGAAACAAAAAACGAAGAAAACTCGCGCTATTCGTTACGAATTAATCATACGCAAAAAAGGTCAGTTGCAGCTGAAACGCTATACAGCGAGTTCGCAAGATTCGCGATACACAAAGACACAGCTACGGATTAATTAAAAAAAAAGAAAAAAAAACGAAAGCAGGAGGAGGAAATCCAGGCATGGGAGGGAAAAAAGCTATTGAAGCTTCATCTCCAGCGTCAATGCGGGGAATTCCCGTTCAATAGCCAGCGCCGTATTTCCCATGTTCAAATTTTCCTTTCAAAGAAGAGCGAGAGGTGGAAAAGCAGTGGGGGGGGGGCGGGAAGCTGGAGTGGGCGCGAGAGAATTTTTGCCCAGCACTGTCCTCTCCTTTTCAGCCGGCGGCGAGTCTAGCAGCGATTCCACGTATAGCGCGCGTGCATTCCGCGAATACCGCGCGGCCAAACTTTCAATATAACCGAGTAGAAGGGGAGAGCATGGCCCGCACCTACAGTGCAGCTCATTCGCATCCGGGCTGGAAATCCAGGCGTGGGGTATAAAAATTTATTCGGCGCTATGAGAAGAAGCTACGGTCGCGCGAGATGACTCCGGTGTGCTGGTGGGGGGTGGGGGGGCTGTCTGACACGTTGGTCCGTCCTATACCTCCTGGCCTTTTTATATATATCGAGTTAGCTCACACGCCCCGAGACCAGCTCTCAACTTTTCTTCGCTCCGACTCACTCTCTTTCTACTCCCTTGGGTCTGCCACTTTGTGCTCCCTGGATTCCTTTGGGCGACGCCGCGAAACTACATCCAACCTCCCTCGTACAGCCTCTGTGGAACGGCGATGGAACATCCTGGTAGATTGCGCTTTTATTGAAGCGGACTCGGATAGAGACGATGATGGGAATCGCAAATCCCCTTCCCCCTTTCTGACGTACCCAAGTACACGCGCTATGCTAATTGACTTGCCGTGACGTGGTTTTATTTGCCGATTACCCCCCTCGACCTGGGGGGATGGAAGGGTTTCAAGAGTTGTTCTTTTTTGCATCTTGGAGTATGTACTTTTTCCTTTTTTTTTGTTGTGAGTTTTAGTTTTACGTCGAAACTTGGGGGGTTTTTATTAAAGTTTTTGGGAGAAAGTTCGGTTCGGGTCGAACGACAAGTAAACAAAAGTGTTGGCGTGGACGTGTGTATGCGTAACTGAAAAATATTATATACTTTTTTCTTCATACTTCCTTCCTTCCTTTCCTTCTTCTATATACATTTTTTTTTGTATTCTTTATATTGCGTATCGTAACTTGGCTAAAAGATTTGCAATTTCGGATGAGAATCGATACCCTTATAAATATAGATAGCACGCGAGAAGAAAATTCCAGACGGAAATTCCCAGGAAAAATGTAAACTGCGGACTTAGAAAAAAAGAAGTAGGTAAGAAAACTAAATAATTCCGAAGGAACAAACAAAAATTTGTTACAAATAAAAAGCCCCGTGGTAAGACGAGATAGAGAGAAAAAAAAACTCTAATTAAAAGTTTAAAACTTGAGAAATAAAGCAAAACAAGCTTTCTCAGGTAAATTTCATTTTCACGCTGCTAAAAATTAAAATAAAAAGTACGAAGACGGGCTGTGGGGAAAAAAAGCGTTTTTAAAAAATCCAGCTTTTCATCTGGTTACCTAGGCTCTCTCTCTCTCCCGTCATGTTAAACAGAGCGCAAAAACGTCGTAGAAAGAAAGAAGAAAAAAAAGATCAGCCGACAAAATGCACAGTTTGATATGATCAACGAGCAGGCACAAAACACCCACACACGCGATATTCCCAATTACAAATACGCCCAGCTTTTGTCTATTCCGCATTTAAATATCCAAAGCTTAGCGACAGCTAAACTTGAATAGCCCGAGCCACCAAGAATGAATAAAAAAAAAAAGAGTCCATTGTGTCAAGTTAGAGGACGAGAGATGCGTGTACACGTAGAACGATGTTGCACGTATGGAGGGGGCTTGTTGGCTGATCCGATGAATAAACCGAAAATTACGTTTGCCCGACTGTGCGTGTGTGTACGTGTCCGCTGCTGTTGCGCAGATGATCCCGGCTAAAAGCAACGAGACGGAGCTGGTGGTGATGCTCGGCTGCGGCAGCTGTCTGCTGCAGTGCCTCGTCGCGATAGTCGTGCTCAGCGCGTTCTGGTGGCGCAACCGTAGCTGGCTCAACTTTTTGAAAATCCAATGCTGCGCGGCCATTGTCGCAGCCATGGCCACCTTCATTTACGCCGTTCACTACGAGATCTCGGAGGTGCGTATACATGTGCATACATATACCTGTCCAGCTATTCCTCTCTTACTCTCTCTCTCCGCGATTCGTTCGAACGTGTGCACAGGCGCGCGGCGGGCGCATAGCGAGAAGCCGGCGCTTTAAATTATTGATGCCTCGATGAATTCTTTGCCGAGCATGCCTCTCGGTGGCCATTGTCTCGCTCTCTTTTTTTTTCTTCCTTCTCGTCCTCGCGGACAGCCGCGTTCGTTATGTGAAATTCATGTTAATTTTAAAAGCCCCTTCCTCGGTACGAGAGAACGTATTCGATCATCGTTATATGCGTTTCATAAAGAGCGACGTATTTTCATTTCTCTCTTTATTTTTCGATGTTTAATCAATATCGCACTCGGCAACTTTTGTTATACACGCGGGTCAACCAACTTCTTTCTTTTATTTTCCCATGTCCCCCTCTCCCCTATCAAGCTCCGTACTCGATGTTTTTCGTATTCCCGCATTTTGCCACTGTAAATATGACTCTGATATATCCCGAGCGCACCAACTTTGCCTATATACCAACTAACCACCTTTTTTTTCCTTCTTCGTTCCCTTTTTTTTTGCACCACTCAAGTCGCGCACACTTTATAGTTCGCAAACAAGCTGCACGCCCGCGCGCGAGCCGAGCAAACATCGCGAACTTTTCCAAATTATCGTTTCAGTCTGGAGTTGGAGGTAAAAGAAAAAAAAGAAAAAACCAACGAACGAACGTGCTGTTTCAGGATAATCTGTCGATTGTGGCGATGTGTCTGGAAGCTTTTCTTCTAATTGGCACGTCCTCGCCAATCTCGCAGGCCCTAATTATTTACGCCGAGCTCTCGAACATCCATCCTAGTCAACAGCTTCAGCCGACCGTCGTGGCCGTTATAACGGGTATGAATTTCATGAATAAGAAATCAAGCTCTCTTTCTCCCCCTCAATTTTTTTTTTAACTCGTCTCGTAACAAGTTCAGTTACGCTCGGCAACAATATCGTTAATATTTCACATTTATAAACGAATGAATAATTCGTCGTAAATGGCTTTTTCTTGCTTTCTCGGCTTTTCTCTTTTCAATTTATCAATTTTGACGCGCATAAAATAATAAAAAAAAATGTATAAAACCGAAATCTGATTGTCGTCGAAACATTGAAATTCAATCATTGGCGGTTGTTAAACAAAATTTCGCATCTTTTTGATTTTCATTAAAAATAAAAAGCCAAACGCGGTATGATTTCCATGATTATAACAACTGCGAAAATATCAAACTATTTTGCTTAGTGCGTGTGTCAAAGCCACGTTGTTTTTTTGCCTGCTAATATACGAGCTAATAAAACTTTGTCCATTTCTTCGCGACAGGCGTCCCGATTCTGGCGCTGCTCACGACGGAATTAATGAGGAAAACCGTCGGCTGGAAGCACGAGTCTTGGTGGCTGATTTTCGGCACCGAGGTTTATAATATATTCGTCGTATGTTCGATAACGTTGTTGCTCACGTTTTTACTATTGTACATAGCTGTAATTTATAAGACTAAGCCTTTGCTGTACAGATTTACGAAGAAGGACGTTATTCAGCTTAGGTGGGTATATGAGATATACGTTTATTACCTTCGGCTCGCTTCTTTATAAATATTTATTGCCTAGCCGTTGAGAATTATTGCTTTATTGTGGATGTATTTGGATTAGAAATTTAACTTTTGCAATTTCGGAATAATCAATTCCCGACTTTTAACCAACGCGCAAAGGTTAAATTTTTAAATTATAATAAGTAGACGTTTTGTGCTTGAGTTGCACATATTTCTTTTTATATATATACATATATGTGCAATTCAAGGTAATTATCTTCTTTTTGCAGAATAAGAACATTGCACCGTTCTGCGATCGTTATTTTTAGTATTGTCGCTATGGAGGTATCTTCGGTCCTCTACGTCAACTCTCCGTCGGTCATTTATCATTACGTTTTTGCGTTCCTGTCAGCTCTTCTAGTAAGTTCAACCACTTTTTACCTTTTCTTCTTCATTTTTAGTTTATTCGAGTTTACGTTAACGCGGCAAAAATTGCGTAGCTTATACTTTATCCCAGGAGCGTTCAATTTATTACATTTTGTCTCAACTAAATTTTATATCAAATTAAAGTTCAATTTACTAAAATATTCCTCTTTTACAAAAGATAATTACACCAGCTCATACCCTCATATTCAACGTGTAACTTTTCAAAAGAAAAAAAATGTTTTTCTCAGTATCCCTTATACAATTACGGCTTTAAATTCGTAATGCTTCTTAAACAAGTAAAAATGTTCCAGAGCGCGATGCACTTATTCCGCAATACCGCAACAGTTCCTTCTCAATTTGTCAAAGATAAAGCTCAAAGTTATTTAAGACATCAAGCCGATGGACCCAAGATTTATGGTCTTTAAAACAATGACATACGTGGGCGTTACATAAGCTTGGTCCAAAGATAATTTTACTACGAAATAAACGGCATTTATTTCGGTGACTCGGCGACTGTTGCGCCCCTCAACTTGCAGTTTTATCTTTATTTGGCCCAGTAAAAGAAGATGAAGATAAAACTTGCGAGTGAGCGCGGCAAAAAAGGTGGGGTACGCGCGCGCACGTGCTTCGCGCTATATACATATACCTGGGCGAGCTGTAAAGAAGAACTCGGGCGTTAGAGAGGGCTGCTGTTCGCTATGAAATAAAGAATTTCAAAGGTATTTCACGTGTGTACAGAGGGAGAGCTCCGAGCGAAGATTTAGATTAAATAAAAGAAATTCCGCCACTTATCTTGCTTGGTCATTAAGATTTTTTCTTCTTTTTCCTTTTTTTCTTTCTCTTTTTTTTTTTTGAAAGCTCCTCGAAATCGCGCCTGGGATAAATTTAAGAAACGAGAGACTTGGTCGCTCTCGTGGCTTTCTCTCGCGTAATAATAAATCATCGTTTTCAAGATTTTCTCCGCAAAATAGTCCTCATTGTTTCGCGCGAAAGTTCTCGCAATTAAATTTTTTTTCTTTAAAGGCCAAAATAATGACTGTTGCATATAATTTTTGTGAAAAAAAGAGAAAAAAGGGGGAAAGAGGGTAAATAAAATTTCTTGAGTTCTTCGTTAACGCTTCGCCATATGCGTATTTCGGTGAGGATGAAAAAAAACGTAGGGGGGGGAGGGACTTTCGTTCCGGAGCTACACGTCGAAAGTAGTAGCTTCGTTAATACTTTTTTTGGTTATTAAAAGCTCGGCAAATATAAAGCTCGCTTATATTTTCTCTCTCTCCTTCTTTCCAGGGTCTTATAACTTTATCGATGTACGTCATTAGCGGCGATGTGTTAGTCGTCGCCCCGGTTCTTCACAAATTAAAACGTCAGTCGGAAACTGACGACGAGTGTGCCTCTGAGCCGACTAAAGGTAGGTGCACACACAGCCACCCCCCACACAAGCACGCACGGGTTTTCCCCTTTTTTACTTTTACATCCTCGTTTACTTTTCTTACGAGGCTTGAAGCTTTGCTCGGGCGCCCGCGTAGACGTTAATTAATTTCCTCTGAATATTCATTTCAACTGCGCGGCCAGGAGAAATTTAATTCAGCGCTGATTTATTTTTCTTTTTTCTTTCAAATATTGTGCTGATCAGTTTACTAATGATTGATTGGTACACAGTCGGGGTTTATTAGAGGAATATATATTTTTTTTTCATTCTCCGAACAAATTTTACAACATTTTGTTTTTGCATTTTTATCCGATTGAAAATTTCCGCGAAAACGCGATTTACTTTTTGTGCATTCGTTACGAAAACTCGGCTTCATTAAGTTAATACACTTGTATGTAATCCACTGCGTACTTTCGAATAATGTTTTTGACGAAAGAACATGTAAACTATAATTAAATTTTTGCGAAAAAAGAATTATTAAAAAGAAATTAGACTTGTATGAGGTTGTTTTAGAATGGAAATACACGTTTTTTTTTCATTAAACGTACATTTTTTAAGTACATTTCGCAAACAAAATATAAAATAACATTTTTGTTGGTTGTTGAAATAACAACCATTTTATTTAGCGCGTTCGCAGAAAATAATTACATTTATCTTGACGCACAATATTTTTTAAAATTTCAAAAATACGAAATAAAACTAATTTAAAAACTAAACTTGTAATGTTTTCCAACTAGAATAACCTATTAAAATAACTCAATTGACCGTAATAAAAAAAATGAACTTTACCACTTTTGTAAAAAAAAGGGGGCGAGAGTCGCAAATCCATCAAAATTCACGCGAAAAAAAAAACTATCGGCTGGAAAAATTTCAAAAAATCAGCCAAACGTCTGGGCAGGATATCCATTAATCAGTCGTGGATCGAGCGTCGTGCCAAGAACCGCCCCTAGAACTTCCCCCCCCCCACACCTCCTCCGTTAAAGCCGTCGAGATTAAATCGATCAGCTGAAAAATCTGCTGCAGTCCGTACGAAAGAGCGCGAGCCATCGGAACGTGAGCCATCGTCCTCGTCATCGGCAGCGGCGTGCGCACTGCCAGCGACCCTCCTGCTCACTGGGGTCTGCGAGTCGGTCTACCCGGAGGCTCGGGGCGTAGCCGCGGGCATCGACGTCCGCGAGTACGTGAACGAGGCCGCGGCCGGGGCTTACGCCGCCGCGACGAAAGGCCTGCCCGAGATCCAGATACATCACGTCGACGACATCCATCTCGACAATTACGGCCTTAGTCCGCGGGTGAGGCAGCAGCCAGCCAACCCCTCGCCTGCACCCGTCCAGCCTCAACAGCTACACCATCACCAGCAGCAGCAACAGAGGAGGTACGAACTCCAACAGACCCAGCTACAGCAGCAGCAGTTCGAGCAGCCGAGCTACATCGTCAGGGGAGCTAACTTTGTCGCCCTCGAGCCTTACACCACACTCGAACATACGGTGAGCCCGAATTTTCTTTCGACTAAAGGGGAGAGCGCAGGGGGGATAAGACGACTGTAGCTACTTTGGCACGTGACGGCTTACCTCTCGGCACTTCTTTATTTTACTTCAGCTCCCCTACTTTCTTCTTAACGTGTTTTATACACCGAAATCCGTGTTTTACGCTCTGTGCTCGCCTGAATGCCGGATAAATGACGTTAAGGTTGAATGAACGAATTTTATCTTTTTCCCCGTTTACGGCGATACGACGACGATGAGCCTGGCGGATATAGCCGATGAAAGCGATATTTTAAATTTTTATTCGGTGATGACGTTTTCAAACGTCGTTAACGTTTTTGGCGAATAATGCAAAAGGTCGCGAGACCTTTAATATTCTGTTATTTGTTGCGAAGCTCAATTTTTGGATAATTGAATTTTTAAGAGTTTAACTTCGTCGATGATAATGGAAAAAAGCTCGGCACAATGTACTTGTTTTGTAATTATAAGTAACTCTGCAATGAAAAATTTTGAGAGAAAGGTTTTGATTTGAAAATTGTGTAGAAGAAAAAATGTTTATTTGAAATTAAAAATGATTTTTATTCGTAAAAAATTATCGAATTAAAATATATTCACCCCCAATTACTTTTTGGTAAAAATTGAAAACTAAGCTTTTACCGCGCGATAATTAAACTTTCGGAAGGCAACTTTTGGAATATTCAACGAATTCGTATCAAATATTAAAATAATTATTAAAAAGGCTAAAATGAAATTTAGTACTCGGACGCTTCGCGGTGCCCAGCTCTTATTATGATATATACGTATTTTGTGAATTTAGTAAAGTAATTATACAGTTATACATGCGCCACAAGTAAACCGCGGTCTGCTCTCCTATTGTACGAGCTATTAAAGCAATCGTATAATTCAACTTAGTGCGGTATTAAAATTAGTGGACTCGTCAGTGCGCTGCATTCACTTTGCCAGAAAATTTAAGCTTTTGATATATAATTACATTCGGTAGTATTATTTCAATCCTTTCTCTTCTTCGCTTCTCTCTCTCCCTCCCTCTCACTTAAAAATAATATTTCCATTGCCAACATTTCAAAACTCCTAATTCAACTACACATAGCCACGTTGCAAGATCGCGTTTACGGAAAATAAATAATGGACGAAAGTACGGCGCAATAAAAGGCCAACAATACTTATTGCCTCCTCATAACGCTTGCGAACATCAACTATTTTTTTACGAAGCCCTCGTTTCTCTCGGTCGCGCTACTGCAAACGTTTAAACAAACACACAGTTTGTTTAAAACCGTTACGGCGGGAAACACTAAGAGTCAGAGAAAGCGAGGTTGCCCTTACGACGAAGCTCTCGTGCAGCTCCCATAAATCCCGCGGTAACAGTATAGCAGCAGAGAGCATAGTAGCGGGAAGCAGCTCCCTCTCCAATTTTTACTTAAAATTTTTCCCGAGCTAGCGAGCGAGCGAGAGAGCGTATAAATTACCTCCTTTCGACTGCGCTTTCTCAAAGTCGCTGGTGTGTCCGCCCTTTGCTCTCTTTTTTTCTCTCTCTCTTTCCCTCTCTCGCGCTGTTCCAAAGGTGACGTTGAATAAAGGCGCGCGTGCGAAAAGCGACACGCTCCGAGCGAAAGAGCCGGCGTTACATCATCGTGAAAGAGAGACCACACCCACATACACACGTATATGGACCTTCACGCGGCACGCGAGAGTCAAAGGAAACGTGCGCCACAGTAAAAGCCAATACGGCCTTAATAAAGTCCTGGCCGCGAAAATTGAGGCATCCATCTCGTGTGCAGTTCACCCTCCAGCAAAAATTCCCCGCAGGAATGCTCCCCGCTCTTCCTCCCCTATCCACGAACGTCGGAAGTGTATTACTCTGAGAGGGAAAGAGGGGGAGGGGGGACAAAGCACGCGGCATCGGTCTCTTTGCAGCCGCGAGAAAAGCTCGTTTGCTCTATATAGTTATAAACGCACGCGTCCTCCTGTCACTTCTTCTTCGGAGAGAGAGAGGGAAAAAGCTCCTCGCGCGCGCGCCTCTCGCGTCAAGGAGATTGAAAAAGTTTTCGGAAAAAGACGGGCGCGTGGTGCGAGCGCGGTAGCAGCAGCGCCGGAAGGGGCTGTTTCGACGAATATATATGGCCGACGCGACGCCGCGGGAAGTATAACCGGGGCCAGATGTCAGCTCCCCTCTACCAGCGCCGTTCTGGCGCCTCTTGGCTATACCCCCCCCCCCTACTGCACCAGCGGGCTTCTTTGATGTCTTACGAGTTTTCGAGCGACTTGACGTTTTCATTGCTTTTTGAGGACTTGCCCTGACTTATCGGATTTGCGAGATGATTTTTTGAATGAAGTTTATCCACTTTTGCGCGCGCGCGCGCGACTCGTTTACATACGACGTTAGACGCGCCCGAGAGACGTGCTCGCCAACTTAGCGTCGACTGTAACGACGAAGGAAGGGAACTCGTTTAAATATGGCGAAAAATTTTTTTCGAAATCGATTGGCGCCTTGGCTGTAAGTTCGACGAAGTTGGAGGTATATTACTTTTGGAAACTTGGTCGCCGATGGGAATATTTGCAGATGCTTAAAGCTCGCGGCTTTCGTGATTTTGGGGAATTTATTTATTTCTTCTCAATATCCAGTTCGATGAGTATCCGATAAGATGAGTAATTTCGTAAGATCCGATGTAAAGGCGAGTAAGTAGTGCAGCCCAGAATTCGGTCAGCCGCATTATTGGAACATTCTAAAATTCCATCAAAACGACGAGCTTTCCAATATATATCCACAAAATTCGTACTCCGGTAATAAGATTGAAAGTAAATTCTATCCGCTGAGAGGATTTCAACAACACCAACAAAAAAAAAGGTATCAAAAAAAGATTCTCACTCATATCCCTTTCTGCGTGTGTTTTCTTTCTAACGCGGTTATGAAAACATTTCAAATTTAAATACTTTTAAAATCTCGTTGGGGCAAATATAAGTTTAATTTGGCAGATAATATGATGGTGAAAAAATTGTTTCTCCTTTTATTTGTTTCTTTTTCATTTTTTTTCTGGGAAAAAAGTACACTTTTATTTCGCTGCAGCTGTTGTGCGTCACACCGCATAGTGGAAAAATAATAAGAAACCGGGACATTCTTCCTTGAAAATTTACAAGGGCTTTTCGTTCTGATGCAGCATCATACACCAGTACCCTTTTACAGTGAAAAATATTGGAATAACGGGCGACTTAATAATATGGGTTGTAAGAAAAATTATTTATAATACTATAAACATTTTAAAAACCGAAGAAGATTGTTCATTCTACAATTCTACAATGGAAATTTCGTTTTAATATTTTTTAGATACGAGACCTTAATTAAGTTAATAAAATTTTTCCATATTAAGAAACAAAGAATTTTTAAATTTCGTTTTTAATTATTAACACCTCCGAGTTTATAAGGGATATTAAATTTCAAGATTTTAGAAATAAATATAAAACAAAGTTGGAGCTGTAAATAAAAGATAATGAAAATATATATTAAAAGAGAAAGCGAATTAAGAATTTTTCTATTACTCGAGTAAATTCATTTTTATAGCTCTTAGCGTTCCAACTGTCAACAACTCGCTCTTAGATATCAAAAGCTAAATTCGATTTTGTCCAACTTTTTGATAATACTAATTAGAAAGTTTCGATGCGAAAAGAAAAGGGTCATCGTCGTAACAAGCAATCGACGTCTATCATTGCCGAAACTTTCTTTCTCTCTTCCGTAATATATCAAACGCGACGCGAGGCTATTCAATCGATTAAGTCGGTTAAAATATTACAGGAACAGATATCGGCTTTGTGTCAATAAAAACTATTTTTCCAGCCCTTTAAAAACTTCCGTGCTCTGTAACTCTTGTGAAAATAGACAAAAGAATACCGCTCGCGCAATAAACTGCATCCCGCGCTTGGTGATATACCAAACGAATGTTGTCCCTGAAAAAAAAAATAGAAAGAGAGAAACACGCCCTAGGACACGATATCTCGCCTGGCGATTCAACAACTCGCCAAATGTAATTTCCACCTGATTTATACGCAATGTACGTTTCTGCAATTTCTCTCTTACAAACAATTTTCACTTCACGAGTATGACGCGCGTGCCATTATTTCCTTGACCAGCGCCTTATCGGCGTTAAAACTCGCCGACAAACAAACCTACCCGTCACAGCGGGCAAATCTGCGAAATGATAGCGGCCAGCCGTATTTATTCGCTCGTAAAAATTCATGGTCGATCGATTCTGCTCGGGACAGGCTCGCATCCGGTGAAGAGCGTGCCGAAAAGCAGCCGCATAAATTTATGTAAGACGCATGTAAACGCGGGCCTAGGAATAATTTGAGATGCAGTGTCCCGCGAGGTCCAGGCGAAGTTGAGAGAAAAACGTGTTTAGAGTTTGCTAGACAATACGGAGTCTGTCCTCCCGCTCGACACGGCATACTCGGCGAACGTGTGTCTCGTATAAACTGCGACGCGACTGTATGTCTCTCTTGCTCGTTCGCGCCGGGGATGTATAATTCACGTTATCCCAGCTAACTTTGACAAGACATCCAGTTTCGTCTCACATTTCCCAGCCGGCTTGAGAGCTCGCGTACTTTTTTTTATCCTACTTTTCGGAGGAATAAAGAAGTAAAAAGGGTTTCTAAGCTGATATCGATTAATGATCAGCGAAATATTCCGATCGAGAATTCGGTACGTTTGATTCGCTCAGCGAGAAACAAAAAAAAGGCAAAACACCGGCCTCCGAAAAGAAGCAAATATTCAACCAGAATTTCAATAAAAATTTCTCGCAAATTTCTTTTAATTTCATTTCATTAACCCTCGCGCTTTAACTCGACGCTCCAGTTGGTCAGAAAATTTTTATTTTAACGAAGGCATTTACAGACGGTGTCGGGGGGGGGGGGGCAAAAATTATTTTCAAGAATTCCGTCGAACATAGCGGAATGAAAAATATATAAAAATAAAAGGAAAAAATAAGGTCGCGCAACAAACAACCTCGAGATATATATGTTCATTCAACAAAACGTCTACGATATAGAGCCTTTTTTATCCCCAACTAACCCCGACAGTGAGTGCAGTTCTCGTCGCGAGCCGCAGACGAAAAAAAAAACGCAACAGCTACAACAACAGCGCCTGGCAATACTAAAATGAAATCTACGGCTATAGCCTTTCTCCCTGCCTCTTTTATTCTTATTTGCATCCCCGAGAACGCACACTTCTGTTTTCACCAGTGATAAAACACGTTTCCTTTTATCTTTCCCATACGCTCACGCAGAGAGGCCGCTCCCGATGGCACTTTGTCCCCGGCAATCGATTCCTCTCCTATTATTTTTCGTCCCATCGTTCTCCTTTTTCGAAAATATTCCTTTTTTTTATGCGTAGCTGCAAAGTAAACTAAAAATTCTCACCTTACTCTAAGAAATAAAGCCTCTCGCACTTTACAGCTTCGCCGTCGAGCGTAAAGCGAAAATCAATCGGAGAAATAAAGCCTGCCTTGATCGCTTGCCTAGAATATAAAAGCCTGTAGGGCTTGCACGCACTTGACCCTCCTGCACATTATATGCAGCGCTAATACACAAATGAAACGAAAAGTAAAGCTCGAAAATCCTGGTTTTGTCCCCCGAAGCTGATATTCCGCTGACCGACATTGCAGCAGCAGCCAGCCCAGGCATACACAGAGCTAGTCGGGCTGACGTGCGTGCAGCCGTCGCTGGAGCTGCAGCATCTCCAGCAGCGGAGCGGGCCGACGGGCTCGGCCAACAGCTGCCCAACGACGATCCTGTGCAACGCTCAGGTCGAGACGTGCCTCGGAGGCCGAGTGCCGACGATGCCCGACGTCACCCTCGCCATCAACGGCGAGCCGGAGCTGCTGAAGAAGCCGGCGCTCAAGCACGCCGGCCAGACGACGGCGGTGTCGACGAGCCCGAGCTTGGTGGCACCTGTTGTCTCGGTCGGCGTCAACACCGGCAGCGGCCCGGCTGTCGTGGTCGAGGCCATGCCCGACATCGCCAACACCATGGAGCGCAAGCAGCCCGACGGCGAGGACGTCATCCTGAAGCTCGTGCGCCGGCACGAGCGGCTCGCCGACGACCCGCCGGATCCCGGCCTCACCGCCGCCAATGGTATGCTCGATAGGATATCCCACGATCTCGATTACCTCCTCAATCGCACGAAAGAGGACGCCTAGAGACGCACAGCCCCCCCCCCCCGTGTTTCTTTATGTATTTTCGATTTTTCTTTTTTTATGTAAACAGAGCTGCCGTTACTTTTTATTCGAGACTATACGTTTTTTATTGTTACCGCGCGAGAAAAAGCTCCGGTATTGGGAGCCAAGTAAATTTTGTGCGTTTCGCTTCGAGCCCTCTCTCTTTTTTCTTTCGAAATGTACGAGGGAATCGTTGATAAAACGAAATAACTGGAGTCGAACGTGGACCTCGGGACTGTTGACTTTTTTATAACGTTTATTGTGCGATAGATCCAAAAAATTTGGTTTATTTGTCCGAAAGGCTAACTCCCCCGGTATGTGTGTAAATAAATTTTGATGATTACTATGAGAGCAATGGCGTTTTTTATAACGCGTGCAAATTCACCCCGTATTTCGGGATACGTATATTATTTGAGCTAACGAAATTTTTTATAAAGTTCGCAATTTAAATTGGAAATTTTACGTTTCATGGCTATTTGATCTGCTGAAACTTTGATATAGCTTTAATTCCAGAGCACTTTTTGCCGTTGTTGTTATTAATGGAAAATAAATCAATTCTAAAATTTTGTTATTAAAAATTTATTTATTTATTTGGAGTTTAATTAAGCTGCATATAGTTTTATAAAATATTTCATTTTACTAAAAAATAAACATAAATGTAACAGATTTTTTTCTTTTATTTTATAATGCAACATTTGATTTAAACCTGCCTGTTTGAAATATTGCGAAAAAAAACAGCGAATCTTCGAATTGTAATTAAAAAAAACTTGTTTTTAATAGAACCATTTGTTAATTGTTGTTATTCTATTGTAAAAAGTTGCATCAGCTTACATCGTTTGTTGAATTGTTGAACAAATAAAAGCCTATGGATTAAGTCACACTTTAAATAGTGAGTGTAGTGTATCAAATCGAAAGTATTACAATTGTTTATTATACGCTCAGCGGATATAGTTATCTGTCGAACTTTCTACGTATTGTTCACATTAAAAATTTTAATGATTTGTTAAATTTTTCAAAATAATTTATTAAAAAGATTTATACTTTAACTGTGTGTTCAAATACATTGCCTAAAAAGTTTGTTTGTTGTTACGTTTTCTACAGCACCTTTAAAGCAAAACAATTGTGAAACGAGAAAAATATCCCCTCTACAACTTATAGAAATCTGTGTGGAACATAAAATGTATGTATATAAAATATCAACGTAATATCAAAATTCTAAATGTATAATACCGTAATTATCAAACGAAATCAAACAGCTGTAATCATAAACTTTATCGTCATTTCTTTTTTACATATTTGCTCATCAAACGTAATTATTTCTCCATTGCCAAAAAAAAATTATTTGTAACATCACTTTTAAACGCTATCGTTAAAATATAGTAATTATGTACAAAGTCGCATAATATCATAAAAACTACAATACGAAATGCGTAATCACGCGCATACGAAAAGAATATAAAAGGTTTTTAAAAATACTTTTGAAAATTCTTTATTTCTTTTATTTGAATGTTAGTGTGAAATTGTCTCCATGTATAAAAAGACGTTTTTATATGAATTTTGTAATCTCTTGGGTGTCAAACATCCACTAATCTACTGTAAAAATTTTAAACGAAAAATAAGAGTGAGTATTGAACAGAATTTTTGACTGATTAATTTACTCTGCATTATTACCATCTGCTTCCTTTAAAAAATTCCTATTAAATTATCGTCATCCAATTTTACTGGCCTCTAAAATAACTTGAAATATAAAAGTACATTGAGTTTACGGTTAAATTCGATACTGCGAAGCTGCTGCCACCACGTATACCTGTTGCATTGCAGGGCGTCAACCTCTCCGTTCGAATGACACTTACCTTCTCTGATCAACTTTATCTCTGGATTGGGGGTATTGAAATTCGAACTGTCGATACTACAAAAGATACATTTATGCGTTGACTCTCAAAACAATCTTGTTTTACTAGAAAATAAAGGATGTTGAAAATATTGGATGCTCGATCGATAACAATGGTTGTTTCAAATTTTATATTGATTAGTTAATTATTATTAATTTTACGTAGGATTGAAAAAAGAGATGCTACTGAAATGTATAAAAATAACGTGATAGTTTTAGTGAAAAATTACAAATACTTTACTGATTCGACTGGTTGATGCAAGGTACAAAAAAATTAATCGAATAAAATATCTTTCAACGCCTTGGCTTTTATTAAAATTGACATTTAAATAAATTTGGTAAATTTTAACATATACTAATAACATACGAAAAGAAAATCACACTAGAACAAATTTTCCCTTCACTGCGCACCGAAGAAGCTTACAGAGACTTCAGCGTATGACTGCGTAAACAATATATTGGACAACACTGGACTTTTCTTGGAACTATTTTCTAAACTCATCTTAGGATACGTTAAGCATAAGCACCGTGACAGGAAACATCATTTATTTCAAATTCTGCTTTGTGCCACGCGCGCTCGCCGGATTTTTCCTCGTTTCGATACAGCAATTTAAAAAGAGTATCCGTCGCAAAATTATTGAAATCAGTGTGAAAAGAAGAAAAAAAAACAGGACAAAATAAATCGTTATCGTGATATCGTCGGAATTTTGACAAGTGTACAAGGATTGCGTTATGATAGGGTAATTCAAGCTGCTTGCACCTGCGCGCTTCTTCATCTTTCTTTTCTTCGCGATTACGTATAAAATATTATTTTTCATGTCGCAGATAATTGAGTCGTTGAAAATACAATATTTTAAATAATACTTGAAAATATAGCAACTATGTACAAAAATATTTTGTAAAGTTACAATCGCGTCGGTCGACGGCGCGCGCCACCGCCTACCTGTGTAAATTAATCAAGAGTACACAGTATTCAACATCGATTTCAATAATCTTTCGAAAATTCTTTCGTTGCCCGACTTTTTTCTTTAGCGCGACATTCGTCTCTACACATAAAAAATAAAAATAAAGTTTTCGAATGAACATCGTAATCTCTTGGGTGTAAAATGTCCAACGTTCTATGTTTGAAGAAGAAAAAAAAAGTAAAAGAAAAAATCAGCAGAAAAGAGAAAAAGAAAATAAGACTACAATATCGCAAGCAAACGCGCCACTGGCTTATATTTTATTTGTATTATCACTGTTTGGTCGCTTTCTGTTCTGCCCACTAAGTTTATCTCTCGCGCTCTCGCGACGCAAACCGATTGGAAAAAGACATTCTATTCCACGTTGGCTTTATTCGCGGTCTCCTATTACCGCTGTCTGCTACAACAGTTGATCATTTATTAAAAAGCTATACATTGACAATTTCTAGTTTTCATTTCATACGGTTTGAATTTGCTGCGCCTTATTCAATCGCTACGTCGAAGATTGTCGAGAAGTCGATATAAGTCGTTCTGCGTTTTATTCCCGTGGTCTTTACCGTGACTCTCGCTTCGTGGGTTTTCTTTTTTATCACTAAATAATGCGACAAGTGTGCTTTTCGTTATCTTTCTTTTCTCGACAGAAGTATGAAAAAATGGAGCAGTATCTTCTTTTTTGTTTTTGTTTTTATTTTGTTTTTTAATATTCGCCCACTCAGTCTCGCTTCACTCACACACATGCACGCAATTTGTTTCTCTCTTCCACTTCGCAATCCGCACTACTTCCTTCTCTTCACCCTCTTATTCACAGTTACTCCTGTCTTGGCCAAGCGCGTGTAATTATATATAAATGCAAAAAGAGACGTAACGAGGTCGGTGTGTTAGTCCGTTTTATTCTTTTTTTTGTTTGTTTTTAGCACTCGAATATAACTACATGACTAGTTTTCTGTCTCGACAGATTCTCTTAAAAATATAATTATTTACAAGGATTTCTCTTCTGCATTTGTCTCTTCCCATACCTCTCCCATAGCCATCATGCCCGAAAACATCATTCCATCTTAAATTCCGTTACGCTTATTATTGTTACTCTAAATTATAAACTTTTTGTTTACTCGCTACGACATTAATTTGAGTTTGTCTATTTTTCTTAACCTTTTTTCTTTTACTTCAATAAAAAGAATTAGCTATTTTGAATCTCAATGTCTGACCTTGCCAAATTGGCAGTAAAATTAAAATCTTCTGAAATAACTTCTTTAGAGTCTCTGATAATAAAATGTATGTATTCCAGATAAGTCAGAATAAACAAAAAGTAATAATTCGAGGGTAACATAAGAAAACCTACATCCTTACTTAAACGTTACAATCAGTCCATTTATAAATCCTCGATAAAGTTCGAATGTTGTGTTTACCATTTGTTAGCAAAAGAATTATTTATCTATATCACAATGTTCGATTGAATATATAATTAAGCGGATAAACAGTGCAGCCGTCCTCCTCTTCGGCGAAAGAGAAGAACCATCGATACAGGTTTGCGAAGAGAGAGAAAGAGGAAGAGACAAAGAAAAATCAAGGAATTCACTTTGCTTTAATAGAACGTAGGTTACATCACATCAATATAATACCAAAGTTGCGTCGCTTTCGTGGCTCAACAACAACATCTCTTCAGCCCAATTTTTGTTTATTGCCATGAAAGTAGTCTCTCGAATGATCCACGCGAGATAAGATTTTCAACCTGGCATTGCTTTTCGACTTATTATTTTCTTATCTCAACTCTGGCTAAAGAGAGTTCTTTCCGTTTTTGCTTTATTTTTGTGCAAAACATTTAATCTAATTATCTCTTCTTCGTCCTTCTTTCTTCATTTATTATTAGTCATTAATTTATTACTATTATTAATATTATTTTTCGAGTTTTCTATGAAAGAATGAGGACGGCACAAAGTGTGGCCGTACGCTTACGCGATATTCATTACGAGTAATGTACTGGAACGGAACAATGCGAACATCTCAATTATTCATTGTCTTAAAATGAGCGGAGCATTTTGATAAAATTATTGAACCTTCATGTAAAAGTTGCAAAAATTAGTAAGCGCTATAATATATATTTAAAATGCTTTTTTTTCATCAAGCAAATTGTTTGAGCATAAAAAATATTCAGGCAATAATCAATTCATCTGGTATTTTTGCTTGAAATATTTATTCATAACTATTATGCAATTAAAAGCAGCAGCAACTTGTTAAAGAAGAATTAAAGATATTTTCAGTCCGTTCCTACTGCTATTACTTTTTGGTTCAAAGTTACATATTAATCCAAGATATTAGTTTGAAATGTGCGTTACAATAAGTTGAATAACTAAATATTCAATAAATATCAACAAAGGGTTCGTTTATTAAGGTATAGGATATAATCGTTCTATATTATAGTATAGACTAGGAAAAATTAAACATAAACGTAAACAATTTTTAGGTATAATGCACAAATTATTTTCAAAACTTTATATTTGTCAATTTTAAAAATTTTGCTGGGCTGGCATTCAATTATTCAAATTTAAAAATCGATGTTATTAAAATTTTGTTGTATTATAAATTACGTTTCAATGTATACATTATAAATACAAAGCATTCAATCTTTTGGATCAATACGTACGGCCTTGAACCTTCTTTGCTACTGTTCTTAAGAACAAATAATGAAAATTAGAAATAATAGACTTGTTGTAAAAAAATTCTCTTACAAAATAAGCCACGGAGCATTTTACCATCTACCTTCTCCTCCTCCTTCTCGTAATTCGCTCGCTATTACAGTCGGGACTTCGCATTGATTTTCATATTTAGAACTGTATATTTTTCACATCGATAAGTAGTTATTCAAGTACTATATTTACAAAATTTCCATATTTATTTAAATACTAAATCAAATAGAACCATATGTAAATATTAAGTTACAATAAAATCGCGATATTCGTAAAAATTTCAATTTTAACAAAAACAACGAAATGAGTATTAAAGCCAATAACTACCTATCGATTGAAATGAAATTGAGAAGAAAAGGAATTCACTGTATCCTATCAATTTGCACTAACGACTTCGCTTCGTCATTCTTCTCTTTCGCGCATGTGTTTTCTCCTTTAAATCGTCTTACTTAAAAAATATAAAAATACATAGCCAGTCTATACATGGAGCGTGCGAAGTGGCACAATAGTGTTGGAGTCGAAACGCTGGAACGACAAGCGGTAGCTGCCGACGGTTAACTGCCAGCCTCGTTGGCGACTACCGTCGTCGCTCGAGGCTGCTCCAGTCCCGACGTCCCCATCGTCTCAGGCTCACGATACTGCTGCTGTTGTTCCTTTGATAACTCGATGCCCTTTAAGACGCCTGGTGGCTGCTCGATGCGTTGCAGTCGCGGGAAATCGGGTCCCGGCAGCAATAACGTCTGGCTCGGCAGGTTGGCCAGCGACACTACACCTGGACTCAGAGTTTGCTGCTTGTTGAAACAGCAGCGTAACGCCTCGTCGATCAAATTCGCTATTTTGTCACGATCATTCTGAAATTGAGTATTGAGGATAATGAAATTTTTTGTGAGAAAAGTTTTTATATTCAAGTATTATAGAATTTTTTATAACATTTTATGTATAATACTGGAACAAAATTGTCGCTACGATTAATTTTATATATTTTTATCAAAATACATTTACATTCATACCTACGTCTGCTAAAGTATTATCTTTCTTTTGCATATGCAGAGCTAGTTTAATTTTAGAATTGGATTACTAAAAATCGATTACATTCTTAGTATATGTAACAGAAACTGAGTGTGAGTCATTGGATGACCTGTAACTGATCTGTTTTCTTTTTCTTTTTTTTTCTTCAAAAAGAATAGCGATGTATTACTCACAAAAGTTATGTAACGCAAATTGGTTTTATATTCCTTATCAGTTGATTGTCTTCAAGATTCTCATTGTTATAATTACTTATGTGTAAAAAATGCTATTGTCAGCGTTTTAAATGAAAGAACGTAATAATAAAATTATATTGCAACTAAGATTCGTATTACAAAGAAACGCTTGACTATTTTTAGTACAGTTCAATATGTCAATACTCACTTCGTTGATAAAGCCGTAATATACAAGTTCCTGTGCGAGCGACATCGACGTATCGGTCTCTGCAACTGGACACGTCAGTTGCCGATTCATCTTATCGTCCATTCTCAGCAGTATTGTCATCTAAATGGAGAAGAACAAAAATGTTTCCGTCAAAGTTCATCGCAAAAGCAATAAGTCACTACTTATCGCGTTCAAGTGTTGGCGACACTTACTTGTAATTCGCAGCTCTCCTCGCGAGGCTTTACGTTGCACATCATATTGACTACTCTACGGGCCTCGACGTCGACGGGTTCGGGAGTTACGGACTTTACGGATTCAGTAACTTCGGGAGATATCGCTCTAGGCCTCACAGGCGGCGGAAGTTTGGCCATAAATGCGGTCAATGGATAAATTCCGTATCTACAAAGCAAACATAAATTAACGCTACGAAAACAAAGAGAAAGTAAAAAAAATGCTGGCTCAATGGTATTTCCGAACACGAATATACCATCAATAATCTTTCGACGAATAAACTTACTTAACGTCTTCTACAAATTTCTCTAACTTTTCCGTGACAGCTATATCGCTAAGTCGAATCTGATGAGGAGGCCTATTCTGATACTTGATTTCTGCGAAGACCGTATCCGGACCGTATAACCTTTGCAGCACCTCATCCGTTATGGTCTCCGAAATATTTGCTAAAAAAAAAAAAAAAAAAACAATGCATTTTAATAAACCCACGCTTGAAATTAAAATCCCCACTATGACTAATCGAACTGTCGCTTACTGGCTGAATTGACTAAAGCGTGCGCCGCTAGCAATTTCAAGGCGTGAACCTCGAAAAGGACCGGGTGAAAGAGGAGCTCCCTGGCACTGGGTCGACTCAACGGGTCCGCTTGAAGACACTTGCGAATAAAGTCTTTCTGCTGCGCGTCATCCAGCGACTCGATCGTCTTGTTGATGTTCTCTTCGGTGACGACTGTGCCGGTGTCGCCGTTTCCCTGGATTTCCAACGCAGCCATCTCCAGAGCGCACATGCCAAACGAGTAAATGTCGATGGCTGGTGTTGTAGCGTCTGCAAGTAAAATGACAAATAAACCATTGCGACGAGGTTCTTGAGAAACAGAAGTGATGTTTATCAAACTACGTACTTCCATACTCTGGAGCGACGAAATGCATGTTCTTCATGTTTTCCCTGTTGGTTTTTATGTGATGGTGAATAGCATCGGGCGCCACTGGAACAGAAGAAATATCGACTCTGTAGCTTACTTCGACCTATCGAGGAATTTCCAGCATTATGTCGTTAAAGAAAAAAAAATTGTTCGTACAAGAGTATCGTTTTTTTATTTATTAATTTTTGCTTTTATCTTTCTTTTTTTTTGAGTAACTTGAGCCCTTTTAATACCTAACCGCATGAAAAAAACAACATTCCAAGGAACTAGTGCATAAACGAAATAAAAAAAAAATCCAAGAAAAAATCAATTGAGCAACAAAAAATTCACGCAGTCGTGTATGTGTAAAAAGAAAAGAAGGTAATAAAACAAAAAGGAAGCATCAATATAACGATGCACAATTTATCTGTATAATATGTATAGACAATTTATAATTGTATATTATATATATGTCAAGCTTATGAATATACACGTATATACCTCGATGCGTCTAATCTACTTAGCTCTCTGCACTGGGGCTTCTGCGTCTGCTCTCGCTATAACTCCGAAATAGCCCAATCATTCGATTCGATCTTCCATTGCCGATCTTCCGTGTGGATAGAGAAAGAGAGAGAGAAGAGCGGGGGCTTAATATCAATCCGAGCCTTCTCTCGTTCTCGAAGACGAGACGTAGCCTTTAGCTGTATTATCGTTCATTACACATTAAGATTAGCCTAGTTGGTGGATCATAATGCGCGATGATTGAAAAGTGGGAGGGAAAAAAGGGCCGAGGGGGGGACTCAAGTTACTCTCTCGATTGCAAGCGATCTCGCATATTGTTATCGTGCACAAATTTACAACGATAAAACGCAGCTCCGGCTCCGAGGGATAACAACAGGGCCGAATATCACCTCGGCTGCCTGTAATCCACAAGTTTATACGAGACAACTGTCAATTTATACAGACCCAGTCCTCGATAGACCCCCCCCTTATCTCTATCCCCTTGTACGTATTCCTCGATCCCATTCATATTGTATACCGATCGGTACAAGCGAATTTCCGTCGCGGCTCACTCGCCGTCATTTCCATCTGGGCCGTCGCAACGTTTTATCCTTTCTTTCATTTTCTTTTTATTCTCGTCATCTCTCTCTCTCACTCTCACTCACTCTCTTTTGGCTTATCTCTCTATTGTGTCCTTCTAAGTTTTATATCGATCTACTTCTACGTATACACATGTAAATATAGTATATGCAAGCGGCAAGTTTTGCGATGATAATACTTACCAGAGCCGATCTTGACTAGACCGTTGTGCTGGATGAATATCGTGTCGCATGTCAGGTTGCCGTGAATGATGGGTGGCGAACAGGAATGCAAATAGCTGAAAACAGTTTTTCAGATCGACTTTCAGTATACGCGCGCTTGCTTAAACCTCGCCGAGGAGAGGTGGATAGGTTGAATTTATTCGATTTACATAAGGCAATTGCGAAATCGATACACACATAGTGCCGCGGACGATTTAACGAGAGCGCGACGTCGCGGAATTTTCTTAGCGAGTAAACAAGCGAGTTTGAACAAGAGGAGTGGGGGGGGGGCATTTTTGCGACGAGTATCAACAAGGCTTCGCCGGCTTATAACGTTTGAGAACGCTCGATTATTGCAATCTCGTTTTGTTAGATTACAAAATATACGGCCGGTGACGACAACGACGACGAGGAGAGCATGTCTCCGTCGGCCGCGAGCCGCGATAAATCAGCGACGTCACAAATGAGAATTTCGTTCGTTTTTAAGCCTCGATCTCGAGCGACGTGTATAATAACACTTAAACGTACATTGTCGAGTAATGCCACGCGAGATTTATCGAAATAATTTATCCGCCGCGGAAAAATCAAGCATTCAGCTACTCTCTGTTTTTTTTTTTTACTTTCTATATCGTAAAATATTTGTCGGTTTAGCACGCACATCCCTTCGGCTCCCCTCGAGCGTAAATAAATTTTTGAAAAAAAACCGGCCGGATGTAGCGAGCGAGTATAGGAGCGATTATAAGCGTGTCTATTTATAGTTACCTGAGTGCAGAAAGAATTTGGGTACACCACCGCTTCCACGCTTGTAACGGTAGTTTTTTGACGTTGCGCTTTGTTCGCTTTAGGAACTGTTTTAAGGAGCCAGACGACATGTACTCCGTTATAAAAATAACCTGGAAGAATGCAAGACCATTGGCCCGGGGCTTAGAGAGACGTCTCTTTCCTTTTTATCCTGGACTTCCCCCAATCCCACACCTTTTCTTTTTCCAGGAAGAAGCGAGATTTCAAACGAGCATACGTGGAAGGCTGGTCCACGGCTTGTTTTCGAGCTTGAATCTAGAAATAGCTCGGATCGTCGATACCACGGCCGATTTCAAGGGAAAAAAGTGTAGCAGTGAAAAAGAACGATCTGCGCGTGCGGGTAAAAAAGGGCCGGAAAACGAGAGAGCGAATGTCCCCGTAAACAAGTTAATCGCGCATATATATAGAGATACACCCAGGTGCCCCCCACGTCCGTGCTAATTTCTCTCCAGCCTTCCACCTGTCGTTGGACGAAACGCGCGGGGGCAGTTGAAAATGAAGCGAATTTAATGAGACTCACTCGAGGCTTGTCATTGTGGGTGTCCGTCCAATACCTATGAAACTTGACGATATTCGGATGCTCGAGCTGAGTGAGGTTCTCGAAGACCAGCTGGATCTTCTCCTCTTGTGCCTTGAAGTTTTTGCGCTCCGAGAACTGGACCTCGTTCCAGACGACCTCGACGCCCTCCTCGGTATCCATGGCCAGATAGGCGCAGTCTATGCCCGGCAAGTCTCGCCTTTCCGTCTAAGCATCAACAATAAGACAAAACCATTTAGCCTGTAAGAAATCTTTGCATTCCATTTATTTATTTTTTTGTTCTTTAACGCAGGTCTCGATCGTTTCATCGCCGTAAAACTTAAAATACCAGCATCCGAGTCGATACGACGACAACAACAACATTACAATCATGTAAATTATCCCGGAGGCGGCTTTACCGATTCCTCGAAAGGCTTTATTATCATTAAGGAATATTTAAAGATCGGCTTGTGTATCGGCCAGTATAAATAAACGCTCTCTCTCTCTCTCTTTTTCTTTCTCGTGACTCACTATGTGTGTATAATACATGTGTACCGCGTGAAAGTAAACGTCCTTCCTTAAAACTCGCGCAGCCGTGCGAGGCTCTTTTACATGCATCGACGAGCCGTCATACATCTCTCTCAAATAAACAGTTCACCCTCTTTCTCAAATCTTCCTGTTCCTCCGTTCTTCCGCGCGATTCGCTCGTAAATCACGACGGCGCATAGCGTTTGCGCTATATACCGATTTCCCATCCTCCGCTTTACTTTAGGAAAACATCCCTCAAAATCACAGTGATTCCCCTCTGCCTTTCTCAACTAATTAAGAGTTCAAGCACCCGACTCCGGATCGCGACATCAGACGACCACGTAGCCGAACGTTATGCATTTCACTTTCGACGCCTATAACTGCTGCCGATCTACAGAGCCCGCATTCGCGCACGCACACATCCGCAGGAATTTCACGCGCTCACCTCTCTCTCTCGCTCTCTCACAAGACGTCTCTCCTCGAGCCGTCGCGGTTATTTTTAGAACGAAGCGAACGAGGCGGGGCAGAGGGGGGGAAGGCGGGAAGCAAGAGATCGCGAGGTAAAAACGTCCGATCGGCCGTCTCGGCCCGAGGAAGGGGGGGAGGAGGAGGAGAAGAGGGACACGCGTCGCCACAAGCGCGGTATACATAAGCACGGTATATGGTAGCATATAGATATAGGGAGGGAGGGAGCGGTTTGAGCGCTTTCATGCTCGCTTGCCATTACATGGATGTGACCTTGCCAACTATTTGAGCGCTCCGCACCGCCGCGACGACGACGACGACCAAAGTTATGTAGGCTCGCTCGCACACGCGCGCCTCTCCACGGCTCTCCTCCACACGGTAGTTAATACGAGAGAGTTGAAGGGGAGGTTGAGGGGAAGGCTAGTGGAATTATTAAAGCTCTGAGAGCATTGAGCCTGGACGCGACCTCTTCTCTTTTTCTCTTCTTACGCTCGCGAACGCGCATGAAAATGTAAGTGGCGGAGTGCGGAGAGGCAGACGTATAGAGAGCGAGCGATTAAAAGCACGCTGCGCAGATAGAGAGCCGGGCGTACATTATATGCGTCAACAGCCGGGAGAAACCGCCCACCGGAGAGAAGCGAGTTTCTCTCCCCGAGACTCGTAGGCGTCGGCTCTCCGCATTTTTCAACTCGTTTCCGACTTTATAACCCCCCCTGCCCCCACCCCAGCGTTCCACCGATAACGATAGAGAAAATGGAGCACCCACGCAAGAGTACGTTAAGCCAGGAAGGAGGAGGAGGGGGTGGAAAGGGGGGACCAGAGTGCGTAGGTGCGATGACACACTTTGGAGCCCTCGAGCAATCGCCGGAATAACAGTAGCTTCCGAACAATTCTGACGTTTCGGCTAATTGTGCTTAAACGAGTGCTTGAGTTTTTAGGGGTTTTAAAAACGCCGATAGCGCTCTGTGGTTATGATAAAATATGATAATAAGCGTTAAACGCGTTACAAAAACGGCACGTGTGTATACTTATGTGTGAGAGAGAGAGAGAGAGTTGTAACGTCTAATCGAGTTATAGGAGATACATTTCGCGCTAGTCTCGTAATTCGATTAGAGGGAAGAAATTTGATTGAGGCTTTATACATACATAAGGGTGTACAGGTGTATAGAGAGAGGCGATAGACGGGATATCTCTTGGCTATCGGATATACAGCCAGGTGATATCGGTGAAAGACGAGACGCGGTGTGTATGTATAAGGAGCCGCTTATCGCTCAGCGCCGACGGGAAGAGGGGGTGGGGGGAACAGAAAAAGGAGGAAAAAAACAGAACAACGAGAAACACAAAAGGTTTAATGGCGAAACGCGCGCGCGTCTGGCAGAGCAGAGAAGGACGTTAATTTTCAATCGCCGGAGCGGAATTGGCAATAAAAAGTGATTTTACGTCGCTGCCTCTCTCTCTCTCGTGGCGCGTTATCGTTTTTCCTTCGCGTTTGTTTTCTTGTTTTTCACCTCCTTTTTTTTTTATTTTGCTTTTCTTCCAACATACCTCCGACTCGGCTACCTCGTTATCGGCGGCTTTCGACGCGCTGAAGTTCGTGCCATCGCTCAGCGTTGACTTGGAACCTACGTACACCTGTAAATAACAGATAAAGAAATAATGAGAGGCACGCGCAGGAATCGGGCGCATTAAAAACAGCAGCATTTCGACGAGGCTGTTTATAGGACGTGCGCTACTCGAAGGTCTATAAGACCGTGAGGGGGGGGGGAGGTAGAAAAGCTCTCGCAGACGGCGGGGATATTTATAGGGGGAAAATGAGCCGTGCCAAGAAGTGAGAGAGGCTCGAGTGATTTTTCAAACTTGGCGCCGGCGGCAAGTCGAGCGCGCGCGCGCCCGTAAACACCTGTTCTCACCTCCGCTGCAGGCTCACCTCCCACCCCCTCCCAGCCCCTGCTCGAGTCACGGGCTCTTATGTACTGGTAGCTCTTGTCGCGACGCATAAGTGACGGAGTTTAGGAGCTGCAGCTGCGCAAACACTATCTCTCACGCGCCAAATGACGTGCTATCGTTGTGCCTTTTTTTTTATGCCGACAGCAAAGAGACTACCGTAACATCAGCAGGGACATTGGACCGCGAGAGAGATAGGGATTTTTTTAATTGAATTTTAGGTCGATGCGCTTTTTTGGTTCTTTCAAGATGCAAGGGATTAGTTAGAGCTTAGCGCTGGTTCGTTATCTTGGAATATTAAAATGTTCAAGTGATGAACCGGTCGAGTGTACTTATGTGTGTAATGATTATTCAATAAGACGTTCTTTTTTTATCCTTGTATCTTTTTGCTCGAGGAATTCCGCGGCTCCGAGTGACTCATGGCACATGGAAATTGGCATTAAACTATTGAGTGGAGGCTTATGCAAAAAGCATTTTCGAGGCAATTTAAAAATTGAGCAGTAACAAGGGTAATTTAAAACAGTTTAGTCAATTAATTTACAGAAAGATTTTCAAGCGGATCAAATGCTTGGGGCAAACTTTAAAATTTGGAGCTATATACAAGGTTGACACTCTGGATATGTGGTCTCAAACAAAAATTTATTGAATTTAGAAGTATCAGTTATTTTTCTTCCCATTAATGAGAGGTGAATTAGCAAGTTAATGTTTGTGATTTGTTAATGAGTGTGAGCTATTTTTAATCGGAACTTCGGCTATTAAGATATTACCAAAAAATTGCAATTCAATTATAGAAATTCTAAAAATTGCTTGTTCTTATTGAAAATTCTAATAGAGTTATAATTACTTTAAATTCAAACATTAGAGATTTAACAAAATATCTATTTGAAAAAAATTATTATTGAATAGTTGATAAACTCAACATAAATACATGATAAATTAAACGCTGTTTAAAATGTTACAATCAATAATTTGGAAATGAATTATGTATTTCAATACTATAAATGGAATGTGTCTATAATTATTTGTTGTGCACTAGATATTACACATACTTGTTTTATTATTAATATTATAAGAATTAGTAACATGAAACACTTTTTTTAAAGAGGAAAAAGTTATTTAACTTAAGACGTATATAAATTATAAATAGATTTTTACTGTTGTATACAAATTGCTCAAATATCTATGTTTATTTATAATATCAGAAAATAATAAATAATATTTAGATTTTACTTTTTTAACTATATCTAGGTGTACTGTTACACACTTAACAATGCAGAAATACAAAATATAGAACACTATCATAAAAGTGAGGTTAGTATCGTGTCAAGGTAAGACATAGCTTTAAAGAAAATAATTTCATTATTTTTATGTCAAACAAAGTAAATAGTACCATTATAAGCATAATAGCAGTTTCACATGATGTCATAAAACTGATAAATTATCTATTTTTAAAGTAATTTAAGAACTTTGAGAATAAAAGACAAAGATTGTTTCAAATTATTTATAGAAGATAACTTATCTTTAACAACAAATAATTCCACATTTCAAAGGATAAGCACGTTTCAGTTTTATTAATAAACAACAATCACTTATGAAATTGCAGCATCAACATGAAATTTATATTACTTATGAACCAGACCACATCTTTACTTCCCAAACTGTTCCAAGCATTGTACAAGGATTGCCCAAGATTTAAACTGCTTCTTTGAGTAAGGAAACAATCATACGATGAAAATAAAAAAGATGTATCCAACTGACCTCTTCCCTACGCTTAAGCCACCGCCCGCAGGGGCTTTCCTCCAGTATCTCGCTCTCATCTTCAGAGTCCTCGCCGCTTTCCCTGGGAGACTTGTGCTCTGGGTCGGTGCTGGATCGACTCCCGGGCATCACACACTCTGCGCTGGTCCTTCCAGGGTTGTTACTAATGCTCAGCGGCGGCGGCAGAGTACGTAATCAGGCACATCAGTCCTGCTGCATGCACCAGACACAGATGAGCAACCGACACCCGCGACGACGACGCTGAGACTGCATGCGGCCGGGCAGGTGAGCAAAAAGCTCCAGCCTCGCGAGTAAGCCGAACACGAGGGGGTGAGCGTGTTGAACGCACACGCGGAGCCGGGAAGGCAGCGACTGGCTCAGGTAGAGAGAGGCCACGACCAGAAGGAATGAATCACCAGCAGCAGCAGCAGCAGCAGCAGCGGTGGTAGTAGAGGCAGCGGCAGCAGTTAGGCATGTGTGTCGGAAAGGAGCTGCGGCTGCCGTGTAGGCCTCCCCTAGCAACAGCCGCCCGGACAGTCGGCGCCGGCTGCAGGCGGTGGCGGACACGAGGACACGGCTTAGCAAGGCCGGCCAGCCGAGAGAGAGCACAGCGAGTTTGGGGGCTGTGCTAGCGACGAGAGACGTTGACGGCGCGCGTGCGCCAGACAGAGACGGCGAAAGCGGTCTGCTGCTCCTCGCCGCTCTCGCGATCTTCTTGCTCACTCACTCACTCGCTATCTTTCTTTCTCTCTCTCTTCTTTTCTCGGTGTAGGTTTGTCTCGACTGCCGGGGATGAAACGAGGAGCACTTGGTCCTGTCGAAGTTGGAGCAGTTGACGGGAGTTTCGACGAGGCGACTCCCTCCGGCCTGCGTCGGCCGCCAGCGGCTCGGAGCAGAAGAGAGAAAGAGAAAGAAGAGAGACTCCCCGGTGCCCGGTGGGTGGCTGCAGGCGATGTTGCGGAAGTGGTGTCGAGGTAGAGACGTCGTCGTCGGTACGGAGCCGCTGCTGATGGAGATGCCTATATATATATGTGTGTATATATATATGTACGTGCGGCCTCAGAGACAGACGGAGAGAGTGTGTGTACAGACGCGCGCGTGTACGTGTGTGTGCGCGCGGACGACGACGACGACGGCGGCGGCGCAAAAACGAGGGTCAGCCGAAGAAGCTTAGCGTCGAGAGAGCGAGCCGTGCGGGGAGGAGGAGGAGGAGCTGGTGATGGTGCTGCTGCTCCTCGGGTTATTATACTATATCAGTCCGTCGGTGCTATCGTTGAATTCCGGCTAGGTGGTGTGGCGGCCGACGGCGACGACGTAGCACACCTCGCGCGCGTTATATACATGCAGGCGCCCGAGCGAGCGAGGAGCCTCGAAGAGAGTGCGCTATTCTCTCTCTCTCGGCGCGAGAGCGTATGCCGTGTCGCGCGCTCTCGCTATGAGCCGACTGCGCCGCCGGCGCTGTGCTCGTCGCTCTCTCTCTGCCTCCCCGCCGTTCTCTCGATCTCTCTCGCTCTTCTTCCCCTCCCTCTTTCGTTCTCTCTCTCTCCCAGCCCCTTTCCTTCCTTGCCGCCTTCTCTCTTTTACCTCCTCGTCTACTGTGCGTCCGCTCTCTGTCTCACTCTGTTGCCGCCGTCTCTCCTCTGTCTCCATTTCTCCCTCTACTCCGGTTTGCGGCTATCGCCAAAATATGACGATGCCCCCCTCCCCTTCTTCTTCTTTTTCCCCTCTCGGCGTCGCCGATAAATAATGCCGGTGGAATTATTGTAATGTACGCATAGGGACGCACCGCCAGCGTAACGTCAGCTTCATTATCAGGGCGGCTTTTGTATCCGAGAGAGAAAGAGAGAAAGAAAGAGAGAGAGAGAGAGCCGGCGAGAGACACGCGCCGTGCAGTGTGTGCCGGCATACACGTCATGTACGTTATATATGCTCCTCACGTCCTCTCTCCCCCTCAGCCCCTTCTTGCCCAGCCCTCTCTCTCTCTTTCTCTTTAACAGCCCGGTGGTCGTCTTCAGCGCTACCGGGGGACGACGTGTCCTGTACGTGCGTTACGTATATATACGCGTGTGGGTGCACGTGTGCTCGATCGCGAGAGAGAGAGAGAGACACCGCAGCGTTTCTTGGTATCAGACAGCTCGAAGCGCCGGCTAATACGCACACGCGCAAGCTCTCTCTTTCTCGAGAAACATAGACGGAGAATGGCACACGAAAGTCTACTCTTCGTCTCTCTCACTTTCGGTCTGGTAAACTTCACGAAGTATATTCCGGCTGAAAGCAGCGAAGTGGGGGTGGCGATGTTGCAGAGTGTCGCGCGCAGAGGCAGACACGCTCGCGCCTATTTCTCTCCTCTGCGCCGCGCAAACCTCGGGGGAGATCGGAAAAACTACCCTCCGAGGGAGAGAGAGCCGCCTCGGCGCACACAGAAACTGCCTGCCACCCCCTCTCGCCTGCTCGGCCGTCTCCTTGTCGCAACTTTTGCGGAGACTACTTCGCTCTCGGTCTCTTTTCAGATCGTCATCTTCTTCGTCTTCTTCCTCTTCTCTCTCTCGCGAGGAGAGCACTTAAACTTATCCGCTCGTTCCCGGGGACTGTTTTTAGGGTTGCCCCGCGTACTAAAACTTCTCTCCCGGCTTGTGCGCTATTTACGCCCCGGTTATGTGTACGGGCGCGGCGTTTTATGCCCTAGTATACTCTCTCTCTCCCTCTCTCTTTCTGTCATCCCGCTCGGCTAACGATCATATTTAAACATGTTGGACGAGAGAGCTTTTCCCTGGAATGCGCCCTATACCATACCAGAGCTCTCTGTGTAATGCACATATACCGGTCCCCCTTGCTTCTCTGCGCGCCATATACGCTTGTTATTTGCGAGCTTACTTATTTTTCCTTGTTACGGAACAGGTTGAAGTCGTACAGATAAGCCTGCGGTATTCGAATCAGCGCGTGAAACGGTCCGCTGGAGAAATTTTAATCGATACGTCGCGCGGAAGCGTATAAAGTTCGAGTGTCTGCCGGCATGTGCGAGAGAGAGAGAAGATCCAATCTGCGCAAATATGTTCGAACGACTCCCGACGCTTTTACGTCTGTGCGTTATGTATACGTAGAAGCGCCGTGTCTTCTGGCATTCTTACGTCGGACTTGAAAATAAGCTTCCTGCCCCGCGCATAAGTTGGTATGTATATACGTAGGTGCGATCGGCTTGACGATTGCATATAGTAGTTTCCTTATGACCGATAGCCGAAACGATACAGAGGTAAAACTTACCGAAACACGGCAAATAAACGCCGTGCGATTTCGACAGTTGCTTATATGTGCGTTTAGGAAGTAAAAATATCGCTAAACAATTACAAAGCAAACTTCTTTTTCTGCTTCTTTTCCTTGTTGTTACTTCTTCATTTAATTCGCTCGAGCAATATCGAGCATGATTATTTTTCAGGATTCGGCTAAATATAAAGCCGAACGCCGGATCGACCCGAAGATTTATCGGCTCGCGATCGAGAAGAAAAATCGGTAAGAACACAACAATCGTAGATCTCCCTCTGTCTTATCTCACGCGGTATTAGCAGTCGAAAATCCAGAGCACAAAACGCGTGATACAAGATATCATTGAACAGGATTTGCAAATGCCCGGATTCTGTCATCAGACGGATATCGGTATATACAACGCTTGGCCTTGGTCCCCGCCAAAGCTCCGATCAACCTGTAATGCCAGAGGTTGGCGCATATAGACGCGAAAGAGAGAGAAAGAGAGTGACGACGTAGACGGCGCCGGAAGATGACAAGGGTCTCGGCACGCGCGCCAAAGAGAGGCGCCGCGCTATAGGCTATCCTTACATATATATCTATACAAGATAGACAGACGCGCATAGCGTGAGAAGAAGGTCGGCCAACCGCGCGCGTGTTTACCTGCGCGCTAGCCAATTGCAAATAGAAGCGCGGCGCCGTATAATGAGAGCGTTAAAAACTCAGGCGGGGAGCGCTAATTATCGGCTGGCCGACAATGGTCCCGCGGGCTCGTCGGACGATCCTCCACGCAGGATATCGGCGATTACGCCAGGCTGACGGACAACCGATCCGCTCTCTCTCTCTCTCTCTCTTTCCTCGCTGAATCGCCCGCAGCTTTTGTTTGATGCGGCTTTTGTAAACCTTCGCGCATACATATCCTACAGCGAGCTCCGCTGTATCGTAACAATATAAGCTCGATTCGCTGATGCTCTCTCTTTCTCGCACTCCCTCTCTTTCTCTACCGGACGATAATAAACCGAGAAGCGATCAATCACCGCCGCTACTGTGCCTGCTTCTGCTGTTGGTGTATTTTAAGTCGCATTATGCGAATGGGTAATTCGATCGATCGGCAACCGATTTTCGATTGAATTTGAATAAAAGGAAACTCGCGCTCGTGTGCACGCGTGAAATCATCGTGAGTGTACGGATATGATGTCGCTTTGCTCTTTAAATCCAGCTTGTCCGATCCGTTACCGATTTTACCAGTAACCGATCGTCAAAGAGCATAGCGTTTATTTGAGCTATAGAGAAAGAGAGAGAGAATTGCCAAGCGCAACAGGTGAGAGCGGCAACCATGAAGAATCAATGCCGAGTCCAAGCGCGCGTCCCTTACCGCCCGATAACGAAGCGCGCGGACAACGATCTATACGCTCGTGTACAGAAAGCTAATTGAGTACAATAATAGAATGGACGCGATGCAGAAGAGCGCCTCTCTGCTCTCTCATACCCTCCACCGCCCTCTCAAAAATAGCCGTTAATAGCACGGCTTGCCGATCTCTCTCTCTCTCTCTCTTTCTCGCGCACACAGGAGACGCCGCTAACGAAGCAGTGCAGCTAAATAACGGAGCCCCTCTGAGCTTTCCTCTCTCTCTCCCCACTGTCTCCTCAAGCAACCTGCTGCTGCGTTTCGATTCGCGATTTTCTAATTTTAGCCCGCTACTCCCTACCCTCACTCTCGTTCTCGTCCCGTGTTCTAGCGGCTCTCCGATGTGTATATCCAACGTCGGCACGAGACCTCTGTGTGTTGCTTCGATGCCAGTTTATTTATGCCGGCTGGATGAGACTTGAGCCGAGGGGGCGGGGGTATGTGAACGGTTAGGAGGGCTGTGTCGCGTAATTGACCAGGCGAGAATGATGATGACGATGAAAGCGCAACAATTATCGCGGGATTTTCGAGAGGATGCGCCGATGGGGAGATGTGAAGTTTGGACATTGACGTGGCAGATCGAGAAGGATTGGAAATTTTTTTGATGGGTCGTCATATGAGAGAGTAGCCAGTGGGAGCGTTTATTCTTTCTCCTCTTCTTTCCTATACGGGCAATTCGCGCTTATTCCTTTAGTTCTCCACGGCCGTTGTCATTATCCGCACTTATGCTTGAGCCCCACCTTCGCCCCTAACCGCCTCGCTGTATCGACCCCTCGGACGAAAAATGTTTCTCTCGTATAAGCGCGATGGAATTTTTTTTTCAAATACGCGCCATGGTAAGTGAACAAAAGGTACGATCAAATTTTTGAAGAGCTTGCGATGACGGAAAGGGGGTCGAGGAAGATTGAAAAAGAGATGATAATTTTATGAGCTAAATTTGGATTTTCCGACGTTATCTGCATATTTTTTTTTCGTTTAATAAAATATTCTTTTATCGTGCACGTTTTGCGTCGAAACTTGTGAAAACAGAAGATAAGAGGCCATTGTATTTATTATAGTATATAGATTGGAAAATTGAAAACCGTGCGGTCCGCGGCATCCGACCACTTTTTTCATCTCGAAATTTTACACTGATCATCGTTTTCGTTGAAAAAGAAAAAAGGAAAGAAATTCTAGGACACGGCTTTCGTGCGAGTCGATATAATAGCCGCTACGTGTGTGTAATGCTTTCTCGCGATATCGCGTGTCAATGGAACGTCACATTGCCCTCTGTCTTTCTCGCTTCTTTGCCTCGTTGTGCGCCCGACAATTTCCCCGCCTTCTCCTTCCCCGGCGTTGACTTTGAAACGATTTTTATAGCCAGTCATTTTCCCTCGCGTAAGTATATTACCAATGTGCCGGCAAGTGCGAATGTTGAAGAAATTGAAAAATATTTTCGCTTTACATCGAGAATTGCAAAAAACAACGTATAGTTATAGTTTTCGAATAATAAGCCACGAGACTGTATCTTGATCTATCGATCGTATTTTCTTTACAATTACAAGCCTCTAATTAATGATAGTAATAAGCATTTCGTTATCCCAGCACTACGAATCAACGTGAACCTACAAGATCAAGGTTTCGAAACACTTGACATACCGCAAGCTTCGACACTCGCATCCGAAAAGTAAAGTAAACGAACTTCAACGAGGACAAGCCTCCAAATACGTGTCCCATCCGCTTAAGCTGAATCGTCCGTTATATTGTACCCACGTGCAGATAATCGGTATACTCGAGTAGGAGGAGTACTTAAAATTTCTCCGTCGGCTTCTTTTTCTTTATGACGCACGAGTACACTCGCCACGATATATATGTCTCCTTGAAGCCATATTGTCGTTTTATCAACCGCCCACGTATCCTTATCAAGCGTCGACCTGATAATATAACGATTATTAGTTGCCTCAAGGATATTATATCTTTTATACGGACGATACGGCTTACGTAAGGAAAAATCGCGAAAAGCTGGACGCGCGCGCGACGACTATTATTAGACCGGCCGATCAGTTTATAAGTATTTCATTACCAAGTGCATGCCCATTTGCATGCGCAATTTTAGAAACTGCACCGGCTGAAAATATATCTACGTCGTGTTTACGTTGCGCGCGATGGATGTTTCTTCGTTAATTTGTTGGATTGAACGGAGACGCGCGCTGATAGTTGCAATAGATTCGACTTCTTAATATTTATTTTGGTTCACGCCTATTTGTTGGGTTCTCGATCAGTTGATATGGAAACTCTATATTTTCAGGCAAGGATGAAGTTAACCAACGGAATCCAAGTTTTTTCTTATCCGATATACGGCTAAGATTATATGTTCTTGGAGTTGGATGATTGGGTTGTCGTGCGTCGCCCAGTCAATCCGCGCACTCGACGATAAGAACGCTTTAATGCCCTGTTTTTTTATTGAAAAAATTGCGACTGTCGTGTGCCTGAGTTTTTATTTTTCTTGACGTTCAAATTGCTCGAGTTTTTAATTATTTCAAAAGAGCCTTTTTCGTTTTCACAGAGGCAACAATGGAACTTAAGTGTTTTTTTAATTTAAAATTTAAATGGCGTTCTAGAACAATGATTTACCGATCCGCTTATCGATGTTAATGCAAAAACTTGAAGAATCGCGAGAAAACGCCGATTGTATAACTTGTAGTTAAAAACACGACGCATAAAAGAAAATATTAATCTAAAACTCCGCTCTGAAAAGCTATATCAATTACTTACCGTCGTCTGCTTGCGCACGTAAATATTTATAGAAACCCGGAGGAGTCGCGAGTCGATAAGTCAGAGACCTACCAGCCTATACCATCAGCTTGCAAAGGTATACATGGTACACACATGCGAAAACATATAGCTATCGAGCTAATTAGCGAACTGCAAAAATATATAGGTGCTCTCTCTTTCGCGCTCCTTAGAATTGGGTCGCCGGGATTGACTTTAGTCGCGTGCAAAACAATGAGCATCGCGAGCAAGTCACGAGCGTTGTACGGATAATGTGGCCTGGAGTGGCGGCGGGCGGTTTGCTGGTCCGCAGCCTGACTCACGGGCTTTTGGGGCGAACAGCAGCAGCGCGGCAGCTAGCGACGAGTCGTAAGCGCCTGCTTCACGTGTCCTCGAGTTGGCGATCATCAGCTGGCGACAGGACGCCCCCGCCGCCGCGAAACATGAGCGTCCGCAGCATCGTCGAGGATCTCACGCAGATTTGCATCGAGCTTAGGGGCGTCGTTAGGGCGACAAAGAGCGACACCGAGAAAGAGGAGATCGTGCTGAAACACGTCAAGGCCTTCGCCGACACCGGGCTGCCCGTCAACGATTTTGCTAAAGGTTCCTTTTTGGACTTGTTTTTATTGTTTGAAAAGCGGTCGTTTCGGTGCGAGTTATGTTTACGGTGCTTTTACGAAAGGGTTATTGGTTTTTGCATGGTTTGGGGAGATTATAAACTTGCAAGAGCATAGGTTATGTCCTATTGTAGTTAATTGCGTTATGTTGTGTATAATTTTTTAATTTGTTGTATATGGATTGAGCAACTGTTTTTTTCTTTAATTGCAGGTACGCCAACAGTTTTTTAAATAGTTTACAATGCAGAGTACCAGTAGAGGTGTTAAGCGTAGTCATGAAGAAGCTTCCGATGGCAAGATGACACCTTTAAAGGAGACTCCTAAAAAGGAAAACAAAGTCTTGACCGAAGCTGAGAGACAAGAGTATGCCAACTTTTTGGCGGTTAAAGAGTCTTTGGGATTAGAACTGAATAGTTTGAAACAGAATGCCAAACTTCAAGACTCGGTCAAGGAAATAATGGAGTTGCTTCACGAATACAATAATGTAAAGGATGCGACCCAGATAGTGTTAGGGGCACTGGCTACTATGAGAGGAGTTACAGTAGCCAGTTTGCATGAAGAGTTTGATTTGCCATTGAAAGATGAATAGTTATTCTTTATAAGTTACTGTTTTAAAGACTGGTTTTTCTAATTTTATTTATAACTTTATAGTATTTAATGCACTAGAAATAAATAAGTTTTACTAATCTCTAATTATTTTTATTTATCATAACACTTACATGTTTTCCTTTGGTATAATAAATATTTTTTCTTCATTCCCAGGTCTAGAATGGTTTAATGTTTCTGAAAGCTTGTCTGTTTACAAACATCTCTCTGGTAAAATTGTTATCTTAGATTTTTTTACATACTGTTGCATAAATTGTATGCACATTCTACCAGACTTGGATGCTTTAGAAAAAAAGTTCTCTATTCAAGATGGCCTGGTTGTTGTTAGTATTGCATATTTTAATTTATGAGGATATGGTGCATAATTTAATTTTTTAATAATGGACTAACAAACTTTAGGTTGGAGTACATAGTGCAAAATTTGCTAATGAGCGAGATTCAAATAAAATTTTATCAGCTGTACAAAGATATAACATAGGACATCCTGTTGTAAACGATGCCAAACTTTCTATGTGGAGAGACATTGGTATTGTATGCTGGCCAAGTTTAGTCATGTTAGGTATATTTTATTTTCAATCTCTTCTCTAGCTTTTTTCTTACATTTCTATTAGGTAATTGCACATTTTATTTTTAGGTCCAAAGGGACAACCTCTTTTTGTATTAGTAGGAGAGGGCCACAGAGAAGAACTATTTTTATACACAAAAATAGCTTTAAAGTACTTTAAATCGTTAAAACAAATTTCAAAAGAACCTATACCTTTAAAACTTGCACAGCATATTTTACCTATGAATAAAGGCAGCTTACTCTTTCCTGGAAAGATTCATGTGTTTAAATCAGGTTCTGAAGAGAAATTGGTTGTCTCAGATTCAGGCAATAACAGAATTTTGGTCATGGGAAGGGATGGAAAAGTTGAACATGTCATTGGAGGCTATTCTCCTGGTTTTAAAGATGGTGACTTTGAAAACGCTAGATTTAACGCACCACAAGGTGTTTGCGTACTTAATAACGATATTTATGTTGCCGATAACGAGAATCATGCAATTAGAAAAGTAAATTAAATTAAATTCTATTGAATTCTTGATAGTTCTGTATTAGAATAGTTTAACTTACGTTTTAAAATTCCAGATCAATTTAAAAGAAAAAACTGTAAGTACTGTGGCTGGTACTGGACGCCAAGGTCGCGATTATACCGGCGGTAAAATAGGAAAAGAGCAAGAATTATCATCTCCATGGGATGTTGCTATTTATCTACATGAGCAAGAGGGAAAAACTATTCCAGTACTTTTAATAGCTATTGCTGGAACTCATCAAGTTTGGGCATTATTTTTAGAAGACGCTATTTGGTGGAAAAAAAAGTAAGAAATAACTAGCACTTTTACACTGTTGTTAATCATAATATTTCAATAATTTAGCGTTTTTTTTGTACTTTAATCTATTTAATATTATCTAAATAATTGTTAAGGCTATATAAAGCTGGCACTTGTGCCAACATTGTTGGAAATGGAAGAGAAGCAAACAGAAATAATTCATACCCACATGCTGCAAGTTTAGCCCAACCATCAGGACTTGCTGTTGCTCAAGAGCTAAAATCAGTTTTCTTTGCTGACAGTGAAAGTAGCACAGTAAGAAGAGTCTGTCTTGACGACGGGAAGGTCTTTCCAGTATGTGGAGCTGACAACAATCCATCGGTATAGAATATTAATCATGAAATAATTCAAATTAATTGATTTTAAATATGCTCAGTTCTAATTTTACTCTATTTATTTTAACTTTTCAGAACTTACATTGCTTTGGAGATGAAGACGGAAAAAAATATTCTGCAAAATTACAACATCCACTAGGAGTAGCTTGGAATAGTTCAGATAGAATGGTTTACATAGCAGATACCTATAATCATAAAGTTAAGAAAACTGATAGTGAAGGTAACTGTGTGACATTATGTGGCCATGGAAAACCATCTAAAAATAACGTCGTAAGCTCCTTTAGCATGAAAAGTTTGTTGCAAGCTGTTACGAATACCGACAAATCTTCAGTGAAGAATGTTCTCTTTCAGTTCGACGAGCCGAGTGGATTAGCAGTTAGTCTAAATGGTGAAGTTTTGTATGTCGCAGATACAAACAATCACTGCATAAAAGCCATTAACTTGAAAAACATTGAAAAAACACATGTGGTAAAGATTTCGCTTACTTTTTTTAAAGAGTCAAAATTATCTTTGATTTTAAGTGTCTAACATTTTTGCAGATCTCTGTTGATCTCCCTGCTGAAGCGTGGAATAGAGGAGAATATACGTATAATTTCACCTCAAAAGTTAGCAACAAGGATACAAATTTATCCATATTGTTTTTACCTAAATTTGAAAGCGATTTAAAGTTAAATGCAGAAGCGCCACAAAAGTGGTCACTAAAGTTGCCTTCTAACGATTGGGAAGCTTCAGAATCTTCGGGTGACTTGTCCACGCAGTTATCAATAAAAATACCAGAAGGTTCGGAGCAAAAGCAAATACACATTATGCTGGACATAATGTCGTGTAAAGCCACGGAATGTATTCCGAAAAAGTTATCGGTCGTTTATACAGTGATCAGGGATGCGGATGCCCCGACAAACGTTGTTGAGAAAAAAGAGTTAAAAATAAGATAAATAGTTTTTAACACGCGTTTTTACAAACAATATATTTTATCTTTTTATTTTTCAATATTTTTTAAAAATAATTTATTCGTCGTATTGTGAAACTTAAAATCTAATTTATTGCAAATGAGCGTGGACAAATACTAATTTTTTTAATGTTTTATTAAAATGTATTTATACAAATTTTTAAAAAATAACATTTTTTAAACGTTTTATGTCGAAACAATGTACTAATGTAAAATATGTATATCAAATTTTGTTAAAAATTCGCTTTTTACGTATAATAAAAAAAAAAACAAAGAACAATTATGCTTACAAAAACATCGAATGTCGATAATATATTTGTAAATGCAAATTTCCTCATAGTAGCTCATTTACAACAATGCAGTGCGTATATAATCATCACTTTTGCGTGTGCGTGTTTATGGGAATAATAACGAAAAGCATTGCCCGAGACATACCCGATTTACTCTAAAATTTCATCTGCAGACATATACACACGGCGTCGCTTATCGAACTATGGGTAACTTTCGTGCACTTCCATCAGTCTTTGGATACAGATTAGAAAAGTAGAAATTTCAGAATAAACACTATAATATTCGTAACAACTATACACATGTATATGTGAAATTATTCGATGTATTTTTGCGGTGTGGAACGTAACGTTGTAAACGTCGCATTACATTCCGGGCACAATAGATTGGTGCAATCGTTTCTTTGACAAATCACCTACGCTCGATAAAACTCTTTGGCACTCGCGAACAACGTCAACAACGACGTATCTGCATGACGCGAGCGTACAAGAAAACTTTGAAAATATTACGTTGTACAACCTTACATCTATCCAAGGATAGATTCGCTAAATCGCTTTATCAACTATCTCTACATTATTGCAAACGAAAAAAAAAGTTCAATCGGCTGAACTGCTTTAAAAAAATAGAGCTCGTTCTTTTATCGCGTTATATTTATTATTAAAATGTGCATGCTTGCAGCGATTATGTAAAAGAATCCAAGCGAGTTCCAGACGCGCGACGCTTCTGTATCGCAGAGTCTCAACCCCCTTTGCATTATCACTTCCACTCACTAAACTGTTACAAAAAAAAAAAAAGATCTTTCCTTCTCCGTTTGTTTCAACTCTAAGAATACTTTGATAAAAACCTATGCTTCCGTCGTATACGTATATAGACGTACATCTACCTCTACACGGACGAAACGACAATTGACGCAACAATAAACCTATTTGGCAGATTCCTCATTAATCAAATCGATCTCCCACGAACACACGCGCAATAAGAGTGTCAGCAAAGTGGCGGCCCCACTTTGCCTATCATCTCGACAGCCTAACACCCCAACGTCCATCCTAAGCTTTGAGCTCCTTGACATTGTTGATCTCGCAGCCATTGATTTCCTCCACTCCGTTCTTTTTGCTCTTCTTCGGTCGCCTAAAAAGACCAAAAAAAAAGTAAGTCTCAAACCCATTGTTCGCTCAAAAACACCACAACTCTTCACACTCACATTCCAAAGGCCTCGCTGTCCTGGATCGTCTCCGGCAGCTTCTTGTTCAGCGTTTCCGGCAGAAGAAGCGAGAGAACACCGCCGACCAGCGAGCAGAAGCCAAAGACGAGGAAAGGCAGGGGTTCCCAGTAGTAAGCCTGTCGAGGTTCGTCCCGTGAATTGTGATATTCTACCAAGCTGTCGCCGAGGCTCTTTCTCGGGGACTGCGCGTGTGTACCGTACACAAGAGCTGTTATATACTCACGAGGAAGTTGATGTAGGGTGCTATTATGCCGCCAACGCGAGCGAAGGTCGAGCAAGCGCCGAGGCCGACGTTCCTGATGACCGTGGGAAATTGCTCGGCGGTGAAGACGTAGATCGTACCGTACGACGAGGTGATCACCAGCTTGGCTATCATAGCGAACGTCACCTTCAGCCACGTCATTTCTGCGGACAGGTTGATATTGTTTTATTTTTTTAAAAATAACGTGGAAAAAAGATAGCCTGTGTGATCATGTTGTAGGAGAAATTGATCGAATATTGTTAAACTCGGCGCTTTATTAATTCAACAATCCGGCTACTTGAATTTCCACTTGCTTGGAATACGCGAACGACTCGCGAGTCGGCTTGTAAACAAAAGCTCTTATTGCAATTATACGAGCAATTATTAATCTCGCGAAAGTAAACGCCATATCCACATACATATAGGGGAAAAATAGAGTATGCACTGACCGGTGGGTATGAATAAAGTGGCGACGAGGGCGAGGCCGGAGGCTATCATGCACCCGCAGAGCATGAGCTTTCTGCCCCAGCGATTGAGCGTGAAGATGAGAAAGGTGTAGGCAGGCACCTCGACCAGGCCGGATATGACGAAGGTCATGTAATCGTTGCCGCCGAGGCTCGACGAGTTCCACGACAGTCCGTAATACGTCCCGCTGTTCACCAGCCTATAAACAAATTTTCCATTTATACGAAATGACAATTCTATTTTTTTAAAAAATATATGTACGCTATATGCATATACAGCTTACCAATTGAAAAACAGGAGCATACTCTTTTTCCTGAGGTTCGGATACTTGAACAGATGAAATATCGAGGGCTTCTGCTTGTCGGGCGTGCTGTCCGAGTCGGTCTCGTCGAGCAGTCGCTCGAGCGTCTCCTCGCCGATCTCCACGCCGTTCTCGCGGGAGGCTCGCTGGAGGAGCTCGCGGGCCTCCTTGGTACGGCCCTTGGTCAGTAGCCACCTCGCCGATTCCGGTATGAACCTGCGGACCGAGAGATTTATCGTTATTCCCTCGGAATGAGCTTCCTTCTTCTCGAAAACAACAACAAGAGGAGGTGGTGTACAGAGGTGTTGATCCTTCGCGGAAGCGATAAAAGATAGAGAAATGCAGGGGGGAGTGGGAAAGGAGCTGTCTGTATACATCTATATTTTTCTGTTTCTCTCACCACCAGTAGAGAAGAAAGGCGAGGCTGGGTATCGTGAGAGCGAGCTGGAGCATGCGCCAGTCGGTGATGTAATAAGCGAAGCCGGCGGTCATTATGTAGCCCGTCGTGAAGAACAGCTGACATCCGACGCTGGCTATCAGGCGCTTCTGCGGACCGACCATCTCCAGAGCTGCGTAAACACACGCGCCGCAGGTAGCGCAAAATATACATTAATAATCTGTCGTTCCTCGAATTGTCTATTTCGATTCGTTTACGAATCACGCGCATCTCCGCAACTTGCCCCCTCGCAGCCGATCGATCGCCCAAGATTCGCGAATTCTACAACAGCTTCGCTTATTGCCGCTCTCCGCTGTACCATAATCGTAAAAGGCTCTCAAAAGTTCGGAAAACCTGCAACGCTCCAACAGAATCTCAGCGCACTATGCGCGTGTACGCAGATCGTTAAAAATCGGCCGTTGGATGTTCCAGCTAAAAACAATATAATCCGGAGCACGGGCAGGCTTGGCTCTCTATTTTTAGCAGCAGTATAAGCAGCGGCGATGCAGCAGCAAGCGCGAAGGCTCTCCGAGAAAGAGAGCCGAACAAAGAAGGATGGGAGAGAGGAGGCAAGAGAGTACGTAGCAGTAGCCGCTGCTCTTTCTCGGCTGCTCCGGCGAGGCTATAGGGAAAAACGAGGATGAGGAAGAAGAGCCGCAGGAACGAGTCCTCTCTTTCCTCTCTTTTCTCGAGGATATCGGCGAATAGTAAAAGCCGGCCTTATGGCGATTTAACGAAAGGACTCCGAGAGAGGGAGGGAGCGCGGCTGCAGGTAAAGGGACTGATGGGGTGGGGAGAGAGAGAGAAAAACGAGCCGGAGGATTCATCGGCGCGCTCGGCAAGTTCTGCGCGGTAAAAAATATCACTACAGGGAGCAACGGCCCTACCGAGACGGCTCCTCTGCTACTCCTCCTGCTGCCGATGTAGAGGCTCCGAGAGAAAAGTGGATTTGCGCTGGAGTAACCACCACTAGCCCCTCCCACCTCCCACCCTACTCTCTCTTTCTCTCTCATCATTCCCCCGAGTCTGCACCGAGAATCCTGCTGCACTTGCGCTGGAAACTTATGGATGTAAACCAGTCCCCTTGGTCTTTTCGTGTATGTATTTCAACGTTGAGTTTTATCTGGATGTAGGTAATCGGCGCGCGATCGATCGGATGCTGAATTAGAATTGCTTCTGGGTGATTAGAATGCAATGTTGACTTGTTTTTTTTTAACAAGGGCAAGTTTGATAATCCCTCGTTGTTACGGAACGAAAGACTCGCGCGACCTTGACATTTCAACAATCCATAAAAATCCTCACCTATAACATAAGCGACGAGAAAGACTCCACTGGTGGTAGAGCCAACGATCGCCCTAAACACAACGTAGGATATGTACTCGGGCGATAGGGTGACGGCGACCCCGCCGATCAGCTGGATCACCAGCGAGAGGAAGAAAATCGGCCTCCTGCCGTACTTGTCCGAGAGCGCACCGAATATCGTCGAGCCAAGCATGACCCCGACCATGAATACCGAGTCGCCCATGGCTCTCATCCAGTCCTTGTCGCACACCAGGTTCCACTGTGAATCAATCGTGAACTCCTTGTGACGACGCCCCACGCAATCCAATCGGTTTATCTAAAGTGCCTACCTCGGAGGTAATGGTGCTCTCGTAGGTGCTGCGATCGTAGACGTATCCGTCGCAGACGATCGTACTACGATTGCCGACTATTTGATCGCCGGGCGGTAGGTCGAGGTATCTCTGGCACTGGGACCAGGCTTTCTTATCCCACGGGTAGCTCGCGTTCATCACTGCCTCGGGCAGCTGGTACGTCGCGTTCGCCGGGTTCTCGAACGGCAGCAGACATCTGTAAACATTCATGCGCACACGCCATAATCACCACATACATATTATGTGTCGTATATTTAAAATAATAAAACAGCTGGAATACTATATACTCGTTCTTACCTCGACGTCATCCTCGCCCCGAGAAAAACACCGGCAAGTTTGTGAAAGGCGCAAGATATTGCGGGCAGGCAGAGCAGCAGGTATATCCTCCGCTGGTACCTGCCAAATTCACCCATGCGCAGGATCACGTCGTCGTAAGCCATGGCTCTCTTCCTTCTCTTATCTATTTCTTCTTAATTATAATCTTTCCGCGACGCGAAAGTCTTTAACACGTGGCTGCAACAGCCGCGTCGCCTCCTCCGAGAAGCGGGAGGACGCGACCTGAGGCTTCTACTAGTCACTCGCGATCGGCGGCCGCATACTCTTTAATTTCTGTTTTTCTTCAATTTTTCTATATACTTATTTTTAACTATTATCAGCCGCGCGTTCTTATCATTTTTATTTTTTATTTTTCAAGTTATTATTTATTTTCTTTCGGCGTCTCGTTCTACCGCACTACCACTAAACACGTCGTCCTCTTATTCTAAGACGCCTTTGGCGTTACGGCGAGCCCGATAATCGGCAAGCTAAGACCTTGCGCATTAACCCGCGCTAACCAGTTTTCCTCGACGACTGACCTGAAATAAAACAGTATAGGTGAGGCGTGAATAAATTATTAAGGAAATTTTTCTTTATTTTTTTTTGTTTTTTTTTCAACGATAAGAACAATCTAAACCAATAGACCGGTCGTAAGATGCGTAACAGTCGTATGACAAAAAAAACGTATGATTATCTCGTCTTTATGAAAACATCTGATACGCGAGAAAAAGCAGTAGTGGGCGTACTACATATTTGACGACAAAACGACTGCTCGTCGTTCTGGAAAAACGCGCGTGTCGGTTATGAGAGTAACGGCAATCGTAACGCGACGCTCGCTTAAAAAAGAGAAGAAGAAGAAAAAGGCCGAGCGCGCGTTTGTATATCAAAGGTCATTTTTACACGCGTCCCAGGTGGTAATTCCGTCTAGTCTCAGTAGGCGATCCGTTAGGGTCACACATAAATGGACATACCTAAGCCCATTGTCATGGGACCGGCGTTTTTCCACTTAAGGAAAATGGGTTTCCCCACGTGGGGAGAGAGAGAGACTCGTTAATACGCTACTGGTAGCGCTTCTCTGGAACAAATGCGCGAGACGCGTTGATTTTAAAAGCCAGAGGGGGGCCATTTCTCTTTTTTTTTTTTTTTGTATACTCGAAGTTTGATTGTACTTATTTTCCTCAAAAATGGAACATAAGATTGTGGGATGAATCTTAAGTTACAAGGAGCTTCGATTCGATACTTTGTTGTGAGGATTAGCCGCTAAAACTCGTTTGCGTTAAGAAACGGAAATATTTAAAAAAAAAAGAAAAAGTTATGGAGAACGAACACCTTTTAGTCGTGTAAAGCTATAGCAACAACAAGTATTAAAAGCGACATTAAAATTAATATTCTTGTATCCCCCCGTAAATATCCTTCTCAAATCCTCCAATAATATCCCACACAAAAAAACCATAAACCTACAACAAACGATAACCCACAATTTAAGCAAACCACAATCCCAAATTCTTAACTCCCACACGCATATAACCGCACACCTCCTTTCTCCCTGGCGAAAAAGAAAACAAAGAAACAAATTACCAAAAAATCCGCAGTTAGCAAAAAAGAGAGAGAGAGAAAGAACAACTCGAAAATATTCACCTCCCGCGTAAAACTCCGAGGCCGACTGCGCGCCTCCGGCACATTAACGTCCTAACGTAGCTCAGCCGGCTGGGCCCATTATATATCTGCGCACGTCAGCCGGCCGGAATTATCGAGCGACTCCGTTCTCTCTCTTTCTCTCTCTCGCGTCGCCCGCTCGCTCGCTCGCGCGCACATATATATATAACACGCGCCTTTTGCCGTCTATATACAACGCCGGCCGGCTCCCCCCCTCCCCCATACTGCCCCTTCATCGTACGACTCTCGGTCTTATCAGCGAGTTTCTGCTCTTTTCGGCCTCTATGATTAATACACACAAGCAAACGCTAGCAACGTGCTTTGTGAATTCTTGAGATTTTTTCTCCAGAGGCTCGTATAGCTCGATGGATTTTGAGAATTATGACGACTCTCAAAACGATCGAGAATTAAATGAGCCGAAAGAAAATATTCTCCTTATACAATGCTAATCACGCACGCGAGAATCGGATAAGCTCGTAATTCTCTTCGTATAAAACTAAACCGGATCTTCCGAACTTGTGAAAAACTAAGCGAAGAAGTATGAAAGAAAAAGAACATCAAGAAAAGGGAAGCAATCAGTAAAGTCGTACAACACGCGGTACGCGAGCGAGAGAGCGAGATAGACAAGCGTCGCGTGTATATTATTGATTGTGCACTTGAGAACTTTAGCCGATTGTTATGTGCAGGCAGCTATTTAAAAAGCAATAACGCTCCCCCTCCACCCTGCCCAGGCCGCTCGGCCCGAACTATTTTTACCACGTAAACAAAACGTGTTGACGTTCGGCTGGCATATTATGCTTATTCAGCAGACGCCTCGCAGCCCCTGTATACGATACACCCTCTAGCGAATTTTGCGAAGAATTTTCGGAGTAAGCAGTTCGTTACAGAAGAAAATGGTATGGTGCGAATAGTAGGTTGAGAAAGACCGAGTAATAATGCTGTGCTTTGGTTATTTTGGTTATGAACGGAATGCCATGAGCGAAGAGACAAGGAGAGGGAAGCAGAAGGAAGCTGAGCAGAAGACGGAAGCAGAATAAAGCGAAAACGTGCATATTTTGTACGAGAGAAAGGGAGAAGAGGAGAGATAATAAGTAACGTAGCGGGCTTATGGTCAGCAGCGCGCATCACACACGTGCGCCGTAGCCCACCCCTCCCTCTAGGCGCGTAGGAGGGCAAGTATACACGCGTGCCACGGTGCGTGTATAATCGCCGGAGGAGCGCGGCAAAGGTACATTATGAACCCCTTCTTTCTTGGTGTCGCACACGTCCGGCACGCGTGGCCGGCCGGCTTCTTTTTCATTCAACCGGAGTATAATATATTTAATCTCGTATATACCTCTCGCAGGCCGCAGGCGCCGAGATCTGTCTTTCTCTCTCTCCCTTGCAGTAGCAGGCACGCCGGTCTACTGGCCGCACCGGCAAAGGCACACACGAGTCGCGCGATCATCAGCCGCGCGCTGATGTATATAAAAAGAAAGAGACGAATGCGCGCGCGCGAAAAGAATCGGCCCATAATCCATCTCATACGCGAAAGAGAGAAAGAGCGAAGGAAAAGCGCTTCGACGGACGCTCGCCGAAGCGTGGGATGGCGCGCTCGTCGGCTTTGACCCCCCTGCTCATGCAGAGAAGAGTTGGAGATGTGTGCGCGGCTTTTGATAAAGAGAGAACGTGTGAGGGAAATGGGGAATAAGAGGGGGCGAGGGGGAAGTTATCGCGAGTGAAGCTGGGCTTCCGAGGGGGAATTTTATCGGAATTATGGAGTCTGAGAATTCTGATATGATTTTTCTTGGAAGTTGGAGATCGATTGGGAATAGTTTATATTGAACTCGAGAGCGATGAGGGTTTCTTGTTGTTTTTTCGGCGGATGGCACTTGGAAAAGAGGGCGCGACTGGTCGTTTAAGGGTGGAGGGTGCGTGTGGGGGGTTGCGATTGGTTGAGCTAAGGGTGCTTGGGTTTTTAAATTTCAAAGAGCAAAGTTTCTTTATGGGCTTTATTACCGGGAAAATTAAAACAACGACGAGTACGGAATTAATTTGGAATAAGCGTGGGCGTTTTTCCAAATTGCATTATCACGCGCGCGGGAGTTAATAGTGCCCGAGGAAACTGTGTCGAGGCGTCGTTATTAGTCGAGCTGACTCGCGTAACCGGCCAAGTGTACCAACTAATGAAAACGAAAAATAAAATGTCATTTTCAATTTAATATCAGACACGCGGATGTAGGTAAGTCGCAGGAATTTCATACTTTTAGTTTTCAAAAATGCAAAATATTCTCACAAGGACATTTCTTGCGCCAACGTATCCGCGTTTAATAGCCACGACAAAGAAAAAAGAAAAAAAAAGAAAAAAAAAGGTTGAATAAATTTCTTTTTTCAACATATCACTCGCAAGTAGTCGGTACCATAAGCGCAGCAGGCGCTCGGTCTACGGTCCACCCGTTTTAAAAATAGAACAATGCAGAGCCTTTTGTGCGCGGCATGGAGAGCACGCAGGTTTCTCTCTCTCTCTCTCCCTAATGATATGGAAATTGCGGTAACACGGCTCGCGCGCACTCTCGGGAGTTATGAATACAGCCTTTCCGAATAATAATTCTCATATTCGCTCATTCATCCGGCCATTAAATCGGCATCTCTCTCTCTCTCTCTCTCTCTCTGACTACTCACTCTTTTATACCTATTCCCCCTCTCCCTTCCCTCTCGTTTCCCGAGTTATAAACCCGCGCTTATGCACTTGGAATTACGCGCGTTAGTCACACTGTCATTATGTAGCTCCCCCGACGATTTTATTTTTATCGGCTATTTTGAGAAGAAGAAAAAAGAAACGAATTCCGAGCTTATTAATTGCTGTCGTTTTAAAAAACTCGTTGCAATTTTTCTTTCTCGGCCTTTTTTTTAACGATTCTGCTTTACGAAACTTGATAATGAATTGAAATAGTTTTATAAAGGCACGCGTATCGATTAGCCGTTTTGATTCTTGTTATTCTGCGTATAGGTTGTCAAATTGATACACGCGGACTGGCGCTTGATAACGGCGTAATCACCGATAAATAAATTATCATAATTCACTGGCTCCGGACAAACTTTAACCTCGTTACTAAGTCCAATACCGGAACGACACGTCACATTGTATATGTGCGAACGACGTGTATACTTACACAAAGTTATCGATTTTACAAAATATTTATTTTTTCAATATTTTTAAATAACGCACGCATACAAAATTTCGTTTAATTTTCGGATACAGTTATCAATTTCATGCAAAACATTTGCAAGTAGGTGTATAGCTTGTCCGTACATTTCCAAGCTTTTTAATTTACTTCATCGTTCCCTTACCTCAAAGCTCCATCATTGCATCCATAAAGACCAAAAATTCACACCGAAAGCACCATCTCCCCTTTAGGCTACCGCACCGCAAAAAAAAAAATCCAACTACGAATCCCCCGCTAACGAATATACCGTCACTTCCGTCGTACGCGCCGACTCACCGATCTGATTTACCGGTGGTGAATCGAAGCGCCTGTCTACGTTGCGCGCCATTCAGCCGCGCATGATCGTCTCGCGTATATAGCGCGTCGTCGCGCATACCAAAAAATCCCATCTGTCGAAGGCAGGCGTGAACAGTCACCTACCCTCCTCTCCCCTCTCATTTCGAGTCTCTGTCGATTTTCAGGTCACGCGGGATCTCCCGTCAATTGGCAGCCAAGGACACGGTCAGCTATAAGCGACACGTTATTGCCATTATGGCAATAACGACGATGGAAGAGTGTGACGAGATCTGATGCGTGCAACGGAGGGACGAGGAGGGGCAGGGACGCGCTGTGCTCCGCGGCACATTTTACCGATATCTAACTCGATTTCCGTATTGAGTAGTGTCGTAATTCGATGTAGATTCGTATACGAGCCTTTCGATGCTTGCCAATCGACTCTGGTAATAAATGGCACTTTGGCGAGCGTGAGAAGTTGCCATTGGAAATCGCGATTACTATTCTTTTACTTTTTTTTTTCTTCTCCATCCATTCCTCTTTTATTTTTTACTGTTAAGCGTACATCGAACCTTTTCTTTTTTACCAATTTTCGCACCTAAACGAGCCCGAGCGGCACGTATCAAGACTGCGCGCGCGTGTAACGTTAAGGCAATTTGGATGCGCGAAGCGTAAAATGGCCACGTGCGTAAGTAGAAAATAATCGAATCCGGTCAGACGCGTCTCTCTCTCTCTCTTTCTCTGCGATTAACTTTCAGCACGCCGCCCCCACCAGACACACCTCGCCTACAATTTCCGATCTCGAAAAAGAAAAAAAAACGGCAGCAAAAATGTCTGGGACACTATAAGACCGGAATATATTTCCGAAACCGCTTCGTCGCAGCCCACTAAGACGCTCCGACCAATGTAACCCTATATCCCGCAAATCCATTAAAATTCCATCAAAAGTTTCTTTCTCTCGGATCCGCTAAAAGTCTCTCTCCGTATATCCCCCGCAACAGTCCATCCAACACATCTATCTATACATACAGCTTAAACATTACCGCTGAAGTCAAAGAAGCGAGTACGATTGGCGTTAATGACACGGGGGGGGGGGGCATGGGAAGCAAAGTCATTATTCATCAATGATCGTGAGCGGGCAGGAGGGAGGGTTTGTACAGTGTGTACCGTAATCCATCGTCCGAGAGTTCACGCGTCGGTTACGCGCGCGCTCGCTCGTTACAGCCTACGGAGAGAGAGAGAGATGATGTAATGGAGAGATAAAAAAATATGTGGCCGGCGCGAATGAGATGAGAAAGCAGAATAGAGACTGGAAAGAAAAAGAGAGAGGTGTTAAAGTGGGGGGGGGGGGTTTACGGAGGGTAAGAGTACAGTGAACTGAGGCCTCTCGGGTCTCTGATCTTTCGGTGTACGCGGCTGTGTGTTCTCGCGCGCGCGATGAGCGCACTGATGGCCGACGGAGATAATGGAGAAATGATTGAGCTTCGCCGGCTTGAGTCGTCGAGTGTTTACCTGCGCGAGAGATGATCCGCACGTTGTTTTGACGGGGTTGTGTTTTTTTGTCTCGGAAAAATCGGTTTGGTAAAATTGTTGATAATCGGTAATTGGTAATTTTTACGTAGATTGCAAAATGTAAAACAACAAAAGATAAGCCAAGATAGGACGCATCAACTCGGCGCGACTCAATTCGTCAAAAATACATTGACAGCGAGTCTTTAAAAGTGTATCGAATTCCGTTGTTGAAATCTTGCCGAGACCCGGGAGATCGGTATTTTTCCTCGTGTATAAGCAGGTGTCGTGTGTGGCGCAACGGAATTAGAGACAGCCGAGTTGAATTTCTAGCGGCTACTTGGAAAATTCGCACCTGCGCGCGTGTTTGACACTTGGTTCACGCGCATGTACCGCTATGCGACTTGGCAACGATCGGCAACAATCGCCTACATCGGGGGACTCTACGGAAAAAGCTCGTTCTCGCTTCTCGACTCGTTAAATTAACCAAGAGATCGGTATACTATGATCCAGCGTTAATCGATAAAATTTTCAGGTACGAAACTTGTGTGGAAAAAAAAAAGATCGGTAACTCGCTTCACGCGCGCGCTTCGTCACTACGCATAGGCACGCGGCCCCAAAAGCCGAAGCACCAAACTTCCAAAGTGGCATTTTCAATTTTTGTCTCTCCACTTCATTGCCCCTACCAACGAGTATAGACGTTATGCCTCGTGGAGAGGCCTTACCTTTTTCTCTCCATTCGGCTTTCGAGGCTAGTGAACCGTAAGTTTAAGCAAGCAAAACCCAAGAGGGAGGGGGGAAGAGAGAATGAGCAAAGAAAGAAAGAGAGAGAAAGAGGTAGGCAGGTAGGTACCGTAGACACACCGTTAACTTCGACGCGGCAACGCTCGGTCGCGGCCACTCGAATTGATTAAAGCTCCTCTCTCGTGTGTGTGCGCCCCGACCGCCGCGGCGCTAACACGCGCCCGAGCCCCCAGACGACGTACACGGGCGAGAGGAGGGAAGAGGGGGATTTATTCCTTTTTGCGCCCGGCGACTCGACCGCCGCCGAGGCGCGAGGAAAAAAAGTGTGTTACCGGTATGTTTGCCGCACGCGCTAACCCCCACGCGTCCTCCCCTCTCACCGGGTCAGTCCCTCTTTCTTTCACGTGCTCGAATGTAAAGCGGGTTAAAGAGCCGAGGCTCTGGCGACCTCGTGGCTTCGCGAGCTTTTTTTTTTTACTCGTTTCGCGGTTTGAGCCGACGTTTTAACGCTTATGGCAGCCAAGGATGTGGTACACTTGTCTAGTTAACTGAGAACTTATGACCGATTTAATATTACGACCGGCGCAATTGCTCTTGTGCGCGCGTGTACTGCGGCGTTGGGCTTTTTGGCGGAGAAGACTCTTATGGACATGCTTGGGGGTATAAAGCTCTGTCCTCTCGAAATAAACGTATATAATTATGTAAATTTTGTAGTCGAACAAAAGTGGACGTTAAAATAAAACGTTTGGCCAGTTTGAAATTGCAGGACTTTGGCGAGCGAGTGTCCGGAGTCGCGCGGAGTATACGATGAATTTTACCGTTGGCCGGTTGTAAGTGGCGTGTATACCCGAGAATATATAGAAATATGTGTGAATGTACAATGAGAGAGCTTTGAAATTCCGAATGTATGCTTCGGCGGTCTCGTTTTTTTTGGTATTCCAGCCGAAAGAGGAGAGAACGAGGAAAAAAAATGTATTCACATAAAAGGCTCAACTTGGTGTAATGACACTCGACAACTCAAATTTGTGTCAACCTCGCTGTTATCCTGCCTCTACGATCTATTAAAATCGGTTAATACCGGTTTCTTCTCTTTATCTTTTTTTTGTTTAACATTCGTCATTCATTTAACAGTATATTCACTAAAATAGCTTAACCGGTACATTTGAAACAAAAAAAGAGTCGACAGTTCTCGAAATCCATTAGTGTACCCTTAATCATTCATAAACCTCTAGAGTACTAGTCTAGTTCCACGGCATGTCAACCATCCAGCATTACGTAAGCCCGACAATCCCCTAAACACCTTTATACCAAAAAAATCAGACCATTCATTAAATTCTTTGTATAATATATAGAATCACTCAGTTTTATACGTAGCGACAAGTTATGAAACGATCGCATACAATATGGTGATCTCTTGGAATAAATCGCACCAAGTAAACCTGCGATCATGGTGAACCGGCTTGCTCTGAGAGTACCTGCAAGCCCTTCGCATATATACGTACAGCCGCAGAAGCAGCAGCAGGAGCATCGGAATAACCAGCAGCTCTCCATCATCCTCATCATCCTCGTCATTATCGGACGGACACGGGAAGAGTAGCGCGTGCATGTGTGCGCGAGCGAGAGATGAAATGGGGGGGGGGAGGGATCGAGAGAGGAGTAGCATGTCTCTCGTCTGCAGAGCGATATCGGTAATGAATGATGGAAGCGGCGAAGCGACCGGTTCTCCGAGATGAAGAAAGGAGACCATAGGAGGAGGAAAAAGAGAGAAGGAGGGAGAGATATTCGCCGCTACCGTGCTGTAGCTCGTACAGCAGGGAGAAGGGGCGGAGAGGAGAAGCGCCGCGGGGAGTCAGGGCAAGGTTAAGCCACGGGTCAACGCTCCTTACGAGCGCCAGCTCTCTCTCTCTCTCTCTCTCTCTCTCTCTCTCCCTCAAGTCCAGCGCTCTCGCGGAGAAACAGGTGCGGACCGCACCGAAGAGCGAGTAGATCGCAAGAGAGTGGGGAACGGGGAGGAAAGGGGGAAAAGGAGCTTCTTGTATAGTCTGCCTGCCGGAGACTTGCTACTATACACTCCTTCTTCTCCGTTTTCTCTCTTATACTCCTGCTGAGGCTGTTGCTGCTGCTGCTGCTGCTCGTGTTCAATGCCTCTACGGCCCTTTCGATCGTTCGGGTATGACCAATAGGATGAATGACCGCTCTCGCTCTTCTCCGCATGAGCGCGCCTCACCAGTTTATGTATATGCGCGCTTGTGGCTTGTTCGTTCTGAGCCATGATTATGATGATGATGATCGTGACATGGACGTTTTTTTTTATTTTGTTTGGTAATGAAAAGGACGGACTCTGGCGGAAAAATATTGATTTTTCTCTTTTATTTTCTTAGGAACAGAGCGAACGAACTTGAGAAATTTTTAACGAGCTTTGTGGCTTTGCTATATACGCGTTCTCGGGTGTAATATGCGAAATTCAGTAGGGGTGTCTTGTATGTATATGTATATACACAATACGCGCCGTGAGCTGAGCGAGTAAGCGTGCATAATTTATATTATAACGAAGTGCGCGCTCTCTCTCAAGATATGAGAAATAACGGAATTTCAGCGGGGGAGATAAATCACGACTGATGATTACGACTATTACCGCATCTATTATGCAGATTTGATGAATCAATTATGAGCGGCTCTCTCTCTCTCTCTCTCACTGCGCGTGGAACAGGTGTGTGCCTTTAGCGCGAGAGAGCATTCGCGCAGTAGTGGAGTGTATATATTTTAATCGAGCGAAACGATTTAATCGGTATAAAACAGCCGAGAGCCGTACAATATCTTTGATCTCAAGAGAGAGAGATCGGTATCGATTTATTTTTTAGGTTCGTTGAACCGACAGCCGAGCGTTGAGAGGCTCTTGTAAAAATATAGCACCTTCTTTTTTGTGAGCTATATATCTGTACATAACAATCAGTCGAATAATCAGTCAAACATAATAATCAGTCGAATTTAATCGGTCGCGTTTTTATACCACGGGCGTTATATCGTGAAAATACCACAGGAGCGACGTTATAAATAGCAACGAGCCTCTCGGTGTGTCGATCTGCCTATCTCGAGCAGAAAAGTTATAAACGCGCGTCCTTCGACTTCGACGTCGTCGGGGCGCGCAGACGAACCGAACGAGCCGCACGGGGCTGTGCATAAAGCCGCTAATCGCTTCGTAAAATGGTCCTTAATCGCCCGCAGTTTCCCCTGCTCGCAAGGCCTTCCACTCCCCCCTCCCCGCATCTTTCTCTCGCGTGGAAATGGAAATTACCAGGGCGATCTGAATAAGGAAAAGAGAGAGCGAGAGAGGGGAGTCTGAAAGGGATTAATCGCTGCTATAGACAGCTCGCGTCAAGCCCTGCCGCTGCTCTCGTCCGGCCGCATTCCAGAATCTATATTTGCGCGTTTCTCGCTGAATGCCCAGGCCCAACGAGTCCTGGACTATTTCTGTCGCTACCACTCTCATCCCGCGGCTATCTCGGCGCCGCACCTCCCCTCCTGCCTCTTCTCCTCCTGCGCTTATCCTGCCAGCTCGTTATACTGTCGCTCCTCGTGTTTTTGCGCCCCGCGTGCGCTGCACTTGTCGGTCGATGGTACCACACACGCGCGCGCTTGTGTTATACTTGTATGCGTATGTGCAGCAGTGCGCGACATATATCCCTTTTATTTCTCTCTCTCTTTGCCTCCTCTGGATCGCCCTTATATTATATTTATAGATGTTTTTATGGATTTGCGGTAGAACCAAAATTGAAAAAATTTTAAAACTCGAATGCAAAGTTTCATCGCACGCATGTCGGTATGAAACATAAGACTACAGCGTCATATCTGTATCATCAACATTTTAAAATGACAAACAGCAAGACAAAACGGCTCTAAAGATATTCATCCTGCCAAAGACAAAGGGCGAATGCAACGCGGAGCACTTACATAGCCGTGCAAGCTTACAACAGAAGGCAATAGCCGATGAAATATTAATCAAAGCCATAGGTCGAGGGGGGGGGGGGGGCGGCTCTCTGGCGTTGCCGAGCTGATCCTCCGCCGACAGATGCGGGACAATCTTCCTGCCTCGATCTAGGATAGAGTGTAACGATAAAGACGTATACAAGTAGTGCGCTTTTTCAAAAGCCAAGCAGCAGCGGCAGAAGAAAGAGAAGGAGAAGGAGCGCAAGCGGAGCAGCGCGCGGAGAAGAGCAGTAAAAGCAGGAGCAGTGTAGCCTATAGACACCCTCCCCCACCCCGTAGTCTCTTCTCTCTTTGCTTTTAACCTGCAGGTGCCCCCTTCTCCGCGGCTAGTCTGTACAGACGCACCAGGAGGGGCCTGTATCTCTCGCTCCTGCAGTAAGCGCGTGTACTTGCCTCCTCTCCCACCCTCTCTCTCTCTCTCTCTTTCTCTCTCTCTCTCCGTCTTTCCTTCGTTGGGTATATACACACTCGAGCTTAAAGCCTCCCATAGTCGCTGGTGCGTGCGGGGAAGAGGAAGAGCCAGCGTCATCTCCTGCTCTCGTGAGCAGTATATATCTCTCTCTCCCCGCGGGAGAAAGAGAGAGAGAGAGAGAAGAAGGAGCTGCTGGCGCGGTCGGCGCACTACACCGTGTGCCCGAAGGAATCTACCTCTCTCTCGCTCTCGAGTCGAAGTCGAGCTCGGGAGAGTGAGGCAAGCGAGGCTCGGCAAGCCGCGAGCCCCGGCAGTACGCGACGAGAGTGCCCAGCCCGAGGATGCGCCTCGCTGCTAATACCGGCACGCTCACACGCCGCCCGCCAGCGTAAAGAGTCCTCCTCCCTCCCTATATCTCTCCCGCCGCCGCCGCCGCGATCTTAAAAACCGAAACGCGCAACCTTGCGCACTCGCCCTTCTTTCTTAATAACGCACGCGAGAGAAAGACTTTGAATGTAACACGCGAATGTCAGGCCTGTAATACAGCGGAGGAGAAAACACATATAAAGGACGAGAGGTATAAGGGAAAGAGAGACAAAGAAGCCAAGCGAGGTCACTAGCCCCTAGATCCAAGGCAAGGTCAGTCAAGGAAGGAGAGAAGGGCTACGCCAGGACTTTATATTTCCTTCGAATCCTCTGCCGTCGAGAGTAAGTGGAGGCACGAGGACGAGAGGATGATCGGCCCAGCGTGCCACGGCCGGGCACCGTGAAAATAAGGAATTCGCGATTGCCGATCCTGCCGATCGGATGCTCTTTTTCTTCGCCTCTCTGCTGGCTTTATTCATGAAGCACTGATCGGACAGCGCCAACAGTCCAGTCACCCGCGAACGAGACTAATCTTAACGGCGGGCAGACATCGATTAAACGTAAGTCCAACGGATTTATTTGATTTTAATTCCTTTTCTCTTTTAAAAAAAAAAAGAAAAGAATATTTCAAAATACGTTAGGTGAGAGAGTATAGTCGAGCGCAGAGCGCGTTACTTCCGCGAGACTTGATTCCGCAAGCTCGCGTTTTCCGCGAATTCGCACAGCACGCAGGCAGGGGCGTCGAAGAGCGTCATTGAAATGCCAGTAGTGTAAGGCCGAGCCGTGCAAGACACGCGCGCGCGCCCCCCTGCAATTTCGTATTTCGCGCGTCGCGACTTTTTCCACTCGTAAGCGGAGTTTTCCTCGTTGATAACGAATCGCTGCACTTGCGAGTTATAACCGCTTCGATTCACACGGCGGACTCGGCTTATTTTAATAGTTAAGCATTTCGCGGATGTATAATTACGCTTGTTTACGTTGTGCGCGGTATTAAGAACGCGAGATGATATTTTTTGATAAGCAAGTCGAAAGTTTAGCTTTTTGAAATTTATACAGTGTAAAAACAAGAGTAAACTTGTTCAACTTTGTTCCTCGCCTGGTTATTGTAATATTAAGAAAAATTTTGTCCATGTTTTCACGACTTAGGTCAACATGACGTCCGCACGCGGCCTATTGCCATTGCTGGCAGTGCTGCTGCTCGTATGGGAACACGAAGCCACAGCGAGCGCTATCGCGTCGTCCTCTTCAAAAGGCCCAGAATCGCCGTCGACGCTGCAGCCGCCCTTGGCTTCTCTCAAAACTCCGACGGCCAGGTAAGCGTTATTGTACATGTGCATACGGTAAAAGGCGGATGGTGCTTTTTTTTTAATGGCATGGGAAAATCGCGCGCGAATGCGCCTCTTAGGCTGTTCTTTGTACAATGGATAAATACACTAGGATTTACCGTTTGCTTCGTTAAATCAATACCGCGAATTCTCGTGTAAATTTACGTACGAGCCGAGCGAAGATTCTCGTTTGTTCAGCGGGATCTTCGCAGGCGAGTCTTTTGCATTTTTAAGTTTACCAATTTACATTTTAAAAAATTACGAAAATTTCGATAATCTCCCTAAACACTTGATTTCTCTCTCGTTAAAATAATTTGTTTCTCCGCAAAAATTATAAAAAAAAAGATAAAATTAAATAAAAAGACCAAAAATCAATAATTATCCAAGCAGCGGCGTTATAATCGACGAGGCTGGCGCAAGGAGGACAGGAGGAGGAGGAGTAGTGGTGCAGTCGGAGTCTCGCGAAAAAACGCGAGTCCGCGATCCGCCGGGCTCGCCGGTCAACCTCTTCATGCCCGACGAGTTCCAGTTTTACACGCTCAACGCCAACGGCCAGCTCGTGATGAAGCAGATGACCAAGCAGGAAATCCAGGGCATGATAGCGGCAGGCGGCGGTAGCGGCGGCCTGCCCGTTGACCTCGGCCACCACCAGACCCAACTGCCCGTCGGCGAGCCCAAGGTGCGTTATTGCCTCTACCCCCACTTTGCGCCTCGTCTTTTTTTTCTCTCTCTCTCGACTCTTCTTCTTCTCTTACGAGTATACGCGTTCTTAATCGCCTGCTGCCTGTACTTTCTTCTTTCTCCGAGCGGACGCGACTGATTTATCGCGCGTGCTCGATCCGACGTGCGTTAACCTTCGAGCACGCGTAATCAATATTACGAGCAGGCTTCAAGGCTAATTAGCCAAAGCCGTAATTTCCTCTTATATTTTTCATTTTTGTTCTTATCGCGACTTAACATTTCTTAGCTAACTTGTTCACGCGTTTATTTTTTTCTCTATTTATAGATTCTTGATTTTTCTCAATTTTGATCAAATTCTTACAATTTCGAACTATCCGTTATTCCGCAGGTTGCCGACGTGGTGCAAAACGTGCAAAAGGTCCTCAAGGACGAGCTGAACAAGCCGATCCAGGTGCCAACGGCGGAGTCCTCGATACCAGGCAGCGTAAACAGTCAATGGACCAACATGCTACCCTACATTCTATCGGGCGGCTCGGTCGACCAGCAAGACGTCGCCCAGGACGCGAGCATTATTTTACCGACCTTGGACGCCGACCAGTCCTACGTCGACGTGGTGCCTCTGAAAGGAGGCAAGCCCGAGCCGGAGACCAATTACATCCCGATAAAACCGGCGTCGAACGAGCAGAACACGAAGCTCCATGAGCCGAAGCCAACTGCCGCTTACGGCAGTGGCAAGCCCATATCCCTGCTCGGCAACATGGCCCTGGACAGTGGTATTTTGGAGAAGCACGAGTACCCGCAGTTGACGAGGCCGAAGCCGAGCCGACTGACGACCACTCCGTCCTATCACAAGTACACGACGACCAAGTCACCTTCGATCGCCGGCATCAAGGACACCTTCCCGACCACCAAAAACTCGTCCAACAGCAAGCCAACGCTCTACATACCGCTATCGGTCTCTCCCTCGCTATTGGCTGACGCGCAAATTCAAGACAGCTATGACCAGACGGGCAATGCGAACATCCACGTTATACCGGAATACGTGTCGAAGCCGATGAAAGACCGAGTCACGACGAAACTGCCAAGCTCCGAGCCGATTAACGGGAATATTTTGAAAAAACCAACGACCTACGGCTACGCCGACGAATCGGGATTCACGAGGGTGCCGATGATCCAAGTGCCCGTCATTTCCGCCGACAAAATAAGTTCGACGACTCTGCGAACGAATCAGCAGCAAACGCCAATGTTTGAAATTTTGCCGACCATATCGCCGGGATCGATGACCAGCACGACTTTGAAGGATACCTCGCATCCATCGAAAATCAACCTAGGACCAATGGGAGGCTTCAAAAAGCCAGACATCAGCTACAAACCGACAACGCCCCACCGACCTGTCTATGAACCCACAACGAAACCATCCACTGCCAACGTCCTGTCGACGTTAGCTTACCATCCGGTGTACGAAAGCGACAACAAGCCGAGCACCATAAATCCAGCTTCGCCAACGTACCGACCAGTCTACGAGCCAACGACAAAAGCAACTACCTCGAAAACTGTATCGTCCACTTATCGGCCAGTGTTCGAGCCAGTGACCAAGACGAGCACCGCGAACTTGGGAGCATCGCAGACTTATCGGCCGGTGTACGAGGCAGAGTCCACCTTCAAGCCCACAGCCTCGCCTCGGCCGAATTACGAAACGTCAACCGGACCAAACGAACGTTTCAAAGTGACCCAATATCCGAGTTCGACGTACACGACGAGAAAAGCCACGTCTCTAATGCCCGGGACGGAAACGAAAACCAGCACTCCGAGTGGACTGAAAGTGGTGCAAGCGCAGGTTCAAGACAACCTGCCAACAGTGAGCGATTACGTGACGAAAGCCAGCGTACAAGGCAGTGTGTTAGAAGTGACCAAATCGTCTGGTAGTGTCCAAAAACCGGCCGATCACGCCGAGGAGAAGACAGCGTCTTTAGTGCCGGTCGTTCATCAAGCGCCCCAAAAGCATCCGGAGATATCGGCGTCACAGGCCGAGGTAAACGATAATTCAACGAAAGTCTTGGTAAACGTAAGTGCACCGGTTAACAAGAGTGAAAGCACAACCGAGTCGGTTGCCAATAACAGTTTTGAACAAAACACCGTTATTTATCAGGATACAACTTATAAACTATCCGACAATATTTCGGACTCCACCGATAAAGACGCTAACGGTACGTTCGAGACGACTCTATCCGACAAAATCGAATCGGACGGTGAATCATCGACTTTACGTTACGAGAGCACCGATCGATCGACCCCGTCGTTCGCTCTTGATACCGATCAAGAATCGCTGTTGAAAACCGAAGAGTATCCGATCAGCGAGGATTCATCGTCGCGACCAGCCGTCACCGTACAGCCTGTCGAGTTAAAAACGGACAATTACGAGTACAACACTGTCGTTACGAAAGACGCGACGACGAAAGAGCCCGATATGCTGTTCAAGGAAACGGATAACGCGATCGTCGAGCAAACCGAGACGATTATTCCGGAATTGATCAATGCTCCCGTTAACAAGTCCGAGGAAAGCGAGGAAGATACAAAGTACATTAAAATCGTTCAAAAGGAAACGACGGATCCTAATAAAGCTTCGACGCAGTTCATACCGATCGACGAGACTACCACGCCTTTGTACATTTCCATCTCGAATAAGGAACCTACCGCAGCGACGGATAAGCAAGAAACAACTTTCGTACCTTTGAACGACGGCAATTTCGACGATCCCGATTCGACGAAGGATTACAGTATACTCGTTGATTTTATTCAAAGCATGTCGAATATCGAAATAAACAGCGCTGAGCCAGATTTTGAAATCGGCGGCGCTAAGAATGAACCTGTACCTATGAAAAATAATTCAACGTCGACGCTGAAGGATAGCGACAAAATTTTAGCGATTAAAAATACGACGAAGCCCATTGACAACAACGAGCCGCTGATCGTGTCGTTGGAAAAAGGCGCCGATGCAACTGTTAACTACCAACCGGTTAAACTCACGACGGAAATTCCAAACAAGTCGACCCCGTATTATTCTCAAATATCAACTTTGGAAAAAGATTCCACGTTGGTCAATGCGAATCCTACGAAGGAGGCAAGCGTTACGCCGCTTTACGAAAAAATGGAGATCATCACGGACAATACCCTTAGTAAGGATCAAATATTGGAGATTACGTCGTTGAAGAAGCAGAACGCACAAAGTGAAACGAACAAAAGCCCGATAACCACGACGGACAGCAACAAAGAATTGGCTCAAGACGACGAAATGTCGACTGTTAGAGTCATACCGATCTACGACGACGAGACGATTATGTACACCATACCTCCAGACGCACCTGGCAAGACGACCTTTGCCGCGACGTCCACTGAAAAATCGGCCGAGGAGACTAAAGCAACGAACGGCAATGATATACCGAGCACTGACCTGCCGGATTTGCAGGAAACCTTCAATAACTACATGAAGGAGCATTACGACTCGAAATTATCGACGACCGACAGCTACGACGAAATATCTCGCTTCACCACCTTCCCGACGATAAGCCTGAAAAATTCGCCGGATTACAAGCAGGATACAGCAAACGTGGAGGATACGACTGTTAACAGCCAGCAAAAGATCCCGGATCATTTGCTTCTCAATACCGAATCGACGGTAATACCCAATTACCAAGAACCTGCAACGTCGGATGGCCTTTCAAAAGCGGAGGATAATAAGGAATCCAAACCGGAGCCAACTTTGGAATCATCCACTGTACTTACCGACGTATCAACGAAAAGTTCCACCGAGACTAAGCAAAACGGCAGTGATCCGTTAATAAATACTTCGGAAACGACGAGTCTCAAGCCGAGCAAATTAAATTCCACCGATTCGACGGAGAAAAAGCGCATAAACGATTCCGAGCCTGCCAATTCGAAAACCAAAAGCCCAATAGTGGACGTAGAAAAAATCATAGCAGACGCTCCGGTTTACACGAGCAGCCCGTCGATTGTGCAATACACGTTATCCGACAACTATTCATTGGCCAGTAACATTGCTAGCGGACTCATTGCCGGATATCCAACGTACAATGGCAGTAAACCGATGAAAGAATACATGACTACGACGGTTGGTCCACTGAAAACTTCCGAAGTCAGTGATTCAAATAAAACCAGTAGTACTTTGAAATTGAAATCTGAAGATGGTAACAACGTAACCAGCAATGACAAAGTCAATCGAGAAACTCCCTTGACTTCGAATGAAGAGAATAAGAAAATAAGCTCTGATTTAGCTAAAATTGGCGAAAATCCATCGAACGAATCTTTAGGCTTGTCGAAAAACGAATCGGACGCTTCGGTGTCTTCACCAGCAATCAACGATACTAAAGTCTCTAGTCAAACCGAAGTGAATGACGAGCAAATCAACAGTTCCTTTATCCCACCGTTGGAAAAATTGAGCGACTTGATCAATCAATTGAAAAATTCACCCGACGATTATCCGGCCGCGACGACCATTGTGCCTCTGGACAACTACGAAACGATCTTCAACGAAACTAGCACTAGCGCAAGTCCAAGTCTTCCCACGGCGACGTTCGAAAGCGCCAGCAAAACCTCGTCGGACTTTGAAAACAATACCTACGTCATGTTGCCGACTTTGCCGTCGAATTACACCTACAATATCAATCAGAGTAGTACGAAACCTGCTACTTTCGCCACCTCCACGACTTTATCCAGCTCCACAAAAGCAGCCGCTCAAAACGGTTCGACGAGCAGTTATAGTAGCGAACCAACGTCCGCGGCGACAACGCCAAAACAATACGTAACGGAGAAACCACGCGCGACAACTACGACAACGATAGCAACGTCGACAACCTTTAAAACAACAAAAGGCCCAATTGAAAAAGTCCAGTCGACCATAGACAAGTCGGCAGGCCGAATAAACCTCGAGGAAGAGAAGATAAAGTTACAGCAGATCAAGCCGACCGAGCCGACCAAGTACACGATGAAGAACAAAGTACATTACAGCTCGCGACGACCGGCCAACGAGGCCCATCAAAGCTACACGAGAAAGGCGACGAAGGCAACCAGCAAGACCACAAGCCCGGCAACGACTCCAACGACCGAGCGCACGACCACCAAACCATCGGAAGATGCGAAAGACAACAGCACGGAAAAGTGGACGCTGATCCCGCAGCCAGGTATAGCCGAGCAAGCGCCGGAGAACAAAAAAATCGCGGCGAACGCGAGCGAGCAGCCGGCACAAGCCCAGCAAAGCCCGCAGATAGTGAGCCTCGATCACTCGAGCAACGAGGTCGGCCTCGACCAGAGCAACAAGGGCCTGGACAAGGACGTCGCCGAGTTCCTCGACATGTGCAACGAGCTCTCCTTCAAGTTCTGGCACCTCGTAAACACGGGCATGAGTCCGTCCCGGTCGATCAGCCTCTCGCCGTTCGGCATGATCAGCACGCTGGCGATGATATTCCTCGGGGCGCGCGGCACCACCTCCAACCAGATGAACGACATCCTCAAGCTCGACGACGTCGTCACGTTCAATCCCCACCTGGTATTCCAGAACATCACCGACACGGTCACCCTGCCGCGCGGCCAGGGCATCGAGAACGCGGCGTTCGTTCGCGCGCTGTTCGCCGATCGGCTCAAGGTCAGGCGCATCATGCCCTTCTACAAGGAGCAGGCCCAGCAGTTCTACGAGGGCGCGGTCGTCGACATCAACTTCTCCACGGCCGGCGATATCCTCAGACGGCGCACGAACCTCCTCATACGCAAGCAGACCGGCGGTAGGATCAAGGACTTCGTGAAGACGCACACGGTGCCGCTGAGGTCGCCCCTCACCGCACTGTCGGCCAACGTATTCCAGACCAGCTGCGACGGACCGGACGCGAGCTCGGAGGGCCGCGACGGCGAGATGTACTTCGCCCTCGCCCAGACGGTCAAGCAGCGCAAGCTCGTGCCCATACCGGCGGTCGTGTGGAAGTCCGGAGTCTCGGCCGGCTACGAGCCCAGCCTAGACGCCACGGCCGTCGCCCTCAGCGATCCCAAGAGGCCGGTCGCGTTTATCGTGGTCATGCCGGGCCAGCAGGGCGTCACGGCGCCGGGCGACAATCTCGAGAGACTCGAGAACCGGCTGTTCAACAATCCCGGCGACGCCCTTGAGAAGCTGCTGAAGGTCATCATACCGAGACGCGTCGAGGTGCAGATGCCCAAGTTCAGCCATCGGTCGATCGTCAACGTCACCTCGGCCCTCAAGAAGATGGGATTCGAGCCGCTCTTCGGCAAGGCTGCCGATCTCAAGGGCATCAACGGAGCCGGACACGACCTTTACCTCGCCGACATGATACAGGTAAGGAACTCGGTCGATTGATCGCGATACCGAAGGTTTATATAATAATAAAAATTGGAAAATTTCTGTTTACTTTTTTGTTAGATGAACCTGTTCTGCACGTGCGGTGACGAGAACAAGCTGGGCAATCGGCACCTGAGCGAGACGTATCCTGGAACGTCGCCGCGTCACACGCGAACGTGGGAGATAATCAACAACAACACAGCGGCGACTTATGATAATTTAGATAGTAGAGAGCCGGATAACTCGGAGGCAAGCGAAAGTAGATGCGACGACGGCGACAGCGCCGACGACAGATCGGAATCCGAGGGCTTGAACGACGAGGTGGAGCCGAGCCAGCAGAGCGGAAAGTGGGACTTGGACAGGGTCAACAATCTCAGGCAGAAGATGGACAAGAAGAGGATACGATGGTTCATGCCCAGCGGACGCAGGCGATGTCGGAATCGCAGGCAGACCAAGCAGGAGAAGCCAAGGATGAGAATAGACAAGCCCTTCCTGTACTTGATAAGACACAATCACTCCGGATTGATTCTTCACATTGGTCGATTCAATCCCAAGAGTCAATCCTAAGATTAATGACTTTCCAAGTATTATTGACGTCGTATATCAAAGAATAATTTAATTAAATGAATTCTTAGTTGGTACGTTAATCTAGAGAAACTTAGATGATAATTATTTCAAGTCTGTTTCATAAGATAGGACGAGCTCGGTATCTATATCATATTTCTCCAATTTATGCATAATTTCATTTAACGGAAAGTGAAAGTTTTTTTTTATCATTCATAAATTAGTTGTAAATTATTTATTTATTTCATTAATTACGTATTCGGGCGATTATATAAATGTAAGTGTATTTAAATGCTTAAGACTTTGTACTGATAAGGTTTAAATAGTCATAGTAACTTTTATGAATATAAGATATTTGTACTTCCTTCTTATTTTATAAAATTGAATATTTGTTCCCGCATTACTTGCGACTAATTGAGGAATTAGTCGATCGATAGTTTAGTTACTTAAGTTATTTTGATTTTTGTTTAATTCCTTTATAATTTTACTTGATAAGGAAGGTAAATAATGTCAAAATGTATGTAAAATAACAATGAAACATTGTAATTGCATGAAATTTTATAATTTTCTAATTTATATAAAAAGATAAATAAAAGTTTTTAAAAAACTAAAATGTGCATAATAAATTAGTAGATTGTATTGGATACTAAGTTAACAGTATAATTCAATAATTGTATAACTTTTAAAAAAGTTTTAACTTTTATTTCAAATCAAATATTTAAAAACAGAATGTTATAGATAAAAAAGATCTCTGCAACTCACATATAAATGCACAATTTTTAAAACTTTATACATTTCATATTATTTGTTTTGCTATTGACCTGGGCCTGATAAAGACTTATCCATAAACTTCTTTTTTGCAAAGCACAACCACCATTTGCTTGGTTTTCCATCACCACCGTATACTTTTTCAATTAAACGTACTCCAGTTTCTTGCCTTATTTGCAATAAATACTGTCTCATTGTATCTAAAAAAAATATAATTGCAATTTTATGATATGAAAAGTACGGGCATAATTTTTACAGAAAAACTAAATCATACCAGCTTCAGCAGGTTTATTTGGTTTGGCATAAACAGAATTCAATGGAAAACCTGGATCGCCAGGAATATCAAACTTAGAAATAGCTAAGGAATACATTTCATTTTGCGCTTGACTTTGATTGATGCATTTTTGCAATTTTTTCAAGCATTCTGTGATGTACAAAGTTATATAAATTAATACTCTGTCTGCTTCACTCTGTAACAGGACAAAATTAAAAAAACTGCTTATAAACTAATAAATTTTAGTTTTACAAGTTTTACCTTTATTTCATAAGTCCTAAAGAAAACATTAGCCTTGAAGAAATACAGTGCTTCCTCTATAATATCCATTTCTTCTGTGTTAGTGTGGGGTAGGGCTGGTCCTCTAAAAGTAGTTTTTATTGGCAATATAGCCATATTGCCTAAACTTTTATATTTTTTCTTATCTTCGTTGTCGTCATTGTCTTCATTGTCCTTCTTGTCTTCCTTGTCTTCCTCGACAAAACTAGAGTGATAAGCCTACAGTAACACATAAATAATTGTATTTAAAAAAAAACGGAAAACTTCAATTATTGAATTTCATTATTATTAACGAAATCAACTCCTTGTAAATTAAATAATCATAATGATACGAGTAATCTGAGCAATCGAAAATAAAATTGCTTCTAAAAGGTATCGACTTTCTCGTAGAAATAATGTTATCGTTCCAGAGGATGATTCATAACCTACGTAGATGGTTAAGACACCTCGACATACTCACCGGCATTTTCGCAATTGTAGTCAACAAAAGTAGCGAACTATTATTAACAATCGACGCTCAATCTCATATGTTTAACGCAATTGTTATGCTCGTTAAAATACGAACAACAACTTCAAATATCAACCCTATTCCTAGGGGAGTTAACGCATCCTTCTATCGATGTGTCAAAATCGTAAACTGAGCGCTAAGAGCGCTCCGCGAACGCGAGTGTGTCATATCTTTGAATATGTGTGTGTGTGGTATGCGCTGCGCGTTGATGCGTCACAAAATGGCGCCATTCTGTTTTGGACCGCTCAAAATGCTTTGACTTTGACGTTTCTCCAAGATAAACAAGCTGTCCCAGTGCCTTTTTTTAACGTTTTTTTAATTACTAAAAATATTTTAGAAACAATTGTTTACCACTCGGTAATGGGTATTGCCGAATTTAATGGTATTTTCGATAAAGTATTGGCGTAAACATAAGGTTGTTTACGTATTTAAAATATGTAAGGTTCGTGAATGAACTGGAGTTTTGGAGTAAAAGTTTTATACGAGCGCAAGTTTACAAGCTTTTGGCATCGTTATCGTTATTGATAGTAAGAACAAAGAAATTAAAATGGAATTGCAAGAGCATACAAATGCAACAACACCTTTGGAAGTGAAAGATCCAGAAAATGCTCAGAACAACAAAGAAGATGTCACTGATATTCCGCCAAAAAGTTCTAAAATAACAAACTGTGATATATTTTTTCTACTGCTGTCAATAGTGACGCACTGTACTGATGTTTTGGTGGATTTCAATATTGTATTTCAGTACTACTTTCACAACAAATTGCACAAGTTGGTGTTGACAGTTGCATTGATTCTGATCCCATCGTTCATCAATACTATTGTAAGCTTGCAAATGTATCAACAAGACAAAGAGGTGAGGTTTAGATAAGATTTTTAATACTTTAATAATATTCATGAACTAATTATATTTTTGTTTCCAGAAAAATCAAGAAACTAATGGTGCTAAGAAATGTTCAACATTTAAAAAAATAGGAAAATTTATTGCAGTTTTATTGACAATTGTCTTCCAGTTTACAATGGCTCAAAGATGTATTTATAGCTTGAGATATGCATTGAAATCACGGAACTGTAAGAAACAAGGTGACAGAATTGGGCAAAGAAAGTATTTTATTAAAATGTTAAAGGAAGAGCAAGATATTGCACTTCTTAGGGTTCTTGAATGTTTTATTGAAGCAGCTCCTCAACAGATTTTGCAGTTGTCTCTCTTTGTTCATGATTATCATGGCAAATTTAGTATTATATGTAAGTAGATCATAGGTTTTTAAAAATATGGAGCAATGTAAATATTTATTTATTAATAAATTTCTAATTATTTTGTAACAGCTATGCATCAAGTTATAAGTATTGCAAGTTCATTCATTAGTTTATCCTGGGCCATGGTCAGCTATCACCGCAGTGTACGTTTAGCTCAAGTGGATAAGAAAAATATTGATTTTATAGGGTCCTGCTTTCAATTCTTCTGGTATCTGCTCATAACTAGTAAGTAATGCATTTATAATTTACTATTGAATTATTGAAAATTTTAAAACTTTAAAAAATATTTCAGCTTCACGTATTGCAACAGTATCAGCAGCAGCTGTTTATTCAACAACATTTGTTCTATCAGCTTGTTTTCTCCACTGGTTAGGAATGTCAATATGGTCCATTTTTGAATCTCATGGGGTTATTACTTTTTGTCATAACGCAAATCGTCCTCCACACATGCCTCTTTCAGCAATAGAAAGAATCAAATCCACTCTATTTTCATGTGTTTTAGGATTTGTTTACATTTTTATTTATTTACATCCTGAAGATACTAGTACTTTTTATAGACATCTATTTTTCTATACGGTATGTTTCTTTGAAAATATTTCTGCTAGTGCATTGGTACTTGTAGAAAGACTGCCAGCAGACATAGATACTGCAAGGTATCACTTTTTACTATCTGCTTCATGTATTGTACCATTTGCCCTTGGTGTTATTATCATGATAATTTATTACATGAAATTCCACCCATCAATGAAACACATTACGTTTAGTTTTTGGAGATTATTGAAGGGAAGGCATTGAATGATACATTGGCTTTAACTTTTCATTATTTTTATTTAATAATTTAATCTTGACGAGATAAAGAGAGTATTTGCAATAGCAAAATAACAATAATTATAAATTCACAATAAATTTATAAACAATACCACTTTATAATGAAACAGGAAAATATTTCCTAACACTTTGTTCAATTAAATAATACAACATGGTGTAAAAAACTATCAACTATTCTCACATTATATCAGACTTGATTTATGAAACACATTTACACTTGGAATACTATAGAAGAATGGAAATGTAATTTTACTCTTTCATGAGTTTTACACTTTTTATAGGCTACACAAGACTGAATAATCGGATTGTCGATTTACATAAAACTCTCATACTCTATGATTATTATGCAGATATGATATCAAAAAAATTCTGTAGACACTATCTACTACCAAACAGACGAAGGTCTAATTTTAAAACTACATCTCCCCGGTCGACTTCTCGGAGTTTTATTCGTTTAGTTATGGGCCCAAAAGCGTCCGTGCTGTCCCGCACAATGTCGACGACCCGAACTTCGGCACGACCGAGAAATTCTAAACATAAAAAAAAAATTTATATGTTTACATTTACATAATTCATGAGAATTAAAAATAAAAATTAATTTTTACCATCTGGACTGAAGTATCCCTTATCAAAAATGGTAATACAAAGAGTATCCTCGTGTAAGTCCTTGACTTGAAACTGCATCGAGGTATTCCAGACTGGACAGTCTGTACCCGAAACGACGATCGTTTTTTCTTCTTGAGATCCCATGGATACTTTGCAGTATGGATTGCATTTCCCTGCAATCATACGGTTTTAAGGCACATGCTAAACTTAATTTAACAAACACTAACTGCCACATGTAAGCATGCAACATGCTTTGTGATATCTACTACAGACAAGAATCTCAACTAAAATCTATATATTTTTATAAACTAATTACAAGTCATAATTGTGGTGTTAGTTTGCATTTATTACTTTTATGAAATTTTAAGCTTTAATCATAAGAATATAAAAGTAGTTATATTTTTACTACAAATAATATAAATAACTATTTTTCCATGACAAAGTGTTATTGTAAGAGATAACTTTTATATTCAATATACTCAATACATACTATTTTTATGCAGCGCAGCAATATGCTAAGCTTATAAATAAAGAATTTTAATCATGCAATTGTAATATTGTCAATAAAACAAAAGTTTCTTACAAATACTATTTAAATTCTTTTTACAGTATTTAGTCCTTTATCCCAATGAACCTCATAGTTGATTTGCTATTTAAAATTGTAAGATAATAAATAATTTATATGTACTTTATGTATTGCACATTTCTTTTTAATTTTCAAAATTTTGAAACATAAACGACTTTTTGAAAATTTTAAGCTCCTTTTACCTTTGTTTTTACTGACAAGATCTTCTGCCTCCAGGACTACTATCCAAAGGCGGCCCTTCGGAGGCCTTTGGCGAACTACAATAGAGTGTATCTGTTGTTAGTAAAATCTAGAGTGCTGTGTTAAAAGACAAATATATAAAAAGTATATGTGTACAATTGTCACCCCAATTGTCTCCTCCGACTTTCAGATGTTTTCATACCATTAGGTCCCAAGTGTCAACTTCCACATGCATAAAAAAGGGCAAAGATAGAAAGTAAGCGATAAATAGCGAAGCGCTACGTAAATAAATGAATAAATGCCATTCTTTCGAAAACATGTAATAAACTGACTTTTTATGACATTATTAAGACAAATGTTTGTTTATTTAAACAACATCTTTTCAAGCTTGGCAATATGTGCATTTACACAAAGCTCGAAATTAAATAGGCGAAGTAGCAAACGTTCGCCTTCACTTACCAGTAGTAGTTTTCAAACTCGATCCTTCGAGTACGGTCACAAGAATTCGTCCACATGCTTTGAATTGCGCCTGTTCTATTAGCCGAGACAAATATATATTGCATAATTTAAGAAAGCTATGAATGATAAAAAAAAAATTGGAAAAACAAAACAACACAAAAACAACTTTTAAAGATACACTGAAGGATAACGTTCGACAGTTTCACAATTTATAAAAAAACAAAGCCTTGCACCGAACACAAAATTTCCAGATCAAAGCCTTCAGTCTACCTTTGAAAAAGCATAAACTCTGCCCAAGTAGAACAAAAAAAAAAAAAGTTAAAATAAAAAAACACCCACACGCTGAGCGAAAAAAGGTAAAAACCACATAATTATCCATGTCAAGGACTCGTTTATTCGTCCGAACAGTCGGTCATACCACGAGACCCTTCTGCGAGCAGATCCTAGCAGCTAGAGCTAGGAGTGTGGCACTAGCCCGCCTCATTAGGCTGCCGGAGCAAGCAGGCAGCAGGATAAGCTGCTTCTGATACTTACTCGAGCGCTGTCGCTGAAGCCGGCTCTTCTCGTTCTCGGCAAATTGACGGCGGGCCTCCATGATCCGTCGCACCCATAACGCGCATTCGCTCGTCGACGGTGCAACCAGTGTTATCGCCTTTTTCGAGTCGCTTAGACGCAATGTCCGCGAGTGCTCGGATGGTGTATGATCGCCGCCGTTAGTCATCGTTCCACCGATGCCGTTGGCTTCAGGCTCGTTGAACAGCGTTAGGTTTTGCAGGAAGATAGGCTGCAACGACGCAAATGAAAATTAACTCTGCCATAGCTCCAGTCCACGAGAGCAGATTTGTTAAGCTATGCTTACCCTTCTGTACAGCTTGAACTTCTGATTTTCGTTTCTCTCGAAGGAAAACTGCTGGTTGTACGGTATGGTCTTGGTAGGCTGGGCGAACAGTAGGAAGTCGTTGGTGAGAAAGCCAACGAGCTCCTTGCCGCTCTTGGCTTTGTGGAGTATGCCGAAGTGCAGGAGCTTACGGGGTCCGAGGGAATTCGTCAGCGAGTTAAAGATCAATTGCTCCTCCAGGCCTTCGCAGGCAACGTGCGTCTGGAGCCACTCGAGTCTGTCGCTGTTTTCTTTCTCTCTCACGCCTTCGTTAACCTGAACAAATAGTTTCAGGGTTAAAAAGTTAGCTGGGCGAATTGAGTACAATTTGCGATCTACGATACCTGAGTGCAAAATTCCTCGGCTTTGGCTAAAGCTTCTTGCAAGTATTGCTTATCAGGATGATCAGAACGCGTGTATTCCAGTATCTAAATAAAAATGTGAAAAATCATGATTTTGTTTTTTATTAAACGACATTAAAGATTTGTAAAGAGCTACCTTTCCGATAATCAAGGGATATTTGGTAATTCGCTGCATTGGTTTTATCAAAAACGAGCTCAATGGCATTCCTTTGGTTCTTACGTCCTGCTGGCACCTGTGAGCGACTTCAACGAAAGCGGAATTGGTCTCGGTCAGCCGCTGGAGGTAAACGGCCGCTGATATTTGGCAACTGCAAAATCTTACGTACGCTGACATGCGAGGGATCTGAAAAGAAAATTGTTCGTTTATTGCGGCTATTGTACGTAACGAGCTACAACAATGATTTTCACTCACGTTCTCACAAAGAATATCGCCAATCATCCTGACGATTCCACCCTCGCTGTTATCGCGTCTTATCCTTAAAGTTCTGTAAGAAAGTTTTGATTTTTTCAAGATCGAGGAACTCAACTCGCAAAAGAATATCAAGACTCGCGGGTGTTTACCTTAAGAAGCTATCGTTACAAGCGATAATATCTCGCCAGTTGATGAATATTTTCTCCACCTCATCCACTGTCAATACCATACTAGCTAAAAGAGGCTTCTCGAAAACCTGGACAGAAATTCGTCAATCGTTTAAAAAATGGTTCTAACGGTAAAAACATTTTTTAAAAGAAAGGCATGAAAAAGTAGTATGCGCAGGGTCAATCACCTCGTGCACCAATTTCATATCGACGATGTAAGCCTCCTCGGTGATGATGAGCTCCTTGATGTACTCCTGCCGTTTGCGCTCAACGGGATCGAGCTGCGCCATTGGATCCTCTTTCACAAAGTCGTTAACTGCGGCCCCGTTAATAGGTCAATGAGCGCGAGGATTATGCACGTGTTCACGCACGAGGCGCGATGTAGGTGTATAGTTAATTAATTAATGTAATAATTAAAATTATCTTTCTCTTTCTCTCTTAGATCCTCGGTGCCCGTTTTTCTTTTTGCTCTCTATATCACTTCGATGGTTTTGCTTATCCTTAATATTCTCACTTTTCTCTTTGTCAAAAATCTCTTGCTATCAGGATCTTAAGCTACCTTACTTTTCAAACTTCCGATCTAGCCAATTTTTTAATTTTCCAATTTTGAATTTCTAGAAAAACACACACTTGAAGCGCAGTAACCGAATTTCGAGATACCCAAAAAGCACAATTGCGCAGTCGAGAAAAACCGAGCGATCCCAAAAACCACAGGTATCCCCGAGTTAAGCTCCCTCGAGCGAACACGTATACGATAAGTAGTTTGCGGTAAAATAATCTTCCTCGCGTGTTCTTCCGACCGTCTTATGCCGAGTCTGCAGTTGATCTTTTAGCGCGCGAGTATACAAGTACGATGGGGAAGGGGGAGGGCAAGCGAAGCGTGTCAAGCTCTTTCCCTCTTCTCTCTCTTGAGACATCTCTCTCTCTCTCGCTGCGCGCACAGCTATATCGATTTCCTCTCTTCCTCTTGCGCCCCATTGTCACCGTATCAATTTTGCACCGGATATCGAGCGCAGATTTTAAATTTAGACGGACACCGGATGTTGCTCGGCGAGATGGCCTTTTTTCACGGATAACGTTAAGAAAAGCGCGTATTAACGAATTTGTACACCGATGAGTTTTTAAAAATAATATTCGAAATGACGTACGTTTGCATAAAGAATTTAGGTATTTGTTTAATATTTATAGGTTATATTAAGTCGTTTTGAACTGTTACCTCTTTCGAAGTACAAAATAGCTTTAAGTGTGCTCAAAAGAATCACTGGAGAGCGAGGATTATCCTGAATTGTTTCATAGAGAATTGTATAAAGTATACAGAAATTACACTTTTGTGTGGAATTTATTTTTTTAAATTAATTCATGTATAGACAAACAAAAATGATTAAATTAAAATAATTAAAAAGGTAAACAAAAGAAAAACATTAAACAAAAACCTGTACGAAACAACTGGTCAGCTTAAAAGCATCATCGTTAATAATTTTGATAAAATTACTTCTTTAAATAAAGAAAAATCAATAAATTAAATGAAAACAAATTGCCTGTATTTTCGTATGAAATAATATTGAACAAATAAGTAAGCATTAGCAAAAAATGTCAAAATGAAAACGGAACAATAACGAAAAATGAATAAACAGCTGTTAAACTATAAGATGAGCATTGAAAACAAGTTTAATTCAACTTCACTGCATGAATTGAGTTTTTTTTTTGGTTCTTTTTTATTAATATCCGACAATACAACGAGAAACAATATGCATAAGTCTTGCATTGATAACAATCTCAGGATAGCGCTACACGAATAATTGTTATACATAATTACAATATTTTGTAAGTGTATATACTCAAAGTACACGTAGTAACCACGCCGTTGCAAAACTTGCATTACACCTTTCGTAGCCTCTTTGTTTTTTATTTTTATTATTTTATTTTGTGTGTGTATATATATATGTATATTATATACGATATAGAAAAATCGTTTCCAGGCAATTTTCACAATTTATTTGTTAATTGTTTTTCTTTTGTTCATCATCATAATCATCATAATCATCATCATCATCATTACTCACGTAAGTTATCTACTTCTTAAAAACGTAATTGTCGGTAACATGTATATTCGACTGACTTACACCCACCTCCCCTTTTTTGTTTTATTTATTCGTCATTTATAAATATGTTATGCGTATATAATTCATTATTGCACGTGTTCAAGGGAGTTACGTGAGGCGAAGAGAGACACACTCGTGCGTTGTGCGCTCGCGATTATTTTTCTGTCATTTTTTGTATTCCCACTTTTTTTCATTTTCAAAAGTCAAAATTTTTTTGCTTCGCATCGGGCGCATTTTTAGCTGCTGCTCTGCTTCTAAACTAGCGTTAACGCGAGACGATGATCTCGCTTTAGAAATAAAATGTTATGCAGCAATAATGTCACTTACGCGACTCGACGCGGATACTTTTAAATGAGCCTTCACATTGTTAATTGTTGTTGTCCTTTTTTTTGTTTTGTTTTCAATTGTTTATACAATTTTAATCCATTATATCGCCAGCGCTAAATGTTTAGTTTTTTTCTGATTACTTCTGCGTTACGGTTATATCTACAAAACGAAATGAAAAAAGCGAAATGCTATCATTCACTCGTGGTATAATTAACCGGGAAGACCTCCTCTATGTAAATATGTCTAGCGTTACAATGCGTATGAGAAATGTTTCTGAGTGTGCCGAACGATATATTTGTTACTTCAGTGATTTAATTAATTGTTTATTTCCCTCATCCTTTTTTTTTTAGATTATCGATTTCCTTTATTTTCTTTTTTTGTTTTCTTTAATACTTTGTTCTCGTTTAAAGCTAACGCGGGCGTGATTAAATAATGACGGCGACGGCTCTTTCGACAGCTTGATTACATCGTGTGATATTAACTGGCTCTTAATTTACATATATACGCAACTCAATAGTATGCGCTAAAGCATTTCTACAGTCGAGTTTTTCAATTGATTTCCGACGTCTTTAATTCAAGTCAGTATAAAACTCAACATTTAGACGATTACACTGAGTATTTTCATGAAAGATCTATTAAATGCTAATAGTTTAGAGCAACGCAAGACTTGAAATTCAACATTGACCTAAACTTTAATAAACCACGCGTTCGCTGATTTCTTACAAGTAATTTTTTCCCCCGAAGTTTCTTTGAAAACTCGCGTTTCTAATAAAATTATCGTCAAACACTTTAATAAATAATACTCGCGAGAATCACAAGGTACTCAAGAAGTATAAAGACCGTTAATTAAAACTTTCTGCTCGCCAGTGCAAAAGTTCGTCGTTGTTGAATTTTGAAACCTCGACGTCGAAAAAAGCGCGAAGGAAAAAAGCCCGAGTATCGATGTATCGAATTCAGGAGTTAGCTAGTTAATATAGCGATCTGCTTAGGTGTACTTGTATTCCTCGCCCCTTCTCAACGTTTAATTTACAGAGTCCCCGTATATTCTTTAACTACGTTTACCTAGCGAGACGGTAATTTGCGCGTTTTTTTTCTTTTTTTTATATAAATTCGTGACTTTAATGATGATGTTTCGTGTCTTAAAACATCTTCAATTGTCCACTCGCGCATCTATACGTCTTATACTTTATTGTTTTCTAAGTGAGATTTTTCCCTTATGCAACACTTCCTTTTCCACTTTCTTAAATAATCGTTTGGAAACGATACGGTCGCGAGAGTGCAAAAGTGAACTTTGGTATCAAGTTGACTTTGAAATTTTGAACGGTTTTTCTTTTTTAAATGTGGTTTATTTTCTTGTTACAAGATATGTATGTTAATTGTTTAAATTTTATTTTCATATTATTTGCACTTAATTTAATTATCATTCTCGTAATGATTAACCAATTACGCACTCCGAAAAGTTTTCACTCATTTTTTTTTGTTTATCTTTTTTTTTGCTTTCTTTCGATGCGAAAGAAAATTGCAAAGTGATTCCGGAGAATTAACATTTTTTCTCGGATCATCAGAAATATTTCGGTAACACGTAATATTGTTTTCTCAAATGTACACAATGAAACGATAATAAATCAAACAATCATTCCGAAATCACTTTGTTCACTTTTTTTTTAATTTTAGATTTTTCACATATCATACAAAAAATTTAGATGAACACATATAGAAAAGGAACAAGTAATGGGAAGATAAATGTACACGTTGTAGAATAAAGTTTAAATTTGAATTTTAAGCATTTTGATGTGTTCCCATGTTTTTCTCTTTTTTTTCAACTTTTTTCTCTATGTGTCGAGGGTTTAAAATCAACAGAACGCGCACGAGATTACTTTGTTATATTTATACATCTTATACTTTAGCGTACCTCTAGCTATCAATGTTACATATTATTACATTTTTTCCACTAATAATTACTGTAAACAATTTATACGTATGGACCTCTTAAAGTCTAAAACAATTCTAATGTTCTCTTAATTTTAAACTTCTCGACGTAATGTAATTCAACTGAGATACTAAAAAATAGTTTTTAGAAAAAAAATCAATAGATTTTTAACTTTTTGGGTTGCACTGCATTACCACAAAAACTTTTAATAATATTTACTTTTTCATTTACTCATAAATACTGTTCCATCGATAACGTTTGTTGAATACAAATTATTTTTACATCTAAATCATTTATTGAGTTACATTTCACGTAACACTGTGAGTAATCAATAAATAAACATTACATTATAGACGTACAATAAACATTGCAATATATTTTTTTCCAAAAAGTATTTTTTAGTAATAAAAAATTCAACGTACAATAGCTTAGATCTGAATAAAAAAGAAGCAATGAATGCGTATTCGTTAACAGACATTTATTCTATTTTTTTTTCAATTTCTCCAATGGCTATACGATCCCACGGCTTCAAGCCGTAGACGGACTGAGATTACATTATTTACTTATCATACTTTTGTTTTATTTCGTGGTACTAGATTAATTTTATGCTTTCTTTTTTTTCTTTGGTATTACAGTGATAGCACTTTTATATACTTTGTTTTTCTTTACTCTTTTTTTCTTTCACTCACACGCCAGGATAAATCTGACGCGGTCAAAATTAACCATTAATTATAATTACGTAACGGAGAAAAAAAAGAAACACGTAAACGTCAACAGTTCCACTATCATAATATATTAACGCTTGTTCTTTTTTTGTCTTTTATATATGCACACCGGCATTCCAGTGTTATATAGCGTTTTGCGATCCAAAAAATTAAACGACAATATATATATATATTTATATATATTTTATCTATATATCTGGTCTTCATATAATATTCGACATTCGAGAAGGCATTTCTTATACATTATATAAGTCGTTATACATTTCTAACTGCAAGATTTAGTTTTCTTAGATTTTATTTGCTATCAGCACTTTCGCTCGTCTTTGTTCTATTTTTTCATTCTCTCTCTCGTTTTCTCTCTAAAATTCGAGTCTATAATTGCATTCGTTTAAACTAACTAAGCGACGAGGGTTTTTCTACATGCAGCACTCTACGACAGGTTTTCATTGTTTTTCCTTTCTTTTTAATACTTTTAATTACTTGTTCTAAAATATTCATCTGGTGTCTTATGCAGATACAAAAATGTTCTTAAAAAATTAAAAGTGGTAAAATAAAATATTATGGCACTCCTAAAATGTGTGTTTTTTAATTATTCAGATCATTAAATATGGCACTAATTTATTTTTATTAAAATTGACTTATTTATCAACTGTCATCTCAGATAAAAGTTATGCAGGCTTCAAACTTACGTATAAAGTTGACTAAATTTCTAAGTAACAATAAATATATAATATAATCAATATCATTCATAATAAATACCTACATTTAAAACGAATAGAAATTAATTTTGAATTAAGATAATAGAAGAATAAAGAATTAATACGAAAATCTGGCGTAGAGTCAGCGTGAGATTCTGGAGTATTTCTCTGCACCTCTAATAGGGGTTTACATCGTTTTATATTTTTACATATATATCCTGACAAAAGTCTGACGGGAGCATACAGATTTTTGTTCTCAAAATGTTCGACATTTCATCATTTAGATTTACAGATTCAGAAAAATATTATTGTCATTGTCGAAAAAAAACTATCGCAACTAATTCATTGAAAAAAACAATGCTTTAAGTTTTGTTCTTTTTTTTTCTTTAGCTTTGTGAAGTACATTATTTGTTGACTTTAGACATAATTAAGTTTTTTGAATTCATTAAATAATAAACGAATAAGTAATGAATCAACATATTTATAAATAAATAAATATAGTATTAATCTAAATTTCTTGTGTATTTGACTTGGAGAGAAGATACTGAAAATATTGATAATCAAAAGTCCCAGAATAATAATTCAAATATTTACACAAGCCATGGAACACTTTGTAATTACTTTATTTTCTTAATATTTTTAGATAACTATCGTTATACATCGATTCAATTGTATCATTAACAAATAAAAAAATACAAATTGTGTATAAATATAGTCTGAGATCTTAAAAAGTAAACAAATAATGATTCCTTTTTCAGTATAATCTCTCCTTAAGAACTCAACTTAAGAAAATACAAAAAAACAGACTCTATTTAATTGTTCTTTTATAAGTTACGTAAAAAAGTTTAAGGCCCCCATGCTAGCGATATGCACAAAGTAATAAAAAAGTAGATAATACGTTCAACAATAAAGGAACTTCAAACGATTTTTGTTTAGAATAATAGAATGAAAATTATATATTGGACTTTTAACGAGAACCTATTTCTTAAGTAATAAAATAACATCTTAAAAACTTTATAAACTAAATGTAACTAGAGAGATTAATCTATCTTACAGATGTTAAATTTCATAAATAATTTACATACTATTTTAAGCGTACAACTAATCATGTAAATCATTAATTTTTTTACAACAGTATATTTCTTGTTATGCAATATCGTATCGATGTTATTAATTTAATTTGTTCAATAATTACGCGTAACTTAGGCCGTTTCGTAAAATTGTTAATATCATACACGTTAACATTAAATTGCCTCTAAAATTTCTACCACACATTTAAATTCCAAGTATAGAGAGTATCAAATAAATCAATTTCATTATTGGGAATGTCCTTCAATCCTAAACAGGTTGGCTTAAAGTAAAACAAACGTTCATTTATTACCTAATCTAATCGTGTGAACTTCCTTTACCCAGCCCATATCGTCGATAACTTTTTCCCTTTGGCGCGAATATCGCAAGCACGTTACATCAGGTGGACCTCGAGAGATATGATGCAATTATCTATCAAAGTAAAAGACTAACCAAAGAAGAGCCGACAAAGTTCATATTTGCCTCTACCCTTTCGCGAAAAAAAAGAAAAGAAAAACTAGAGGGTCTTCAAGAGGTGAATAAAATACGTTAAATTGTCTCTCAGTTCTGGAGCTTTTTTTCGCACGTACAGTACACGTTCGTTATTATTTACAGAATAACGGGGGGTGGGGCTGGGGGGCAAAAAATCAATTCACTCTTTCCTCTCAATAATAGCATTAACTGCAATAATAACGTCACTTGCACGTCTTTATCTCCTCATGCTCGCCTTCCCATCTGATCTTGTCGGTAGGAGAGCCGCGCTAGCAATACGTCTCTACCCTCGGTTCTCTCGCTTCTCTATATGCAAGTAGCCCTGCGTCGTTAAGCGTACGTACATGCATACATGATTGCGTAAGTTTATAATTATGTATATATTTATATATGTATAATGTTATGTATATATATAATAACGTAGTCATTTACGAAGGTTCTCATTGATTTGCTTATACGAACGCGCGTCCTCGGCTCATCCAAATACACACACAGACTGACAAGTGGCTGATATCGGTTTTTCGTCTACTCTAATTACGAGTCATCGGTATCATTCACATTCTACAAACGTTTGAATTCAACAATGTATATAATGCTAATTTCACCGTGACAATGATATACAACTCGGGTTAAAGACCAGCGTGCTTTGTATAATACCGGGGGTGAGAGAGCGAATGCGTCCGGGATGCGGGGGAGGTGAGTGTGCGCGCTTCTTCGGCTTCCCTCTCCCTCTTCCTTTCTAGTCCGTTCTCTTGATAATATGGTAATAACGTCCGGGAAGATCTTGAAGGCTCCGTAAATGTTGCTTTGTTTTAAGTATGCGTGAGTGTGGCTGTGTGCATATATCAGTGTTAATGTTGACAGTCGATCGGCAGTTTCGCTTTTCTAGCGCTTGATTCCCTGGGACTCGGTGTGGTGTGTTTATCAGTTTGTGTGTGTGTGTGTGTGTGTCAGTGGTCATAGAGCGGCTGCGGCCAGAGCAGCTGGGGCGACTTTTACTAATGTTCGGCTCGCGCGCCGCCCGACAATCGCTCTCGTGTGACATTACAATGCTCGTATCGCTTTGCTCGCTAATTGCTTTCCTGGAGCCGCTGCTATCGTTCGTCGCTCGTTCGTCGCTCAGTCCCCGAGAGCTGAAGCAGGCCAAGAAGAAGAGCATGCCGGTTTTTAATTATGTTTCTCTCTCTCTCTTCCACTCGCGAATCTTCATTATTCTTTTATCATACACATACACTCGGGCACACAGTCGTTCGCTCGTCCTTTCTCTCTTAGCGTGTAGCGGCGTGTGACACGGTTTATAGCTGCAGCTTGCTGCGCGTTGTTGCAATCAGCGGGGGATGCGCGCGTGCGTGTATATATATATTTATATGCTTTGTATATTTTTTTTTGCTTCAATCATCGAATTTGCTTTGCTTTTTTTGGCTTTGCTCGTATATATCGTTCGTTTGCATAATTTTTTTTATACAGAGATTGCTTCGAGGCGTTGCGATGCTGCATATCCTCTTACGCTGCGTGGTTATAAAGCACAGGCGAAAGAACACATTCATTAGTAACATGGAAATATAACTGCGCGGCTGTGTTGCGTGTATGCTTGCCCACCCTTGTCTACCGACACCAGGAAGTGCTTTCTATTTTTTCTCTTTTTTAATTTTATTTCTTTCTTTGCTTTTAATTGGACACGCCAACGAGTGGCTTGAAGTAGCAGCGAGATAACGCGGCAAGTGGCTCTTCGTTATTCCGAGCGACTTGTAATCTAGTGAGGTAATTTTGAAAATTAAAACTTTAATGTTGTTTCTTTTTTTTGTGGTTGCTAATTACAAATGTTTAAATAAGTTTAATTGCAATTTGATGCTGTAGTAATGAGGTTATCGCTTGTAGTTTAATAAGGTGCTTTGAATAAGTAACAAACTTTTAAGCTCGACAGTTTAAGAATATTTTAAATTGGAAATTAGCAACAAAAAGTATGAATCATAAAAAATTTAACAAGCCACTTCCTGCGCCGAGACGACGGTGCAAGCGAATTCATCGTGCGCTGTGAAAAAAGCCATGCGGTTGACTCGGAAATAAGGTACAAATTATAAAGATAGAAAAAAGCGCCGTATATGTCAACTTAAAATAACGTTGAAAAGCAATGCAAGTACTTTTTTTTATAAACGTCTCTTTATCTCCGTTTGTACACAGTAAGTTTTTTTTTGCTTTTTGTTCATTAAAAATTTAACGCAATGTAGTACAATTTATTATGAATTTGGTCAACCACGTTTTTTTCGCAGGGTACGTTTATGGTCATTGAGATAGGCAGTTAAACGAATTTTCCTGCGTTTATTTATTAAGAAACATTTGATTAGCTAAAATTTTAGTGATTCAATTGTAAATTTTGTAATTACCAGATTTAGTGTTCAAAGGAAATTCTATAAAGGCCTGTCTCAAGAAATGAATCAAAAAAAAGTAACGACTAAATTATTTTTCAAGTATCTATTTATCTAAATTGAACTAAATGCGTATTTTGCAAAGTAATTTGAAAAAAACTTTCAATCATTCTGTTAAATTGACAGTAAAAAGAATACTATTCAACATTTACTTTATCTACATTTTACTAGTTTAAAAAAATTTCATTTCCTTTTTTTTACACAAACTATGAGTGCTATGTTTATCATTTGAGCAATTTCAAGGATCATACTAAGCAAACTGTTTGTTTGAAATTAAAACAAGATGATTTGAGAATGTAATAAATGATTTAATGAGCAATACTCTTGTGAAAGGCAAAATTCTAAATGATTTTTAATGAACTTTGTACATACATATTTTATTGAAATTTTAATGGAATTTTTGTTAATAAGATTAATTTTCACTTGTCATACAAGTGTCAAAATGATTGCAAATATTGAAATTACATAAATAAAAATATTTATTAAAACACGGACATGCATTACAACATAATTTATTCTCGAAACAATTGAGATTTCTCATTTTAATAAGTACAAAATTTAACGTCTATGTAAAAGAAATTGAAAAAAAAAGAAAATTAAAAATTATTTTATTACAAATCTTGTTTCGGTTGAATTTTGAAAGATAAGATATTAGCATGCACCCACCCAAAGCAAATTTTCAAACACCGATGCAACTTTTAATGCACAAAATTTTAAGACATCATTACTTTACAATTACAAGTACTGGTTGGTACAATAGATCACTCAATAAATTTGTATTGCTTAGAAGCACAATCAATCCTGAAAACTACTAAATGCAGTTAGAAACGCGAGCTTTAAGCGTTTGTAAAGCTTCAATTATTGTGTTATTTCAATTGTAACAATTATACATAAGGCGTTAAAAAGAAAAAAGGGAACGCCTGACAAATACGTTTCTTAATTCAAAGATTACTCGGTCTGCACTGCTTTCGGAGAATGAATACATTATGGTTTTCTTTTTTTTTGTGTCATCTTAATCGTAAATATAAACATGAATCAACGCATCAAAGTTAAAATTCAAATAAACCCAAAAAAATTTATGGCTATTAGAATGGCAATAAAAAGAAAATGACAGGGCAGGGTATAGTTATGGTTACAGAATTACATGTGGAACCGTCAAAGCTCAAGACTTATCGTTATTTCATTTGACTATATATATGCATGTGTAAACACATATATAGCAAAAGAGCGTGTAATCAAACAAACCACACAGTAATTTCGTAAATGGGATATTGTTGTACAAGGAGGGATTTATGAGTGCTGATTGGTTAACCATTCACAATTAGATAATGGAGGCCTAAAACGTTTTTGCTGAAATTCGATTGATAGGCCACTGGCATAATGTGCATGTGTGTAATAAGTAAATCTATCGTTTGCATTTTAAGCAAAATTAAACTCTAAAAGATACGATGGATAATTTAACGCTTATTGATAATTTAGCTATGAAAGTTTTAACGAATGTTGGACTACGTGACTTTTGCAATGATCAAAATAAATCGATCGTATAGGTTTAAATGCTGTATACGCAAAATAAAATAACTTGATAACTAAGACACCGAATAATTATACGGAATGTAAAAATGTCTTTGGCTGATTTTAACGGGACTCGGCTAATCTAAGGTGGTTTTGCTAACTTTTCTTTTTCTTTGAAGAGCTTAAGTCTTTTTACTGTGATTTTAAAGTTATTTCTTTTTTTTTTCTCTAGGCTTTCATAATTTACAACAAAATGTTAACAAAATTTTCTTTAAAAAGTCAAAAGAAAATACAGAAAAGAAAAACAATATCAATGTATGAACAAATACAACTTTTACTTTTACAACTTTAGACATAAAAAGCAAAATACGCAGACTCAAACTCGTCACACAATACCTAACTAATCAACGCAACGACTAATACTAAAGTTATTAAATTTTTAGAAGTTTACTTACACATTGGTGACACGTAGTTACTCGGAAATACGCCAGACAGACCATTTAGCTCTCCTCGCCACCACGAGTCCTCATCTTTAGATAGGACAACGATTACGTCTCCTTTTTCAAAGCTCAACTCGTCTTCGTTTTGTGCTTTGTATGGATACAGTGCCATCACTTTTTCTGTAAAATCATCATTTATTCGTTACATTAATTTAACGAATTTTTTAACAAATAACTTTGAACTAATTTGTTTTAGTTTTCAATTAGTTATAAAATAATTTACTAACCGGCAAACGGATCCATAGTAGGTGAATCTTGATATCTGTGAGAAACTGGTGTGCTACGATTGCTAGTGCTAATAAGAAGTTTAACGTATGATGCCGGGAACCAGCCAATTTGTTTTTTCTTTCCACGGGCCTAGACAAAAAGAAAATTCAATATAAAAAATAAGAAAATGTAAAATGTTCGTTATAATTTCGTACAAAAATGATCTTACTTGTAATTCGCCTTCCCACCATCCGGACTCCGTCTTTTTACGCACAGCTATCAGTTGGCCTTTTTGTAGATCTAACTGTTCTGAACTTGTAGCCTTGTAAGGAGCAATAACTTGCACAATTTCAGGCTTTCGTCCTCTCTGAAGAAAACAAATGCAATTTGTAAACAATTGTCAAAAACGAGTTTGTAAAAATTAAATAAAACATTTATCTCAAAAAACTGTTTGATCAATACTATAAAATAATTTATAAATTAAAAACATTGTAATGTCGTTGAAAACATATAAATGGAAGAGAACAAATAACAAACATAAACAAGCTTGAAACTTAAGGAATGTATTTTCACTTGACACACAATTACCTTCGTATTGTACTGTGTTGCAATATTGCAGTCCAACAGAAATTTCCAACAATTGGCACGGCAAGAATTGATGAGCAAGTTGAAATTGAGCGTCCAACATGAGTGCGCGGAAAAAGCAACATTTGTTAAACAAAAACGAGACAAACGCAATTGACAGCACAAGGTTTTAGAATTTAAATTTTACTTAATGAGATGTATAAATACATCGACATATATGTGTTGAAGTAGTTATACACCAACATTATTTATGCGAGGACATTACCTGCTGCGCAGACATGGCTGCAAAGTCTGGCAGCTCAGCTCTATCTTCGGCCTCAGCACGTTCTTCCTCGAGCTGTTCAGCTGTTTTCTCCTGCTGCATAATTGTAATTGCGTGGAAGAGAAAACGTGTTAAAAGCAACTTAAATTAGGTGCTTATGAACATGTACATTTTAGCGTGATTGCGATTACGAGAAAAAATGTTTTGCAAACAAAAAGACTGATTGTCTTTCTCTTGCAACATTTTAAAATTTTCTTATTTTACAGTCTAAAATAGGACCTATTAATTGAGTGTATATGTTAAAAATGTACTTTTACAATCAATCTTTTTGTAAATAAAATTGGATATTTTAGTAGCGATACGCACTGGCTTATCTTGTGCTTTTACAGCAACTTCTGCAGCTTTACTTATTCCTTGTGGCTTTTCAGCGGTAGCTTGTGTTGTAGCAGTCTATTGAAAACAAAGGTGACACACAAATAGTATTAAGCACACAAGATGAAGACGTTACATGTGCACACATTTAATGTATTTTAAAATTTAGTAAATTTATTGATGGAATTTAATAAATTCATAAAACCTGTTAAATCTATTGTAATTAATCAACAAATTAAATCCATCTCACTGTAACTTCAAAATCAATAAACTATAGTAAATTATAGAAATGTAAATCACCTGATTTGGCATTTCGTATGTCTCCACGTAATTTGAAGGGAAAATGCCAGTTCTATCCCCAACTACACCTGTCCACCAGTCACCATCCTTTTTCGTTACCATAATAATTTCATTTTGATTGAAATTCAGATCTCCTGCTTCTGCTGATGCGTACGGGTAAAGTGCAATATAATATTCATTAAGGCCATCCGTTAAAGCTTTCGTTGTGTCCTGTCCATTTGCCACTTGGTACTTAACATACGATTTCGGGAACCAGCCCATCTGTCCGAAACTTGTTTCGCCATAACACCAAACATCCTAGGAATAATTGGTTCTAAGTAACGATACTTAAAAATAACTATGACATTTAAGGCAAGAAAAAGTACCTGTTCTTCTTTGATCGTAACAGTTTCTCCTTTGCCAAAAGACAGATGTTGATCATTCGTAGGACGATACTGATACAGCGTAGTGGCCGTTATATTACACACTTGACCCTCTCCTAACTTTGGTGTGATAGGCTCAACATACGGGCCCTCTCCAACCGCAGATCCAGCATCTGATACGTTTTCAGGAACTTCCGCAATTTCTCTGCAAAACCAATATTGTAAGTAAAAATTTTTTAACTTTTTCTAGAACGCTATTAAAAAAAAAATTTTAAATCTCACTCTAACGTTCGTTTTTCTATGCTATCCTGATGCGCAAAGGCGTCGCCAGGAACAGTCGTAATCCCGGCGTCAATCGGCTCGACATACGATTCTGGAAACCAGCCAGTATGGCCTCTAATTTCTCCAGCTAGCCAGCCAGGCTCTGCATTTTGCACTGACTGTACCTATTAAAAAAATTGTGCTTTAAATATATTTATAACAAAAATCTTTTAAGGTTTTTAAGATAAACAGTGTAACGTTACTAACGTTGATAATGTCTCCCGGTTGAAAAGAGACTTCATCTTGATTTCGTGCAACAAACTCGTAGAGTGCTCTATATTTTTTAGTCCCAGCAATTTCATCTTTCTTATCTTGTGTTGTTACAGCAGCGTCATCCGTCGGCCATGCATCAATATCCACATCACCCCCTGAATCGCCCCAGGCATCGTCTCCCCATGCCGAAGTTGCAAAAGCAGCTGGGTTTTGGCTCTGGCGAAGCTCCAGGACTTTTAATTTTTTATCTTCAAACTTTTCATTCAATTCAACGCAGTTTTGGGCAAGAGTCTTCATTTCTGCTTGAATCTCATCTAATGATACAAATAAATAATTAATCATTTTAACTGATATTGATCTACGTTTAGTTTTCCATAGAAATTAACGTGTATTTACCATATTGCTTATTAGTATTTTCCACTTCTTTTTCTTTTTCTTTAATCTCTTCATTTAGATCCGCTATCTTATCCTTTAACTGCTTTATTGCGATTTGTTTATTGGCAAATGCCAACTTTTGAGCTTCCTGACCTGCCGCATCTTGCGCCTTCGATTTTGCATCGATTCTCGCTTTTTCTTGACTTACGGCTAGAAGTCGCTGATTTTGTTCACGCAATTTGTTTTTTAAAGCCGCCATTTCTTGAAGCTGCTGATCACGTGTTGTTCGCATACCATCAATTGTAGTTTTTACAGACGATACGCCTACTCGCGTATCGCAGATCTTTTGCGATAGTTCTTTCACTTTGTCGTTCTATAAATAACAGAGTTATATACTTTTATTTACTGCAAAGTATTCGAAACTTATCATACAAATAAATGTACATTACCAGTGAATTAAGTTCAATTGTTAAGGATTGATTTTTCGCTTTTAATTTTAAAAGATTATCCTGCTCTTTCTGCCTTTGAGTTTGTAACTCCTGAAACTTCTGTTTTTCCCATTCTAATTGACGTTGTCTTTCCATTTCCCTATAAAGTAAATTTTTGATAAAATTTATTTTATTTAGCATCCTCTTTCTATGTAAATACGTAAATAGTTATAAATAAGATAAATCTAATATATTATTTACTTTCGCGCTGCTTCTCTTTGTTCCTGAGCTCGTTTTCGTTGTTCCTCTTTTTCTTCTTCAATTTCTTTTTGCCTAAGCATTTGTTGTTCAAGTTCTGCTTGCCGACGTCTCTCTTGTTCCAGTCTGAGAATGAAATAATTATTATAATGTATTTATTAGTTACAGATAAGTAAGACTATATTTGAAATTACCTTAATTTTTCTCGCTTCTCAGCTTCTTCCCTTTCTTTCCGTTCTCGCTCTTCTTGTTCTTTTCGTTGAATTTCTGATAACGCTTTTCGCCGTCTTTCTAATTCAGCTTGTCCTTTATCAAAGTTCTCTTTTCTTTTATCTTCAAATGAAGACTGAAGCATATGTTAAAATAATAAGCATTTTATTTACTTGTTTAATTTACTTTCTTGAATTAATGATTAATTTTCATCAAAACTTACTTGTGGCATGCCAGCCAAGGGATCCACATTATCTGGGACTCCTTGAGAAGAAACAGAACTTTGTCGTTGACGTCTGAAAGTTGGTGGAATAAGTTCAATAGGTAGTTTGGGTGGAATAACTTCGCCTCCTTTTGACATGTCACATAAATGCATTGCTAAGACGAACTCTTCGCAACCTAATCGACCATCGCAATCCATGTCTGCCAAAGCCCTGTTAAAATTAAATACATTATAAGCAATAACTCTAGCTTCTAATAAAACTTTTTGTCTGTTAAAAAGATTAATAATTACCATATTTGTGCAAGTATAGCTTGAGGTAATTGAGACTGTACCATAATATTTCTAGCCTGAGGACCAGACAAATAACCGGACCTCGCTCGGTCCCACGTGTTAAAAAGCTGAGTATATTTGAGTTTTGTTTGGTGTGGTACGGCCCATTCGATGGCCTGCGGCGTGCCTGCGGAATGCTGACTGTGCTGAGAATCTACGGATCCTACTCTATCTATGCTTGGCGGCCTGGCAGTTGTGCTTAGTGGTGTGTTTGTTGACACTGGCGTATGGATAATGCTACCGTTCATTGCGATCGAGCTCGGAGGTATTGGAGTCACTGGCGGTGTGACAGCTGCTGGAATGGCTCCTGGAATCGCACCTGGAATAACTGCCGGTATCGCGCCAGGAATCGCCCCTGGAATGGCCGCAGGTATCGCGCCAGGAATTGTTCCTGGAATTGCTGTTGGTATCGCGCCAGGTATTGCTCCTGGGATCGCTGCTGGTATCGCACCTGGGATCGCTGCTGGAATCGCACCTGGAACTAATATTCGGGTTCATTTAACAAGTTACAATAGATAATTTCATTTGTATGAAAATTCAGAATTCTTACCTCCAGTTACAGGAGCAATTGGAGGTACACCCGTCATACCAGTAGGTAGCGGAGGTATTATTCCGGTTGGCATTGGTTGCATCGTCATTGCCGGACCCATGCCGAACGCTTGCGCTGGTACGGGCGCGGTATTTATTGGTACAATGGGTGCCACAGGTGCTACAGATGCCACTGGTGCCACAGATGCAACTGGCGCAACTGATGCTATTGGAGGGGTTCCTGTTAAATGAATCAAAAAAAATTATTAGTTTGCATCTCTTAAAATTTTATACAATTTTTAAGCTCACAAAACGATAAGACATTTTAAAAAGTATAAATCCTTAAAATTCCATTAAAGCTCTGGCATTATTGCAATTTTAACACTGTTTTTTTTTATTTTAAAAACATATAGAATTATGATAAAATAATGTTTACACCTTTAAAACAAAAACATTATGGATTGTAGGATATTAGAAAATTAGTAGGTGAAGAAAAATCATTATAAAACATGTAAATTATGACTACACGCTATAAACTACCTGCAAGAAAATTTGCTTCTGCATAAAATTGTTTGGATGGTTAAAAAAAAAGAAACAAATACTATGAAAAAGCAAAAGAGTGATTTAAAGCTTGTTATAATTTGTGAATTTTGTACTCTGTTTAGACCATGTGTGTACCTTCCGACATTAAAAGATCGAATAAATCTGTAAAGAAAGAGGTAAAAAGTGAAGATAGTATATGTTGTCTTAAGTATGTGAAATAGTGTTATAGTAAAAGATAAAATAAAATGTTATGTACAGAAGAAATAACAAATTATAAAATATCCTTTTAATAATTAATAAACTAATATATATTCCGTAACAAACGCGATAATTTATTGTCAATTTAACTTACCCATATTCGAAGCTGAAGATGCCATGGGTTGAACCATCTGAACAGGCGGTACCGCTACCGGCGTGGCAGGCTTTATCGGCGATGAAGCTGCCACTGGACTGTTCGGAAACGATGGGGGTTGTGGCTTTGGCGGCGGAACAGTCGGTACAAATCCAGCTCCTGTTTTGTAAAACATTGGTTCAATACTCATACTAATTGAGAACTTCTAGCAAAAGTTACTAGAAGCAATATTCCAACATGTATAAATACGTTTTGTACTAATTTAATAAAAGATAATTTTTTGATACTATTAATTTACAAAAATGTTATATAAAATAGAAAAATTTGTAACTTAATATAAATTTTCAGTTGTTATTTTACTAGTTGATTAAATTTTAATTATATTAAATATAAGAATTGTTACTGAAGAGATTACAAAATTTAAAGATATACAATATACAAGCAAGTTTGAAGCAATCACAGCAATATACTAATTCATTTTAATATTATTACTATTTTTAGAAAATATAAAATATTTTAATAATGCAAAGCAGCAAAAGTTTTTCATCAAGGTCATTAGGTAAAGATATATATTTCTACATTAAAAGTTCATAAGGAAGTATAGTCATGGGCACAAAGGAACATGGTCAATAAAAAAAATTACTTTTGGTTACAAAAATCCATCATTGTTGGATCACTTTCAGTTTCATTTTGTTTGTTCAATCTCATACCAACATACATATTTGAATAAAAAAAAAATATAGTTTAACATCCAATATCACTATAAAGGTCTTACAAAAAATATAAAGAAAGGTTTTACTTCTGATCCTGCAACCTATACTCATCATCAAGCTTGTTCTTTTAGTTCATCACTTTTAAAATTAAAACACACGCATCTAGAAAAAGTGAGACTGGCATCGCTCGCTTAGCCATTCATTTTGTACATTGCTACAACAATTCGTCAAGTTCGAAACGCGCTGACATCTGTAAAACATACCGATACTGTCGGGAGGTGTAGGTCTTTGCGGAGTAGCACCACTATCGACCTTAGCAGGAGTGGAGTCTCCTTTAGTGCAGCACAGAAAGACACAGCATTGAAAAAAGTCGCAAAAGCGTTATAAGCAATTTAAACAGACGTGAAAGTCACGTGAAGTCAACCCTAATTATCAACAGTGGCTAGCACGAAAATAATTCATTAAAAGTGAATAAATAAAGATTTTTTTTTTAAATTATAAAATACTAAAAACATGTCAACAAGTTAACATGTGTATAATACATAGTAATAAGATAAAGAAGAATAATAAAAAGTTATTTATATTGTACGAAATTATAATAAAAAGCAGTACAAAAATGAATTTTTTTCAGAATATGAAAAAATTAATGTTTTTTTATAGAATTGCATTATCGAAAATTATAACAGAACGAAATGTTACTATGTATACATTGCATGAAAATTTCATAAATTTTGAAATCAGCAAAAAAAATTTGTTAAAAATTTTATTTAGCAATTTCAGCATCTGAAAGAATAAATTTTGTAGCTTTGAGTACTAGCAACAAGACATGTTTTCGTGTAAGCAAGAATGCTGATCTGAAATAAAGTGCAGCAATGACATGAAATTAAAATTAATGAACTGTATTAAATGATTCAAGAATTTATTGATTGGCCTTTCTTTACATCTAATAAAATTAAAAAAAAAGTTACTTATAAAGAACAAATGGTTCAATTTAATGAGAAAAATGATAAAAAGTATCCAACCTTCTATCTTGTCTAATTAGGATTATTAAAGATCAATAAATGACATTTTAAATGTTAATCTACAAAACCAACAATATACTGTTAATAAAAGCATAAGTATTAACAATTAGAATATAAACATGAAAAATATTCAAATTTTACACCAAACAAAACAATAAGTATAACAAAATAATGACAAGTAAGCACTGACATATTAAGCCTTTTTGGAGCAAGTATTTCATAAGAGAAATAAATGGCCATATATGTAAGTATTATTGATCAAAACAACACAAGGAAATCAGATTAAGTGCCAAAAATAAAAAATCAGGACAAGCAGAATCACAATCAGAACTCCGACAGATTGGGCTGTAGAAATGACGCATGGGACACCAACATACCAGTGACATGAGTAGGTGGTGGCGGTCGAGCGGGAGGCTTTGATGGACGTGTATTCGCAGCTACAGGCTGTCTACTTTGTTGCAATGCTGTGTGTGATATACAGGTTTTCTTTGTTTTTATATATACGTATTATGGAGTGGTGTACTTTGTAACTTTTTGGTAATTTACCTCCTGAACTTACGTAACTTAGAATTTTGCTAACAATCTAAGGTGATCCAAAGCATAATGAGATACAATGTAATAACATTTTTCACATTCTTTCAACATTTATAATATTAAAAATCCTTTTTTTATTTTTCTTTGCGAATTGTATAGAGTTGTTAGTAAACTGAATAATAGTTTAAAAATTGCCCTAAATATATATTAAGATAGAAAATTCAGAATACAGATTCAATACACTAATGCCTGTTTGCCAATAGAAAACAGTAATATAGTATTTAAAGATTAAAGAAGATTGTGAATCAAAATAGTCCATTGTTGCAGTGAAATTAGTTATAAAAAAGTGCTTAAATAAAATACAAACTTTTAGAAAGATAGTAGAATGTATAGAAACATTAGCTTGCAAAAATTTGTTAAAAGTTTGAGAAAAATGCTTAATAATGCTTATGATTTATATTGCATTGTGGTAAAAATAAGTGAGTCTTGCAATGTTCGTTCCATCTCTACTCTAAGGTTATTTCATTTAACTAAGGGATATAGAATTTGTTACAAATATATACTCTTTATTGGAATATCTCTATTATATTTTATGCTTGGTATATCTTATTAAAATTTTCAAAGTAAAAAAGTTAGAATGACTTATATTCTTATAACTAATTATTCATAAAATAACTTCTTAATTCGTGTTAAAATACTTGACAAAAAAGTACTACTTGTTGCTTTTTGAATTACTTTTAAAATACAGTTTCTTGTTCCTTTATAAAAAGTTTCTCTTTTTTGTTTGATATGTAAAGCAGTTATTTGATAACCAAGCTGAAGGTATAATTCAAATTGATAGGTGTTATCACATCCGTATGATAATTAGTTAAAATTTATTAATAGAACCAAAACTACTCAAACTTTTTCAATATGTTTTGTCTTATTTGAAAAGTATAATTTTTAAACTGAGTATCTACTGTTTTATTGACGAATGATTTGGATGTGATACCTGTCCCAGTTTTATATTTGATACAAGGAAACTTAAAATGTTTATATTAATAATTTTAAAAAGATAAATAATTTACCAGGTTGAACTGTCATAGGAGGAACAACAGGAGGTCCAATTTTTGGTATTGCTGCTTGTGCAGGTGGCACTGGTCTTGGAATACTAGCTGCAGTGGGAACTGGGGACACCGCTGCAGCTGTTGGTACTGGTGATACTGCTATTGGACTTGTACCTCCTATAAAACATTTTTATTAAGGTTTAATCTACAATTAATAAATTTTATGTGTTTAAGAAATAAATCATTTGAACAAACAGTAATACATTAAATAAATGTTTAAACATTAAAAGCAACATCAATAAGCTGTATCAAATAAATCTATCTTACCAGAAGAAAAAGCTTGCAAACTTCTTAATAGTGATGGTGGTAATGAACTTGGAACTTCAAAACCTCTCAATTTAAGATTTATGAGTTTACAAGCAATACTAAATTCATTGATGTTCAACTTTCCATCTAAATCTGTATCTGCTAGAGCCCTGTAAAATCAGATTTTTTTAATTTAAACAACACATAATAAATAAGATGTTTGAACAATTATTAAAACAAAATAAGATTTTTACCATATTTGGCCCAGAGTAGCTGGAGGTAATTGTGACTGTAAGAAAAAGTCTTTAGCCTGGACCCCTGAGATGCTTCCATTTATTGGTTTGAGCGAATCAAACTGCTGTTGATATCGAGCTCGTTCATGTACTTGAACGACCCAAGGGTCAGTACCTAATTGAAAAACAAGTAATCACTTAAAATCAAAATGAAGTACTAAAAATAAGATTTTCATTTAAAGCCATTTATTCACTAAAGTTTCAATATACTTAAATTACCTAACATTAAATGGAATTACAACATTTAATTAAAGCTTATCTCAATTTATTACAACATCAAACAATGTTAAACGCATTGCGAAATAACTCATACTGTATTTGTCAAACAATTTTGTAAAAGAGATCTCAAGCTGTGCCAGACACTTTTTAAATAACCCAATATGTTACACGATTTACAGCTAATATTTAAAGAGTAAAATCAAATGACACCTGTCATTGCAATTAATTTGATAAAATCGCCAATAAAAAGCACTCCTCAATGCGATAAAACAAAAAAAATAAAAGAAAACTTAATCTCTGCTGAAATCTTTACTATCAGACAAGTCTCGGACCACGAAAACAACGCATTATATAAACAAAAACGACGAAGATAAGCTTGTGATTTTAATAAACAGGCGCGTCTAACGCTCTCCCGACCACTTGTTCCGTATTTGCTCCGAAACTCCGATTCTCCAACTGCAACTCTCAACCTGGACCAAGCTTTATCCTACACCTTCCATTCACCCTAAGCCCTTTCCCCGAGAACCCTTCATGCTAAAAACCAAAAAACTAACTCACCGGGGGTGATCGGACTGGCCATCCTGACGTAGTGCTCGTCTCAGCTGTAATCGGCGGGGGCGCGGCCCCGCTTCTCTCCTGCTTCAGATAGCAATTCTCCGCTGATGGTGTATCCGGAGGGCTGCTCGGCTAAAGAGAGGCCTCCCTGCCTCAGAGTCTGCTGAAACCCGAGAGCCGCATCCTGGCCGATCTCGCACTCTCGCTCTTTTCCTCTCTCTGGCTCTTTCGCTTCAGCACCACCTCTCTCCCTCTCTCTCTTTTCTCTCTCGTGAAGGTTAGGCTGGCTTCGTCGTCGGCGTTAGTGTACAGCGCGCGCGCTTACTCCGTCTAGCTTCTTTCTCGGAGTGTGCGTGCGGGAGAGTAACGTGGGAGAAAGAGAGAGAGAGAGAGAGAGAGATAAAAAGAGTTGGAGCAGCAGCAATGTGTGTAGAGATATGCGGGCAGTAGCGCGCGCGATCGATCTGCCTCCTCCGGCGCCGGCGCTCCGTGCTCCGAGCCGGACGCTCGTCCGAAGACGACGTGCCGGAAGCCCCTGCGAGCAGAGAGAGATGAGATAGTAAGCTCGCGCTTTCGCCTCCTGCCGACTCCGGAGGATCCTCCTCTTGAACCCGACACCTGCCCCCACAGACGCGCACGCGCGCAGCACAAGCTCTTCCTCGTAAACCTTCTCGATGATGCTTCTTCGCAGAGCCGCTTTTTACTCGACACCGCAGCCGCTACTCCTGTTCGCTGCCACTATTATAACGTATAGACGCGGAGGAAAGACTCTCCTTGCTCCGTTTTTAATATCGAAGGAGCAAGCTCTCGCGGAGTCCGCGTGGGCTCTTTTACTATCACTTCTCCTCTTTCCTCTCTCTCTCTGTCTTTGCTTGTGCGCTCCGTCCGCCGGGGAGGGAAATCAATCGCCCCGATTTCGGGGGCTCGCGCGCGGCGCGGCACACGCGAAAGAGAGAGAGAGAGCAAGATGAATAGAGAGGAAGGAGCGAAGGAAGAGGGGCCCCCAGTGCGCTTGATCGAGCCACCTGATATGAGAGCGCACAGGGCGACCTGTCAACTCTTGGATATAGCCGCGATGTTAATACCCCGGGCGTCGAGAGAACGAGAGAGAGGGTAGAGAGCCGTAGCCGCCGTTATCGAGCCAGAGCACACAGCTGGGACTGGCGACTTCCCAGAAAGACTCTTTCGCCGTTATTAACCTCGATAACGACCGGGGGCGTCTCTCTCTCTCTTTCCCGGGACACAGGCCGGTGTGTTATATACGAACGCGAAGTGACGCGGGTCACCGGCGTCTATACGTATAGGCAATGCAAGCGGCAGGAGTAGCGGTGTCGTCAGCCAGCAACGCAGCGACTCCGAAACTCCGAAAATTCGTTTGCCGTCTAATACGGGTGAAATGGAGAAAAAAAAATAGTACATACCCAGAAAGAGAGAGAGCCGCTTACAGGCGCAGATGGAGAGGCGGCGCACTTTCAACTTATTGTCCGAGATACACACAGACACCCACACGGAGAGTCGGAGCGTATACACGGGGGGCACGCGCGCGCGAGGAGCGAGTTCGCCCCGGGTTGGCACGTACGTCAGCAGAGAGACAGATATATACGTATATATCCGTCGTCGGTCGTGGTCGTGGTTGACGGTGAATTCGCGGCGGCGGCGGCTGCAGCAGCCGGGGGGGAATAAAAGGGGGGAGGAGAGGCCAACGACGGCAGCAGCAGCAGCAGCCACGCACGGAGGGCTGCTGGCTGGCTGCACTCTTTGACGGACTGATCCGGCGCAGCAGCGGCAGGAGGAGGAGGAGAAGAGAGAGACTCACACTCCGCGGAATCTCCCTCGCGCACTATCGCGACTCTCTCTCTCGCTCTATCTCTCCTCCGCGTACACGTCTCTCTCTCTCGTGCGCGCACGCACACCTCTCTCTCTCGTCCTCCTCTTGCCTCTCTTTCTCTCTTATTCGCTCGCGAACGCCTTCGGCGGGAATCGATAGCCACCGCGTCGTGCGCTCTACACACACTCTCGTGTGCCGTTCTCTCTGCTCCCTCCGCACCCTTCCTCTCTCGTCCAGCCTCGGTGACTGTCTTTCTCCAGCTCACTCTGGTAATACAGCGTTCTCGCTCGCACTCTCGAGAGAGGAGCGCGCTATACGCCCCCTTTTCCTCGAGCCCCTTTCCCCTCGCGCGCGGGCACTTGTTCCTCTCTTTCCCTCTCGGCGGGCTCTCTGCCCACCTGCCCGATACCGCGCGTCCACACGGCCGTTCTACTCCTCGGCCGTTACTACTGTGCCACAGTGCCACCCCGGCTACCGACCCTATTACTACTACTACTAATGCCGACGCGTCGAGCCTATATCGCGCCAATAAATTTCTTCTATCTCTCTGACACTGGCTATCTGTCTCTATCACTGTTGCCTCTACCGATCTAATTATGCAGAAGCTTGACCCTTTTTTTGGAAGGTTTCAACGAGCTATACAATAAACAGAAAAGCAGTCAGTCATACACGCACCTTTTAAACTTGTCGCTTAATTCGCTCATCCGGCTTTATTGTCGTATCACCATACAGGTGTGAGAAAGTAAGACAGACACGAAAGAAAGTCAGGGGGGAAACCGGAAGAGAATCGGGCGCGTTTCTATACTTACCTGCGGGGTGGGATGCTCGCCGTTTTTGGCATTAAGCGCCAGAGCCAAAGCCTAATGCGCGCGGACGTTTACACAGGCGCGCGCGCGTGGCTCTCTGTCGAATCGGCTTTAAATAATACACGACATTCTACGCGCTTCTCGGCGGCTGTCTTATTCATCAAGCAAACATTCGCGTCGCGCGCGCAGGATGTGAGGATTCAAGCGTTTTCCGGCGATTTCGCCTGTTTTCGAATTCTCGGAGGCGTTATGCCACGTATATTTACGCGAGGTAAACTGATATGTCGCTCGGCGATTTCGGCTTTTGTTGTGCGAGAGCAGCTTTGTCAAAAAAAGAAAAAGAAGATGAGTGGGAGAGGCGATTGGAATATGAAAGGTTAATCAAATACGGAGTCGAAAGTCGATTTCGTAACGTGATTATTTATTTCTATACGTTAGACAAGAGAGAGAGCTGTGTCAAATTGTGTATGCATGTATATGTGCAGACATCGCTGCGGTGCGCTTTGTATAACGCGATTAATTATATGCTCCCTCTCTCCGGCTTATGCAATCGCCGCGTCATAAAAGAAAATGCTCGTCCGATCGATTCGATGAAAAAAAAACGTAATAATGAAATATTGAATATCGTAATAGTACAAGATAAAGACTGCTGGGACCATAATGCTAACAGTAGCGTTTTTGTATTATCTTTAACAATCAGGTCAAACAGCAATAATAAGTCCAGGCGGAGTTTCGGCCGCACCTGCCGTTAAAGCCCCCGCGCGGAGAAGAATTCCAGGGCTCGCGTAATGGAAATGAATAGAAGAAAAAAAGCGCCACGTCATTACGTTACAGCCGCAGGTTCGTACAGAATAGCGTCCAAGACACTGTCGGCGGTTCATTAATTCATAATTGAATAGACAAACGAGGTGGATCGATAAATCTTAATAGCCAAAGCAGCAGCCGTGTATCGATACACAAGCGCGCTTGATGCATCCCGTGGGCAGCTGAGCGAGAGAGAAGTATCGAAACGACGGCAGGTGGCCAATACGCGCCGGCAGGCTCTCTCGAAGATGGGCGGCTTAAGAAGGAGAGATGGGCTTCGAAAAAAGACGCGTGACGCTATGTCAGCAGCATGTGGCTTTCGCGTTGGAGAGAGAGGGAGAGCCTCCTCTCGTCGACGGCTAGTGCGCTCCCGACTTTTCTCTCATTCCCATTCATTGAACTCGAACGGCCGCGCCGAGCCAAAGTCAAGTGTAGAGACCTCTTTTACAATTGTTTCTTCTCTCTCGCTCTAGCGTGCGCTTCGATAATTGGATCGACCGGCTGCCAGCGACGAGATTGTGTTTGTCGAGCGTGCCTTGCGTGCGCTACGCTTCGGATTAGGCATATAGAGCCAGTTACTTTTTTTCTTTCTTTCTTTTTTTGAATATTTTCAAGGCGCGTTCCGTAAGTGCGGGTGACTTTTGTTAAAGTGAAAGTGAGACGTCTCGGGGAAACAGGTGGATTCTTTTTTTTGTTTCGTTATCGACCGGCTCTGTGCGTGTGTTTTGAGGCTCGAACTACTGGATTTTATCGGCGCTGGTCATGTTTGTGGAGGTAGGTGGTGTTTTATCATTGCCTTTTTTTCTTTCAATGAGTTTCCTCGTTGTCGTTGTGTGATTTTGTACAGTTATTAAGATATTTTTTCGCGCGAAATGAGGCGGAAACGATGGAAGAGCTTACCGAGAGGCGAAATTATAATTATACTTTTGATGCACTGTACAAGTTACGTTTCACAACGCAAGTGTGTTATAACAGCGCGTTAAGTTTTGAATTTATTGTGACATTTATTTATTTAAGACATTTGATGAGATAAAAGCCGCCGCGTCGTCGTCGTCGTTGTTTCGAGAAATGCATGAATTACAATCATGACGCGCGCGTTGTATGTTTCATTTTCTTTCGATACATATTTAACGCTCATCTGAACTAGTTATAATTAAAAACAAAACAGCACTTTTCTATTTGTTTTGGACTGAATGCAACATAAATATGTAAAACCATAAAACACATCGCCAATTTCACAATTCAACCCCTTCACATTGTACATTCTCCCTCAACAAATGCACAATAAAAAAAAAACTACTAACAGCCACACCGATGCCAAAATAAAAAATAATAAAACAAATGTCTCGGCAAACGATATCGAGATCGTAGATCGAAATGAAAAGAAAAATCGGTCCGCGGTCAGATCGATCGATCATTCAATCGTCGTCGGAAGATCTAATCAGCTTACGCAACGCTCTCCCTCTCCTGCACATCGTAAGGCACGTACGCACACACTGTCTTCCTGTGTGCATCTATAATTACGAGCATCGACCTGTGTCGTCCTTGAACGTGTGCCCCGCTCTCTTTCTCTCTCTCTCTCTCTCTCTCTCTCTCTCTCTCTCTCTTTTGACGATTGCAATAATCTGGCTGTCAGGGAGGGCTGTCGGAGCGTGCGGATGTGCACTCGGAGCCGAGGATGAGTCGCAAGCACAAGCACCACGGGCATCATCACAGATCGAAGACAGCCGGGCTTGCCGAGGTCGACGAGGAGGCGGCAGCGGCCCTTGCCGCCGCCATAGCCCAGATCGACGTCGAGCGGCTGCCGCCGAGGCCGGTGGTACCGAGCGAGCGACGCTCGCGCTGGTCGTCGCGCAAGGCCCTCCTGCCGATCTCGCCCCATCAGCTCATCGACGGCCGGGTCATCAGGAGCGCGCTACTCATCAATCGCAAGCGCGTCAAGGAGAGGGCACTCAGATTCCCCGAGGACGAGGTCGCCGGATGCCTCGAGCCCGAGAACCCATGGAGACTCCGTGAGTTCTATATATACACCCACACGTATAACACGCACTAGAACGAGCACGCGCGCGCGACATCCGTATTATTCAAATTTGGCTGACCCTGAAAAATCGTCACTCGGTTTTATTTGCGTGTATATTTCGAGAATCGGAGGGGAGGAGGAGAGGTCTGGACATTTTGGAGGCGCGTCTTATTTTCCTGTTTTCTCAAGCGCTCTTTCTCCTCCCCTTCTCCCCCTCGCCTCGTAAGCCAGCCCGAGCTTTCGATGACAAACGCGCGCGTTCGCCGGGGCAGATATGTGAGTCAAGGACGGCGTGCGACGAGATCGCTGAAAAACCGAACGTATATATAACATACAGCACACACTGGTGCATGAGCGCGTGTGTATTGGTGGTAATTTTTAAGAGCCGATATTTTATTTCAACGCCCGCGTACGTGTATGTGTATATACAAGTACGCAGTGTGCGCTTACGCCTCGGAATTTTCCCGGACATTCTATATTCACCCTCGTGATTCACTAAAAATCCAGTGCGCGACGTTGACGTTTTAACGACGTAAACATTCACACGCGAGAGACAAGCGTATCTTGGACATATCGTGTTGGTAAAAAAAAAAAGAGAGAGAAATGGCCGCGGATATGCGTTGATCGAATCGAATACGTCGCATACGTCGATAACCGATTGATTGGCCGGTCCGCGTTTTATTTCCGATCGGCTCTCCCTTTACATAACGCTCATCGCCTTGCGCGTAAGAAGATCAACGCGCGTGTCGCCCGCAGTCCAATTCGCAGCGCATACTGCACACCCCTCGCGCGCGTCGATCGTAATAAATCTTACTCTTCCCACGCGCGAACCTTATTTTTTTACCAAGCAAATCCTCGTAATCTCTCTCTCCTGCTAATTATAAACGCTGATTTCGCTTGTTTTCTTATATTTTCTCAATATACAACATCGACACAACAATGTGAGTCACTGGGCTATAAAGCACATCGCACGATTTCTTCGGAAATCGTGACGTTCGTATACGGACGCTTTTACGCATAACGGTTGGAAATGCAATTTTTGTTTTCAGGCCAGGATATCAAGCGAGAGGCAGTGATCGCCGCTTACAAAGAGGCCTGCGCCAAGCACAAGGTGTTCGAGATCCACAGCCTCATTTTCCAACTGAAGGTACATTGAAAGTCTTGATTTTACTCGCGATCGACTATATTTTATATCCGTTACGGCTGTTTACAGACAACGGAAAACCTTACCGATCGCTGCGAGGAAATCAGCTTCAAGGGCCTCAGCCTAAAAAAGAACGACTGCGAGGCGCTCGAGGAGATATTCCGGAGGATACTCTTCTACAAAGTCGACCTGGACGGCGCGATCGCCGAGGATGAAGTAAGCGATTTTATGTCACGTATACGAACAATCGCGTGTCTCTCGACGTTAATCCAATTTTTTGTTCTCGCAGAGCGCGGACGTGCTTTTCCAAATATTCGAATTTTACGAGGCGATCTCGCACCTGGTGCTCTCGAACAATCAAATGATCGGCACACTTGGCTGGCAGTCCTGCAGTCGAATGTTGAGAAAGGTACAAGGTATATCTACTTAACATAACCGATCGCTTTTTTTTCTCTCTCCTTTACGAAAATAACGAATTAACGGCTCGCGATCTTTGTCGCACAGACGGAGTCGCTGAAGCAGCTTGACGCCGTTAACGTCCATCTCACAGAGGAGTACATGACGATAATGACGCGGGGCCTGAGATACTCGTACCTCATTATACTGAGATTCGACTCGTGTAAGCTCAACGGACGCCTGCTCGAACTGTTAGGTATGTAAAGCTCACGATGTTAAATACGTTTAATTTCGATCAAAAACCTAAGCGTCGGATGTTTTTTTTCTCGTTTACAATGAAGCCAAAGCGCCGTGTAGTCGGGCGAATTGATTATAGAGCAATAAAGCCGAGCGTCTATTTATAAAGCGACGTTGCGCGTCTCGGGACGAGCAGTAAACGGCAATGAGGAAAACAATTTTATATGCGCGCAAGTTGTAGCTAAACCGATCGAACGATCGATCTCTCTCCTTGATAGATACGTACACGCGTGTACGCTTGGCTTATTCACACATTTATTTTGCGCGCTTTTAAAACGCAACGATACGAAAGTAATAATTTTCCATTTGTCTTTCTCTCTCTTCCTCTCTTTTTTCTCTGTTTGTTTTTGCCCACATAGTCATAGCCTTGAAGTTTAACATGGCACTACGGCAGCTTTATCTCTGCGACAATGAATTACAGAGGCTGGATTGCTATCAGCTCGAGATACTGTTGAAGTTCAACAGTCGAATATCCATCCTCGATCTCAGGTATTTCGACTAGATGTGTTTAAATAATGTGTGGTAATCAACAAGTGAGGAATTAAAAAAATCCTCTCCCTCATTTTTCAACAGCAACAACCTAATCGACGACGACGGCATAGGGATGGTGCTTAACGGACTGACGCACCAGCTGCACTTCGGCATGTACAGCAAGTCGAAGAAGGGCCTTGAGTGCCTGGTGCTCTGGAACAACAAGCTAACCCGTAAATCGGGCCCGCACTTTAACGCCGCCATTGTAGGTAAAGCGATTTTTCGTACACATTTTGTAACTTACACGCGCGCATGAAGTGTAAGCGTACAAGCTCGCAAGCTCTCCTCCCGGCTAATGCCTCTCTAATCCCCCGTGGCTTCGCTGCAGGAGGCTAGCAAGACGCTCAAGTTCCTCAACGTTGGCATGAACGATCTCACGGATGACGTTCTCATGGCCATAAGGGAGAATCTGGCCAAGAACAACGTCCTGGTGAAGCTCGATTTTAGAGCGACCCAGATCACCTGCTTTGGATTGGGTGAGCTTGCGACTGCTCTCGAGGATAACATTACCATTGAAGTGAGTTGTTTCGGTGGATAATTCATTTTCTTTTACTTTTTTTTTAGTGGATATACAATTGTTTGTGAGTTTTAGGCGCTAGACGTGAGAGATAACGCAATTTCGAAAACGGGCCTCGAAAGTCTGGTGGAAGTCATGAAGGTCAATACGACGGTTACGGAAATAAAAGTCGACGAGAAACCTAAGCCGAGAACGGTAAGCAGCTTTTTTGTTGAGAATTTATGAATAATTAATATTGATGATTGTTTAAAACGACTTTTCTTTGTGTACAGGCTGCGAAAGTTAAGGCAAAGTACGCTGAATTGGCTAAAAAGTTGCAAACTCTGTGCGACAGAAACAAGGAACTTGCACGAGAAGGTGGGCAAAAGTTTTTTATTAATTTATCATAAATTGTACTTTTTTTAATAAAAAATATTTTTTTTCGGTTAAATTACAGTGGAAAAGAAAACGGAATCAAACGACGATGAGGATAGCGATGAGAACGATTCGATTTACGGAGAGGATGAACTGTACTCGTTACAAGAGCCGCAAGAGGAACTTCCTAGTCAATACAAACGCTACATGTCGTGGAAAATCTAGAATTTCAATGGCGATGAAAAGATTTTATAAAAGAAGAAATTTGATAACTTGTAATATTGTAAAATCGAAATTCTCTTCTCAGTAATAATTGTAATGCTTGCTGTACATATTTTAGATTGTTAATTAAATTGTATTATTAATTTATTTAATAACTAATAAATCATATTTTTCGATATAAATGGTCTACTCATTGAAAAGCGTTATATGTTGAAATATTAGGTTTTAGGCGATTTGAAAAAAGATCGAGATCGAGATGAATTCGCGCGCTTTTTAACCGCGCGAGAGGGCGCATTGTCGAAGAAAAGGATTTTGAGGTTAAGTATCCACGTACTTCTTTTTCTTTTGCGCGAGATCGGGCGAGGAACGTAAGTTATTTTCGCACTGTGTCTGTCAATATTTCAATTTAGAACAAGAATCCTTAGGACGTAGTAAGTTTTTGCAATCGAATTTTTAATTCAGGTGTTTAATTTATGCGTTTTTTGCATCCTTGGCTAAATGATTTGGAAAATTCTGGTGAAACGAGCCGTTCATCTGTGGCGATTATCAACACGTGCGTGTGTTGTCGGTTTAATTGTTGTTCTAAATAACGTCTTAAGGTATTAAAAATCACAAAAAATAATAGTATTTCGTCGATGTAACGATGTTTTAAAAGAAAAATTAATGTTTTTGTGAAATAGATTGAGTATTTTGTCAAAATACTAATCTAACCTCAAAACTGGTTGTAAGACGAGTATGTCCTAAGGATGCACTGTTGCATACACTGTTAACCGGTGTTGCTAAGCTATTATTCAAGCTTAAATATAAATTTTATAAATTTATTACTTGTAATTAATTAATAATCTATTTAATGAATATCTTTTGAAATGACTCTATTTCTTGAATTACAGGTGAAAAGACAAAATGACGAACTCAAAGGGTTATCGTCGGGGTACGCGAGACCTGTTCTCGCGGAAATTCCGCAAGAGCGGAACGATCCCGCTGTCGACGTACATGCGAGTGTACAAGGTCGGCGACATTGTCGACATCAAGGGCAACGGCGCCGTGCAGAAGGGTATGCCGTACAAGGTCTACCACGGCAAGACTGGCCGTGTCTTCAACGTCACGCAGCACGCCCTTGGTGTTATCGTGAACAAACGCGTCCGAGGCCGCATCATTGCCAAGCGCATAAACGTCCGCATCGAGCACTTGAATCACTCCAAGTGCCGTGAGGACTTCATCAAGCGAGTCAAGGAAAACGAGAGGTTGAGGAAGGAGGCTAAGGAAAAGCGTCAGTTTGTCCAGCTCAAGAGGCAACCTGCTCAGCCGCGACCTGGTCACATTGTCTCCGGACGCGAACCGCCCCAGCTACTCGCGCCCATCCCATACGAGTTTATTGCTTAAATCGTAAATAAATTTACTTTATATAATTATGTGCTTGTTGTTTTTTATTTACTTGTACCACCAACGTCAACATCCATGCCCAGCGAATGAAACGACAGAGTTTTGTTGTAACTAAATTTATTTTTAGCTTAAATGAAAAGTAAATAAATAGTTTACAAAAAGAATTTTTACACAGCTGTTCTTAGCGGTAAACGCCTGGAGAAAAAAAAATTTGTGACACTTCTGTTGTTCGTCATAGCTCGTCTGCAATCTTTATGAATTTTTTTTTTCATCTGCTTCTCTTTTTTCTATTGATGGCACTACTTCACCGATCCACTGAAGGTACGGCTCATTACCATTTTGTATCTGCAATCAATAAAGTGTTGAATATTCCTTTTTACAACCTCGAATGAATTGTAACAAAAGTGCATTTACTCACAGGTAAAGAAATCACTTCACAAACTTCATATGGGTGATTTTTTCTGCATAAATAGTAAAGTTTGAATTAATTGAACATTTTGTGAAATAATGAAATTTTTTCGTTAACTCACTTGACATATTCTGTGAGAACATCTACTGTATCTGTCCTTGTTTTAATCATCTGATGAAAGAAAAATAAATATTAAACTAGATACTCACTATAATACGCTAAAGTTACAAAGATAATTACCAATAAAAGCTCATTATCCTCGTTAATTTCATTTTTCCATTCATATCTATAAAGTAGAGGACAAATAAAACTCTATGTTTGCTATTGAGTAAGATTAATTCATAAAATAAATATTACTCACACAGACGTGATTTGTGGAATAATATTAACGCATGCTGCATATTTTTTTGATACCAATCCTCTAAAAGAAATATTAATTTATTATTACAAAATCAACTCTAAAATTATCCAACTTGAATAAACGAGAAATTATTCAATAAAAAACAGCAAGCTTACCGTGCTAAATTTTTAGCAACAGTAATATTTGGAACGGTAACGTAGGCCACGGAGTGGACGCCGGCGTAATTGCTCATTGCTTTAAAACTCTGTGCTTGGAAACCTCTGGTTAAACATAAAAACGTCAACAATCCAACCACCGGCTTTTCGACCATTCTCCGTATACTAAAAAATTGAGCGAGTTCACGGTAATGCTGATGTTGTTTTGTCCAAATTGCGCAAAATTGACGTAGATACATAAATCGCAGTGAAAAATCGAACGACCTTAGTTGCAATAGTTGCGATTATTACGCGTGCGCGAATTTTACCGGCGCTACTTTTAAATTTTCTTGGGTTCATATTTCAGGACAGAGTTGGCTTTTCTTGTTTAATAAAGTACACTCAAAAAATTTGAATAATCAAAACAATTTTACCATTCATAACAATATTTTATTTTCAGTCATACATTTTTACATTTTAATAGAATTTGATAATGTCTCCAACATGGATAGCGCAGAGTTCGTGAGAAATCAACTGCTAGCATGAATGTTATTCATGATTTGTCTTTAACTCGATGTAGACTAGTTTTCAAATACAATTACAATAAATATACCTTACGTAGAATAAAAATTTTCTACTTTCAGCGCGTAAAAACGGATTAAAATAATGTCGATAAAATATTACAGTTTCTAAACTGATTTTTCAAATTAACAGATAAAACGTGACTTTAAATATTATACATATTCCATTTTTTTTTACAGATTATAGAAAATTTATATAAACTTTTTCATACCTTTTAAATATTTATAGGAGTATGCATTGTACCGAGTGTTAACTATCAACTATCAAATATTTTTTAAGCTAAGTGTAAAACGTGTATTTTTTAAAAAAATACACCTGTTTTGCGCAATTTTCTCTTTAATTTTTTTACTTATTTAAAAAACCTTATGATTAAATGATTTTTAAAATAATAACTGATGCAAATAAGAAGTTTAAAGCATAATTCATTAAAACTACTTTAAAATAATTTTAAATATTAATTACTTTCAAAAAATATGTATTTACTTACAGAATAACGAGTATATCACAAGAATTAAAGTAAAATTCAAACTGTAACAAATCTATTTCAAGTGCCAATTTATACATTTATACATTTAGATTTTTTTTTTATCAACGACGGAAAATACGTGAAACATTTAAATTTGTTCTCACTTATTTTCAACTGGTGTTCCTAAATCAATCTTTCTTCGTGTTAATTAAATTTCAAAATGGAAAGAAACTTTTGTTCATATAATATTTGTATCCTATTTTCTTGCTTTTTAAATATAATAAATTCTCTCATAAGGATATACAGATCCACTGCGTATACATACAGCTTGGACATTTGTTCTAGCACATTCGTTTTTCATTCATATCCGTTGATCACAGAGGAATACGAAATTTGGAGGTTTAAAAAAAAACTTTGTACAAATTGAAACACAATAACAATCTATTCAAAAATAAAAACGTGACTAAAAATGTTCAATTATAAACTAAGAAAATATTTTAAATTGAAATTGTAGCAAATTATCTAAAAATTTACTGTGCACACTACCTGACACATAAAGCACAATAAATTTTTTAGAAGCTTTATAAACATGCATTTTATTAAAATCTTCTAGACGCAATAGTAATGTCGTCCTCTGACTTTAATAAAGTCAAAGAGCGAGATTTTAATTTCTGGATACCTTCCTTGCATGACGATTTGAAATCTAGAAGATAACAACAGAAATTTTTGTATCTTGTATAAAAATTAAATAAATACCTTTTGGTATATTTATAAAAAAAAATTTAATAAAAAAAATTTATTGATCGAGTACGATTTAAATCGCTATTCATTGATCTTGGCTGTTGTACGTCGCACTTCTTTGCGTTTTAAAGCCACGAGTAAAGCAAAGCTTTATAAATAAAATACAATTAAAATTTCTTCCATAAATCTTAACTGCAGTCTCGGGATTGATAAAACAAAATATATCCAGTTTCTGAATTTTTCTGGATATCTGATGTCAATCCGTAAAAATCTTCTATAGTGGACGAATCGATTTTCTAAAAATATTAAAATAGGTTAATAGTTTCTTTTTTATGCTTTGAAAAATTTATATAATTTGTAATTTATATACATACATCGACCATATCATCATCAAATAATAACCAGAATCCATGACTTTTGACTATTGAAATATAATGTCCTCTGTTAGGCCCACTTCCACAATGTATTACCACAGCAACCAAATCATACAATCGATCTGGATTTACAGCATCATCACTCTAAAATATAAATATATTTAATAACCACATATATAAATTTAATGCTTAATCAAAATATTTCTAACTCACGGTATTAAAAAGTCGAAGTTCCAAGGGAAAAACTACCCTGTGTGAGACTTTAATGTGCCTATTGTACTGTTCAACATACTTAAATCTTTTTAAATGTAAAGCAAGTATCATTGGTAGTTTTTTCAACATCATTCGTTTCTGTCATAAAAAATATAACGTTTGTAATTATTCATTAATTAAATTGGCTATTAATTACATAATACTTCTACAAGGAATTTAAATTGCTAGTAATTAAAAAAAATAATATTCACAATTTATAAGTCTAATTGATTTTCAAGTTATGCCATAGTAAAATCTACATTGAAAATCATTAGTTTCTTGAGTATATTTTTGCAATGTGTTTGCCTTATATAATTACCTGGGCCTCTTGATAACTACTGCAATGATCACATTTGAATTTGTTGTCACTGCAAAGTGTTTCTGTGTTGGAAAAACATTTGAGGCAGTGGGTAATAGAGGTATTTTGATCAACATCAACTTGGAGATCAAAGAAATCTTCATCTTTGCTAGATACAGTCTCACAGTTAAGGCAACGAGTCTCTGATGTCAAAATGCCCTGGAAAATTTCATGTACCCAAGTGGGTTCTGGTGGTGATCCATCATTGGCACCTTTTCCTCCACCAGGTTTACTTTGATTTCTTTCAGCTGCATTACAAAAACAGCTATTAGTTTTTTTTTTTAAACAAGAAATAAGGAATTAATCAATATCTCCAATTTACCTAGAATAATTTCATTGATGTGATTAATGAGAAAATTCAGGAATTCATGAGCATCTTGTTGCATATAATTGTCAAATTCCTCTGTAAAATATAAATATTTTTCAATTATGTTATTAAATTATCTTGAATAAGATAAAAAGAAATAATATAACAAACCTTTTTCTTTTCTTAATCGTGCTATAAACTTTTTTGGAGCTATAGAGCCCACTTTCTTCTTCTGTGTAGCTATGCTGTGGAATAGATCTGCCAAACATGTTAAAAGAGTTTCTTTGGTACGTTTGTTCCTAGCTTTATATTCTAAAACTTTTTCTCTAAAGGGCCGGCAAAAGTACAATGCTTGAAGAACTGAATTGCTGTAGCATGTGTTACCAAACTAAAAATCCAAAAAACATAATTGTGTTAGTTAATTATTTCAGATTCAATCATTATGGCATAAAGTTGAAAAAATACTGCAGCTACATTCTTCACTAAATTAACAGGAGAAGTTTTACAAAATTGAATACAAATGCTTCATTTTATTAAAAATCAAACAGTGAAACTGCTTCTTTTTTTAACAAAGAAGCCTTAGAAAAATTTTACATGTATCTATATGCGCCAAGTACATAATGCCTAGACTCAACAAAAAGTCCACAAAACTCAAGATAATATTCCTTTGTACAAATCATAGAGCCCAAGCGTTATCACATTAGACAGATAAGCCAAATGTCACTGCAGTAGTCAACAAGTATACACACAAAGAGACTTATATGAAAATGAAAAATATTAAAGAGAGAGAAATTCTCTTGTATTGTCTTACATTAACCAGTCCAAAGTAATGCTCGTTGGGGGGAAATTGGTCCGAGCCAATATCCCTTTCCAGTTGAGATATATTGGCACCCTGGAACAAGCAGTTCATAACTTTACATAACTATTCGGCAGCTATAACGAAGACGCCGAACGTCGTACGGGTAGAGAGCGGAAGGAGGAGAACGCGCAAACAGAGAGAGAGAGAGAACAGGCACCGATAGCTGAGATAAGCGGGAGCTGTCCGATATATGTATATATAGCGCGCTGTTGCATTTCGGCGGAGGCCTCTCTCTTTCTCTCTCTCTTTCCTCTTATCTTGCAAATTAGAGTCGCAACGCGCGATCGGTGCGTGTGCTACCAGCGCGAGGATGGCTAATTTGCCAGGGGGTCCCGCAAACCGCTGGCGACAATTGCCGCGTAACACTAGAGGCGAACGCGCCGCATGCACGCGTATCGTTTTTGCATGTACACTTTCCAGAGGAGAATGAGAGCGAGAGGATATGGGGTGCGGGGAAACCGGAGCAGTCAGGTGGAAGTTTCGGCTGTTGAGAATGAGAATGATAGAGGGAAATTCGGCGAACATCAACTTACCATTTTACGAGTCGTTCGCTCGGACCGCGCGACAATTAGCCCGAGGAGGAGGATGAGGCGGAAGAGGAGTTTGCAGACCCGGCGAGGACGTACTGCTGCTACTACTGCTGCTGCTGCTTCTTCTTCGGCTCAAGTGGCAAAGACCCATTATCGCTCGCGGGGTGGAGTGTCACACGCTGGTAGAAGGCCGAGGAGGGCCTTAGTCGCAAGGAGACCTCGCGCCCGGCATGCCCCCGACCTCAGCCCCCAATTAACGTCCACTGCTACTCCCTCGGAAGTCGTGCCAAGCCGCCGCTCTTGAGTGTTGGGGCGGGCCCGCTGTCTCTCTCACTCGCTCTCTTCGTCAACCGAGGTTAGGTGGTTGAGTCCGGCCGCCAAAGGGCCCGCGGGGGGGCCACCAAGGCAGGCCGGAAGCTTGTAACTCTTTTCCTACCAAACGCGGCAGCGAGACTCTCCGGTTTGTGTGTTGATCGGGCAGCAGCAGCAGCAGCACGCGCGCGCGCCCGCACTTCCTTCGCACTTGCTCGCTTTCTCGCTCAAACGGAGCGCAAGTTCGAGGCGCGCGACCAAGAGAGCCGCAGCTCAAAGTCGCCGACGTGAGTTAGCTGCTGCTGCCGCAGCCGCTACGGCGAGGACTTCCTTGTGACATTTCACTTGTGTGCCTCGATCAACTCTTCTTTGCCTCTCTTCTTCGGCTCCTCTTCGTGTACTTACTCTCTCTGCGCACACACATACGCCGCCGAAGAATGCTTAGCTTGCCTTATTACTCGCCTCTCTCGCTTGTGGCGCCGCGACGACCGATGCGCCCCGCAATTTTACACACATGCACGCGTTCTCTCTCTCTCTCCCTCTTTCTGCGCGAAAGCGCCGGAACAGTCGAGCTTTTCCCTCTCCCCACTGCCCTCTCCCACACTCCCTGCGTTTCGCTAAGGTTTTTACGATTATGAATTTGAATAATTCAGCGGCCGAGCTGCAAGAAAATCGATCGCCGGTTTTAAAATCGCCGACGAGCACTTGCCGCTTCTGGTTGTTGTTTATTCCTCTCTTCCCCCCTGTGCTTTGTAAATTAACTTTTTATTTTGAGCTCGACATGTAATCGAGCTCGAATGGCTGTTTCACGAAGTTTATTACACGAAAGATTAAACAACGTGACTTTTAATGAAAATAATAAATATTTTATTTTTCAGACTGCTGCTTTTTAACTTCGTTCACATTAATGTTCATCTAAACATTGGTACTTATTATTATTAGCTACTACATCAAAGAAATGGTCGTACAATAAAAATGACTTACAAAAAGCGACTTAAAAATCACACATTTCTCTCTCACCTTTGAAACGCTTTTTTTCGTTTCAATAAATTAAACAAAGAAACAGATGCATAATGGAACTTCCTTTTAACGGGAAATTAAACGCGCAATGTTTGAATATTTACATAATATTGTTACGAAAAGTTAGGAAGAAGCACTAAGCCAGGCTGGATATACGAAATACAGGACTGTGACACAAATGCGACTACGACTGGTACGTCTTTTGACTCTTGCTGCAATCTTTGCAATTTGTTGACGTGCATGCACGGATCCTTTTTCGAGCTGCAACAAAAAAAAAAGCAATATTTACAATCGACGAACGACGTTGAGATCGTCAATAAAAATCAAACTTAAACTAACTTTATGACAAACAAGCGACACAATGGCTTGCCCGGCGTCGCCTTCTTGTAATGCTGATTAGCCGGGTATACATCGTAGGACAAGAAGTAATCGATCTTGCGCGATCGCACCGTCCTGTCCGTCGCTGACTTGATGATCCTCAATTTTTCATACACTTCCGACATGCTGTGTATGCCCCTCGAGTCGATCAGCGGCTTAATCGACTCGACAACCTGCACCTCATTGCCGTCCGCCGCATCGTCATCCTGAACTGGCTCCTCGTCTTCGATCGTAATCGTACTCTCCTCGCGCCACTTCTTCTTTAGCTCTGACCACGAGCCGACTCCGGAACGCTTTGTGAATGCTGGTTGTCGCGGCTCCTCTTGATACGTCGTCTTCGGCGGCTCAATGGCGTTGTAGACATTTCGGCAACCGCTCCTCACTGTAATAAAACAAGGTTTTTTTTAAAAAAGAGACTAAATTATTTGAACAAAGTATTTAAAAAATGACATACCTCTTGGTGTGGAGTAGGCAGGTACGTGAGAACCGCCACGTTTAAAGTATGGACTACCGGTCGACGAGGCAAAGTAGTTCACCGAGGAGTAAGAGCCCGGCTGGTATCTCGAGGGGTAGGAAGAAAAGCGATTGTGCGCAGGCTGAAAGATCTGCAGGTTCTGGCAGAAGGTGGTGGTCTGCTGCTGTCGAAACGAGCGCACCATGCTGCCCATCACCTCCATCACGAAGTTCACGTAATTGCTTTGGACGTAAGCACCGCCGGTGAAGGGCGTGTGAATCGACACGTTCTGCTGCTGAATGTTGAAGGAACTTGGACCGAATTGACGCTGGCTGCACCGCATGCCCCGATAAGCGAATCCGTTGTTCGCAGTGCCGAACTCGGTGAATTGATCGGTGGTCTGGGCGCAGGAGCTTCGTTGCATGTAAAATGGGCTGGGACCAGCGCGCGAGCCGTTGGAAATGTGCTCGATGCTACTGTCGTCAGCCTCGTCGTTGCCGTTTTGGTAATGATCGCTACCGTTGTTGTTGCTCACTGGGACTAGCTGCATGTTTGAGCGCAATGGCCTATCGGTTTGGGTGAGGTTCAGTAGTCGCTGGCGATCGAAACAGTAAAACTCCTTGACTGGTTTGACGCCTGGAGGTAGGTAGGCTCGGGGAACTTCGGCTATAAGGTGCTCGTCCGTGGAGCTCGCTAGGTTTGGCAACGTATTTAGGATTTCCATGCGTGACATTGGACGAGGAATTTCTTCGATTTCGTCGTCTGATAATTCAATCACCTGTAAGTCACGAAAGTGAATTTTTTAATGTAGATTCGTAATAATTTGTAAATTATAAGTATATCAGAAAAATGTAATACTTCAGGTCTTGGCTGTTTGGCAGGAGGTTCTGCAGGAGAGGGATCGCTGTTTCTTCGCTTTACAGCTTCGCTTTCGGTTAAACTTTGATTCGACGCTTCGTAATTTGAATTATTTATGCCAGTCTTGATGTCATTTCTTTTCGGTAGTAATTTGACGTTACGCTGGATTCGTTTACCAGGCCACTTTTGAGTTTGATTCATAAGTGATGATGAATCCTTTACAATTTTAATGTTACCTACAAGTGTCTCTTCAGATACAATTCCAAGTTTTTGAACTTTTGAGGATTTATCACTGTGCGTTTCCTGTGCTTTAACTGTACCAGAAGTATTTTCTTGTTCATTGTGAGATTGAGATGAACAACCTAAGTAGTAGTCAAAGATTTAAAATTTTATTTTGCTATTACTTTTAAAAATTAATACTTGATGAATATTTTACCATTGCTTTCCATTGTTGGAGATTTATTTGGTGTCCACAATCCATCCATATTCATAATAATTCTTTTAGTTGCACTAGATGATTTATTGTCAACAAATGGTTTTTCTTTTATCCGTTGTAATTTGTATCCCCATCTAACCAATTGTGAATATACTCTGTATTCATCAAGTGAGCATTTTGAGTTTTCAGACTGAATAAGTACTTCATAAGCCTGTTGAATAGATAATGGCATTCCATTCCACAGAAGCTCCAAACAGCCCTAAAATACAATAATTTGATATTCACTTTTATTATCAGTAAATATACTTATGAAAACTAGTAATAAAAGAAAGAATATTTTTACCATTTCTAATAAGATCAGAGCTTCTTCTGGTAACAAATATAGCTGTGCTTTCTCTTCATAGCCAAAGTTTTCCCATTTCTGACCTGACTTTTTTGTAACCCTGGCCCTCTGCACGCCTGGGAGCCATTCTGCTATTGCCAACTGTGAATGTCTCTCCACCCTTTCAATTTCAATTATGCGTTTACGGTTTTTCAAACCATTGTCCAATTGCATCTGTTCTAACCATGATCCATTGGGTTCAAAATATTTTTGGCCTGTTTTAGGTAGTGAAATTTGTGATTGCTGCCAATCTTCCCAAGCAAGATTGCCAATACCTTTGATTTTTAGAAGTTCAGAAGCACTAAAACAATTGGTTATAATTTTTAGATTGAATTCTCATTAGTATGTGTAGCATAAGAAATCTTATGATAAATGCCTTAAAGTAAAATAATAGATAATCAGTATATTTTACAAATTGTGCAATAAAAATACTCTATAGAGATGTTATTTTTTTCCTCAAAAAATATGTGTTTAACATAAATTTAATGACGGCTTAACAATATTTGTATTAAATGTGTTAATGCAAGTTATTAAAGTAAAACTGATAATACTGAAAATATACTCCTACTAATGAACAATAACCTAAAATATCTATAATACCGAATTGACAAATGTTAAACAAATTATTTAGTAAATAAACGAAGATGAGGTTATTCTAAGCATTGCACTGCTGTTCCAGAAAATAAGAAATAAGTACATACCTTAAAAAATGATTAGTTTCAACGGTCTTTTCTTTGTCCATTTTCGTTGAAAAATCGACGCTTTCGAAGGTCAATGAGAAATGTTAATCGTTAAAAAGACAATATTATCCAAAATCTTGCATGTCGTGTTTTGTCCTGTGCAAAAGCACAGTGCCTCTCGCCCCTCATGGTTGCCACATTTAAAATTCTATGCCGACATAAGCCGGACTCGAGTATTTCGCGTTTTCTTTAAAGTTAACGTAATAAATTACTTGATAATTACTTTAACCGAATTAATAAAGGTATTTACTTGTTTGTAATCGATAAAATAGTACGACTGAATAAGATGTTACGAAAATTATGTGTGTTTGACAACGCTGCTGTTCAGCAATGGGCCAACAAATCAGCTGATTGCAATTCGTCTCTCCGATGGTAACGATATCTAAGTAAATCAAAATCTTACGATTTTTTTTTTCAATTTTTTGATGAAATTATTTGAGAAAGAAATAATTACTAATGTTAACGTTTCGTTTTATTAATAAATTATAAAAATTTTTGAAATGTTAAACATTTCGTATTTGCATACGCTAAGGTACTTGAAAATATAAACTATTAATTTATCAACATTTTATACTTCTACACAACTTGAAATTTGAATTATTTTAATCAAAAAAATGAAAAGTTTGTTATTATTTTTGATGCACGCTTTTGTCTCTCTCTATAGACGTCGCTACTTACGTCCGTGACTTTCGGAGTTTCGGAGCAGAGGAGGGTGGAGTGTGTGTCATTGCAGGGTAAACAAATGCCAAAGTCGTCAACAATCGTAGAAAGAGAAAATCGAGGACAATGAGGAAGCGAAACAAAAGCGAAGATTCGTCTGTTAATCGTAAAACAATAGGTAGTTTATACTCACGATGCCCGTTTATTTGAGTGGCGAAAATTGCCGCAGCAGCCCGGTGTGCAATGGCACAGTTCGAACGAAAAAGCGCCGAATTTGAAGATTTCAAAAGGTTTCAACTCGACACGAGAAGTTTTTCCAGGCAGTTTTGCGGAATTTACAAGGCACGATTGGCCTTGCTCCAGCCAAAAGCGGTGAAACGCGCGAGAGCCAAATGGCGTAAGTACTCGAAGCTCCAACACTGCGTATTTAACCAATGTTCTTGTTAAATAATTTTGCCATTGGCAATTAATACGTAGAATGAAAGAGTAATAAGGTGCTTTTCGTCTGTTTCAGCTGACAAAAAAATTGTGCCAATGGTTGACTTGACTAAAGATCAATTTAAAGATAAGCCTTGCGTTATAATTGGTACTTTGTACAAGCACCAGGAACTGAAACCTTCCATTTTAAAAGAAATAGCAGAGGAACTACAAGCTGTCCCACAGCCTCAAAGACTAAACTATTGTAGTCCAAAGGATACATTATTTTTGGAAGATGATGTTGCGCGTGTAAGGCTTGATGGTATTTTGCCAATTGAAAGTTTAGTTACAGGTTTGACATGTGCTGTTTTAGGTCATAGCTTGAGTGATGGTTCATTCTGGGTAATTTTATATCAGTTATCTGTACTATTTTAAATAATGTTTTTAAATCCATTACTAAATTATTTCAGGCTGATGAATTTTGTTTTCCTGGGCCATATCTAAGTCCTTTAACTCAACCACCAAGTAGTTGCGCAAGTGATCATGGTAAACTATTAGTGTTTGTATCAGGTTTAGACTTTGTAAATCAAACTGTTGATTTGAGCGTGGAACTATTGAGTGAATGGATAACTGGTTTAGCTGGGGATGAGAGTGTACAAGAAGAAGCAGCTCAGATTGTAAAAGTAATAATAGCAGGTACAGTACACAAAGTTACTAGTGTTGGAAATTTTTTTGATAAATTATTTAATTTTTAATTATTTAATTATTAAGTTAATTTTTTCAGGAAACAGTATAAGAGGTTCTGTAGAAACTTTTACACGTAAAGGTTATTTTGCAAACAAGGATAAAGATGCATTATTTTATAGAGAAGTTCGTACAGCTGTTAGTCAATTTGACTCTTATGTCAGTAAAATAGCTCAATCCTGTGGTTTAATAGTTTTACCTGGAGAATTTGACCCTTCATGTCATGCATTACCACAGCAACCTCTCCATCCTGGTTTACTGTCAAAAACTTCCAAGTATACTTTGTTTTTTCACAGTTATTTATTCGTTTTTTTGTTTTATTGTAAAATAAATTTACAAATGATTTTAACAGGATCGGAAATTTTTATGGGGCTACCAATCCGTGGATCGGTAAAATTGGATCTCGTATAATTGGCGGATCTAGCGGCCAGCCGATCTTGGATATAATGAAAGTATCAAATACAGATTTGACACCTCTACAGTGGTTGGAAAAAACTTTAGAATGGCAACATTTTGCTCCAACTGCTCCTGATACTTTAGCAGAATATCCATTTGATCAAATGGACGCTTTTGTCATGAATGAATGTCCAAACATATATTTTGTTGGGAACATGGAAAAATATGAAACGAAATTAGTCAAATGTTAGTAGAATAATTACACATTAAGTTTGCCTTTCAATTTATTTTAAGATATTTGATAAAAGCATACTTTTTGACATGTGACTTACATGAATGTGTATGTTTTATTTAGGTACTGAGAGAAATAACGATTCTGAAGGCCAACCAATTAGGCTAATATGCATACCAAAATTTGCTACTACTCAAACAGCAGTTATGGTAGACCTGGAATCACTGGAGGCAAAACCAGTATCATTTGGCTCAGGATCTTAAGTCATCTAGCTCTATCTAAAGTGTTATTTTTGTTTTGTAAATAGTTCTATTATATCAAGCTTTGTTATAACATTATGTATCAATGTTATATTTTATTTATTTATTACACATTACGCAACAGAATTGTTAAATTTATACATTATTTGCACAAATGTAGATAATAGAATTTATTTTTCTTTCTCTGTATAGATAGATCTTTTTACTTTTCACATAATGTAATATACATATATATTCTCATATACTTTTTCGTTTTCTTATAATTAAGTCTTAAACTCTATCAAGTAGCTAAACTTGGTTTAAAGTTTTGGCCGTGATCTTATTTTCCTCTCGGAAAATATGCGTTGATCTTCTTTATCATTAATATTAATAGCATCACATGAGTCTAAGGAAATTGAAGCTCTTCAAGAGATTTAAAATCCTCCAAGTTTAAATAAGTCTAAGTCTCAGTTTTACAATATTCATTTATGTAAATAAACGGTCTATCTCGATGACAATCGCGATCATCGTTTAAGTAAAACGTAAAAAAATCAATTCTTTTCTCAAAAACAAAAGCAAAAGCTAGCGAAACTATTCACAACGAAATACATCACACGATCAAATAAATACAGGCAAAACGAACGAAATTGAGTCCGTGTATTATCGTCTCTCGTACACGCGCATCCCGCAGCAGTCTATACAACGTCGTTAAGTTTCTATTTGGTGTTTCGAAAAACAAAAAAGAAAAAAAAAATTAGTAATCCTCATCGAACAATCGACGCGTCTCCAGCTTATCGCAGCAATAGCGCAAGCGCATACGAATATAATCAAGTAAAACCGCCGTTTATCAAAAATACTGTATCGGCCAGGCAAGCGCTCGCTCAAAGGCCAGCGCCGAAGCTCGACAGCGAGTCGCTTTCGTTGCTCATCATGTCCCACGTCGAGTCGGCCTCGTTGCTCATCATGCAGTATCTCGATGGGCTGGAGGTCCTCGAGCACGTTGGCGAGTTGACGTCTGGAAATTTAAAAAAAAACAAAGTTACTTTGGAAATATTTATTTACGAGGATATAACAATCGCGTGGGTTTTTGCTAATCGTTTAAAGGTTTCGTTTAAAAGCTCTTGAAAGTTTATAAGGTGTCGCGTTGGAGACTTTTTTTCATATTGAAAATTTAATCCGTCGTCGGCCCTTGGGAAATTAGAGAAAATGAAGTTGAGGAAAGGGGGGAGCAAAGCAAGCGCGTTGGAGAAACGAAGGATAATAAATACGCGACGAAGAAAAGCAATCGGCCTGTCTTCGAAATCGCGAAGAATTAATATTGTGCGTTGCATTCGTTGATCGTTCGATCAACCAACGAAATTTCAGTGTATGTACACGCGCACGCATAGGAAACTTTGCTTAAACTCGCTACATTCGCCTATCAGCATTGAAATTCGAAAGATAGAAGAAAGTTGGATGAAAGTTTCAGCCCCCGAGACGGCCCCGATACAAAATTCTATCAGCCTCTTCGACTTCGTTTTTCCCTCGCTCAGGCTGTACATGTAGAAGAAAATAAAGAAAAGTAAAAGGGGGAGAGAAAAATACTGGGAGCTTGGCGGATGTATCGAAACGCTCGCGTAATATGCAGCGTAAATATACACCGATATCTCATGCTGCAAGATCCAAGTTTTCCTTATAATAAAAAAACATCTCATATCCAGCGCGCTCGTATATCAAAAGCGCTCGTAGCGTAAACGTCGCTGCCGTTATAATAAATCCAGGGGATATTATAATGAGAAAACTGAAAAATCTCATACCGTGCACGTACAATCCGCCGGCCGTCTGTTGATCCGTCCTCATCTCGTCGACCTCGGCTACGCATCCCTTGGTCGAATTGACGAGCTGGGCTTGCTGATGATGGCTCGCCCCGCCGGCTGCCTCGTCTTGCCGCATCCTGCATATGACGTCGGTCAGCGCGACGATGTAGTTCTTCGCCAGCGTCAGGGTCTCGATCTTCGAGAGCCTGCGCTCGCGCGACACGTGCGGTATCACCTCCCGCAGCGACTGTAAATACACGTATACGGCATTGATTATTTTTTTCTCTCCTTTTGCCACCGATATGTCGTACTTTCCCTTTTTTTTCTCTCATTCTCGAGGATAATGCACTTCCTCGGTTTTTTTTATACTTTTTTTTTTCTTTTACAGAGAGACGAGATACATTGTACATCTGCACAGAGAATCTTATTTATCGCCTGCGTGTGTATTCCATGCGTTTTATATATATATACACAGCACCAGCGGAATGACATTCAGCATTTCAAGCCGTGCACTTTTCCACCCCCTGCTTGACGACAACAATAAACACACCGAGAGTGAGAGAGAGAGAGAGAGAGAGAGAGAGAGAGAGAGAGAGAGAGAGAGAGAAAAGTCGAAATGTAACGCGAGTCGAAATTGAATGGAAAGCTTTTTTTTCAATTTTCTCTAGCGCTAAGCGTCTTTACAATAGCGATTCCGTGAACAATAATATAAAAAAGAAAATAAAGAAGAAGAAGAAGCGTTTTATGAGATGTAATAAAGCCGTTACAGTATACAAGATGGAGAGAAAGAAAGGTGTACGGGGAATAACAGGGGTGCTGGCAAGAGCGCATCAACGCCGGTGATTTATCGATCATTTGGCAATAGGGAAACGCGGAGAAATTTATGCGGCACATAGCGCGCGCCTCTAAGACGGAAACTTGATTTACCCGGGTTATAGAAGAGGAGGTTGCTGGTGCTGGTGGCCTCTTATAACCGTATTAAATCAGCGATCAAAGATTAACGAGCGTCAAAGATTTTAATTAAAATCCAGATGAAGAAGAAGTGGAATGACGGGCCCTGCTAGAGTGACAGAGTACGTAAGCTCTACCTAGCGTAGTATTAAACTTTAATAGCCGATGATTTTTCACGTTGCTTTTTCCGATCGCAACGGGAATCCTCCTTTTTTTTTCTTCTATTCTTGGCTACGAGTGGAGCCAAGCGCTTCGGCGAATGAATTAGAAAAAGTGCGTGTGTAAGAGAAAGAGGGAAGCACATTTAAAACCGTGCGAAAGTTTGTGAATTCGAGAAAGAGAGCGTTAAAGCAGGCATTACACAGATATGGAGAAAGAGAGAAAAGAAGAAGAAAAGCTGAATGGAAACAAGGGTAAAAACGACGAGTATATACACATAAGATCGGGGTAGATCCTCTCTTAAAACGTCTATACCTGAAAGGCATCATTGAGGTCGTGCATGCGCATCCTCTCGCGCTCATTGCTCTCGAGCCTGCGCAAGGTGCGCTCGCGGCTGTTGGCGCAGCGCGCCACGACCTTAGCCGTGCCGGACTTCCTAGTACGCTGTTGCTGCTGCTGTTGCTTCTGCTGCTGCTGCTGCAAGCGTCTCGTCGTTGGCCCGAGCTTCCGCCTCGTCGCGTTCATCTCGCTCTCGTCCATCTCTCTCTCCCTCTGCGCATTCCGACGCACGGATAAGTCAATCTTCTCTCGTTGCGTAAGAATCACCTACATTCCATTTTCCCTTTCTCTCTCTCTCTCTTTTTTTTTCTCTTTCATGCCCTCGCGATTATCCTGACGACGTTGTATTGACGGCTGGAAGATAGCCGCGTTTTTGTTCTATATACACGCGTGTATGGAAAAGCGCGGCTGACCCTGTATTATAGGGGATGTAGCCGCTATGTCTCTCTCTCTGTGTTACGTATTCGAAAAGACGCGCCTCGACGAGCTTTTGTAGCGGTTAATTGTTCAATTGCGTAATGTACAGAGGGAGGTGGAAGGGGGACGAAAAAAAAGTTTCTCTCGGTGTAGGATAATTGGAGCTTAATGAATTAACCGGTATTCCGTCTTCTCTTCTTTTTTTTTCTTTTTCCCTTTTTTTAATGTATTTCTCTCTCTCACTCTTTTTCTCATGGATGGGCTTGCGGAGCTTCAGAGCGATCCGATGCAAATTCGAGATAAACGAGGTTTCGCGCAGTACACGAGCTGGCTATAGAACGATATCCTTGCCTTTATTTTCTTCCTCCCCTTATTTTTTTCTTTTTTACTCAGCAAATACGCTCGAAAAATTTCGTTCTTATTTTTCCCATTTCAACGATATCGCGTGTATAATTAATGTGAAACGACAATTTGTACGATTAAAAAAAAAATTTAATCTAAGTGGTGTTTATCAAGAGTTACGGAATAGACGCGGTAAATATTAAGCCAATGTAGATCAGCGTTTAGATTTCAAGCCCGATTAACGGCAGTTCGACTCGTTAAACAAGCTACCCCTCAAGCCATGTCGTTGGATTGAAAAGGAAGAAAAAAATATTATCGACCGTTAGCGAGGGCGTGTAATAAATCAAACGAGCATCAAGAGCGCGTAAAAAAGTTGACGGCGTTATAAAGTTATCGGAAAGTTCGCACGGCTCTCTTGCCTATGTATATAGAGGCATATGTAAATAAAGCTCTCGAGCAGGAGATAGATATAGAGAGGAGTTTAAATGAAAATAGTTGACAAAGTCGTAAAGGAAGCTGCGTCGGACGGAAGAGGGGGTCAGGGGAAAATTTTTCAAAGAATCTTGTTAAACCAGATTCTGAAATGTCGGTCATACACGCGCTCGTTATCCCCGGCATTCGCCGCTCGAAATCCATCACGATCTTTTCCTCGTTCTCTCTCAAGCGCGTCGCGTTTATTTTACCCCCTTTTTCTTTTCAAGCTCTCCCTCGAGTTAAACACAAGTGCGTCGTCGGCGAGCCTCTTAAAACCCGATCGAACAATGCTCAATGAAAAGCGTATCGATGTAGCCGCCGATAAAAATAGAAGAAAATTTATATTTCTATAAAAAAACAACTCACCGTCGAGCGACACTGGCCGTAGAAATGACGAGGGTGTCTGTGTGCGTACGCTTCCCCCGTGTGTAATCGGCAATGTTCCAACTAGAGCTTGCTGCCCGGAGGCTTGATCATACCGGCCGTGTGGAGCTCCTTTTCTCTCGGGCGCACTATACGTGCCGGCGGTGCGGCGCGTGCTAGTCCCGCCGCACACTTGTTGAGCTCGCAGCTCGCACGTAAAGCTCCTACTGACGTCTACGTCGCGACGTCGTCCCTCGCAGCCGGCGCGAGAGAGAGGCGTCCCTGGCGCCGACGCCGTTGCCGGGGGGAGGGTGCGCCCGGCGCCGCCACACACGCCCCCCCCCTCTCCCTACCATTCACCCTTCCACCCCCGCTTCGTCATCCCTCTCGCTTGCTCAATGCGCTGTTATTATTGCCCGGCACCGCGCACGAGAGATTGCACGATCGCGCGAGGCTACTGCGGTATAAGGGACGCGTCGGCTCGGATTAATATCTCTTTCCCTCGCCCGCTGACTCGAGACCATTGTGCAACTCTGTATACACCCCCGTCTCGAACTGCCCTCCTCTCTCTCTGTCATGTGCTGCTATACGCCGTATAAGCCTGAGAAGGGAAAATGAGTTTTCTAGGTCGCGCATCGGGATTTCTCTTGGCGCGTCTATGGGGGCCGCTGAGGGAAATAGAGAGTGGGAGAGCTTGCAAGCTCGATCCCCGAGATATAAGCCTGTGTACAACTGGCGGGCTTGGCATTAGCCGACGAGGGGATGATTAAAAATCGCAGCGAGAGTTTAGGGCTATTATTTCCGCTCTCTGCCCTCTGTATACCCCTACTCGTTTATTGCCCGTTCCTTCTTGTAAACGAGCTTTTTTTCTTCTTTTTTTCACCCTCTTGCTTTTTAATCTTAACTCACCGACTGCGCGTTGGTTGTGAAGGCTCTTTTGGGATGCTGAAAAACCGGAGCAACAAGTGTCCAGAGGAGAGTCGATATTACAAAGCGTAATATCGAAATGAAACTTGGGTGAAATCACTGTGGTTTATATTTATCGATCTATACAGCAATGAATAACAATACGCGCCAGAAGAGCGAGAGGATGTCGACGAATTGGCTCGGCTGTATATGGGGAAAGCCGAGTGGCTTTAAGAAATCATAAACCCTAGCATTAGTCGCATGCGCGCAGGCAGGAGAGAGAAAAACGATCCTTTTGCTACATGGCATACAACCCAGTGCACACTCGTGTGTAATGTTAGGGGAGAGGAAGCTATACGTCCTTCACATCGGTCACGTCATATTTCGCCGCGTGTTATCGCTCTATATATATCTCTCTCTCTCTCTCTCTCTCTCTGGAGACGCGGCCCCCGTTAAAAACTCATCGGGCGTGGTAAATCAGAGCTGCGCGCATCCGCTCATTAATTACCGGCGATTAAGCACGACGTTGCCTCGGGCTAAATGAATTACCACGCCCGCCTCGCCTGCAGCTTCTCCTTCCATCTCTCTCTCTCTAAACCTGTTTCCTCCTTCCTCCCCCGCAACGTCGTCCTTCTCATTGTCAGGTCGAGAAGGGGGCGGCAGGAGGTCCGATGGGTCGGCATGGGGGGAGAGGAGGAAAATTTGATAAGAAGAAATATTGATTTACAGAGAAAGCCAGGGCAGTAGCCGGAGCGTACATAAGTCTCTCTCTCCTATTCTCGCGAGCTTAAAGCGCGATGGTGCGATTCTTTCGAGCGTTGCCTACTTCCACCCTCACTTTTATTGTGTCTCTGTGTGCGTATATGTGGGTTTACGTTTTTCCATCTGTCTCTCTCTCCCTGCCTGGCATTATTGGATTACCACCTGAATTTTCTTTCTCGTTTCGTTTTCTTTTTTGTCTTATTTTCGCTGCCTCTCTCTCTCTCTCTCTCTCTCTCTCTCTCTCTCTCTCTCTCCCTCTGCGTCTTTTGTGAAAATCGAATTAGCGCCGGGGGTAATGAAAAATTGAAAGCAATTACGGTTATTGGAGGCTCGATTTTCTTCTCTCTCTCTCTCTCTCTCTATCCCTCGCGCACGCGTTTTCCGACGCAGATTGCGGTTAACGTCATTTAGCGGATTAAGCTTTGTTATATGCCACAGATTGTTATTTGATATATCGTACGTAAAGGGACACATTTGGAAATGGGGAAGGAAAGGGAAATTTCGTTGGGCGCATTTGCGCTGTTTATTATAATAGACGATTGTTAAATTTTTATCGTTACGGTGCGCGGAAGGGGAGAATATAGTTTTATTCTTACATGAAAATACTATTCGTTATAAGTATATAAAAGTACACTTGTTATATAGACTCCCTTAATCATTGGAGCGTCAAATAATCGAGAGGGCGAGAAAGCCCTCACCGGCCGAAAACTGATGGACGCGCACTTACAGTACGTTTACGAAGACATTAATTCTAATAAAAGCTCGACGTTTCATCGACGCGCAAGCTCGTTCGCGCGTAATGAAATATCAATCAGCTCTCTCTCTCTCTCACACCTTCGAACGTCAACGCACACCATATATTGTTTTTTTTTTCATATTCTTTTCTCGGTCTTTTTACAAGGGCGACGGTTACATGATCGAAAAGCTTTATATATATATATACACTCCGTAACGCGTCACGCTGGGGCATTATCAATTCGGCCGGCCTATTTTTAACCATATTGTTTACGCGCGAGAGCGCGCGCTTCGTTAACAACCCCCTCTCAATCGTTAATCACTCCGTGGGATCCCCCTTCCCCTAAAGACAATGACGATTGTTTACCCGGCGAAACAGTCGAAGCTCCCGCGAGCTTACATACGAATAGAAACGGAAAGATCTAGTCCATAAGAAAAGTAGTAGAAGAAGAAGAGTGTGGGTAGAAACTTGATAGACTTAACGGAAGGGAATTTTCAAGTCACGCTCAGTCCATTGATCAGACTGCTCTATAGATAAGGACGCGCGAGAGGAAGAGCGAGTGACGCGAGACTTACGTCACCGCTGCCGAAAAGCCACGCGTCCGGCGTGCCCGCAGCAAAAAGAGCAACAGTCAACTTATCAAAGGGAGAGAGAGAGGGACGAAGAAAACGAGCGAACAGAGGGACGCGGGGGGTGGTGTAAGGGCTTGGCGCCGGCGATCGCCGGGAGACTCGGCGAGAGCTTATACGCAGCTGCACGCGCCTCTCCTATCGCCACAGGTGGGCGTATGACGCGGACGCCTACGCGCACTACCCCCCGCACACGCACGTACACACAGAGGCACAAGCTATGCCTTTTTTTTTCTTTACACACCCTCCGAGCGGCTGTAAGGCTACTGCGACTTTTGGGATGACCGAAATATTAACAAAATCGATATTATTAAGCAGCGTTTTATTAGCGTATTTTATCTTATTTGTACTGTCTGTAATATGTGGAAAAAAAAGGAAATTGATATTGGCAACGTAGGCATGTGGTTGTCGCTTGGGATTTTTCAATTAAAGTCGCTTTTAAATGCATTAGGGCAGTCTCTGGTTGAAATCTGGAATGAGTTTCTGCAATGCTGCTTAAGAGTAAGGGAACGAAATGAAATCTGAGGTGAATTACGTTGAGGAACGAAGCGGTTGATAAGAGCTCGTTTTGCTTAATATCTAAATGGAAGCAATTGCAATATACCTCTGGCTTATTTGATTATTCGTTTTTATTAATAAATATATACGCGTTTTACTCTTATTTCATATTAAATTACAAATTAAGTTTCATTAGAGGCGACGGAATCTTTTTTCGTCAATGTATTTTACGATCTCATATGCAAAATATCAACTGTCAATAATAGTACATTGCATATTAAGGGTAAATCGATTTTCGTCCCGTGTAATTTTTCTCGCTAGCCGGTCGAAAATTATTTAAAAAAATGGCATTTAAAGTATTTCATCAGCTATTAAAATTTACTAATTAAAACAGACTAAAATTCTATCACACAATGAAATTATAAGGTAAAGCTCATCATAGCTAGAAACTATGTTGAATATTTCATATTTTATTATTGCATGTAATCAATGTTTGTCAACAGACCCATTGAGTATTCTTGTACAAGTGAAAACACTTTATGCATTCAAGGACCTTATAAAAAATCAAGAAAACACAAAATTACCAGATAAAATTTGTTCGCCATTACAAAGCTTTCTCTTTGAAAAAACAAAAACTTAATGAGGAGATTTTAAAAAGCAAAAGCATTTTCGACCGAGTTAGCAAGAAAAAGTTTTTTTAACAAATGTAAGTAAAAGTGCTAGCTAGGTACTATGTACAAAAAGTATAAAACTTTACATATGTACACTTTGTCTGCACCATACAAATCACATGTAAAACATGAATTCATTTCATTTAAATGAAAAGATTTAATAAAAGTTATGTACTATTTACAAGGCTTGTCAATATTGTTTTCATCTTTGCACTTTCCACAGCAACTCTTACTTTGTTGTAGTAAATCACTAGGCTTATAATTTGGAGTCCATGGTCCCAAACTTGAAGTGGCATAATAATCCATTGGATAAGGTTTACTTTCATCCATTTCTATCATATTAAGAGCACAAGCTGCTTCGTAAGGCGTTAGTAGAGGCACATCAAATTGGGTCCCCCAGTCTATACTAAGTCTTGGACATGCGATCTAAAACGTTTTATTTTTAAATAAAAATATTATTTTTAGGATAAATAAAAATTATGTAAGTACAGGTGTGTTATATACAAACCTGTATAAAAGCATCAATCCCTTTCATTTGTTGCAACTTTTCGGGAATTATTTCTGGAGTTAAAATTGTTACAAATTCTTTGTTTAGTGCTTTTAACCTATTTTTTAAAGTCTCCAGAGCAGCTGGACTTCCTTGCCTTCCAAGAGTCCCAAATAATATTCCAAATATTTTAGCATCTTTTGCTTTTTCTATAGCTTGTTTTCTATTTTCCACCATTTCTTTATGAGAGTATGTTTCAATGGTAATTTTCTTTTCATATGGATCATAACGATAAGCTGGAAGTTCTGGATTAGCAATCATAGCTGCCTCCAAATGAAACCTACCATCTCCTATATACACAAGAACATCAACATCTTTCATTCTTGGAGCTGTACAGCCTAAAATCTAAAAATATGTATTATTAGCATTAATTTAATTATCTACTATAAAAAAGTTAAATTTTTAAAGTCAATTAAACATACTTCTCCTGGACTAAGAGGTTTACATTGAGGTATTGTAATATTGTATCCCTCTTTTCTTAGTTCTGTCGCAATAGCTTGCAATGAACTAGCAAATTGAATTGTGCTAACCAAACCTATTCTAGTAGTGTTTGGAAAATTAAATTTAATAGTTTCAATACAATGCACTGTATCAAACTTAATATCCACAAAAATGTACAATAATTTAATTCCACTAGTTTTATCAATTGGTATTAAGCACGAATGGCCGTAATGAATTAGCAAATCTACTTCCAATGCTCTTGCACTATAATCATCCACACAACATGCACCTGAAAATACAATTGTTCATAATTATTTTCTATAGAAGAATAAATATTTAATAAACAAAAATCAAGTCTTACCATAAGTAACATCGCCCATTATAATAGTTTCAGCTTCTGTAAATTCTTGTATTATGTCACATATTCTACACGCAAACATTAGTAATCCTTCTGGCATCTGTATAGCAACTCGCTTAGCTTTGCTCTCCCTTATCCTCCAAATAGTCTTATGTATTTCAAAATTGTAATTCTTTGGAAGAGACTCCATAGCCTCCTGTATTCTTGGATCATCGAGGATCTCTTGTGGGATCTTGTTGACCCTGACAGGTCCTTTAACGATTTTCCTAATAGGCTTAGCCTTCACAACCACAGCTTGTTCCTCGTCTCTCCTCTCCTTGGGTATTGCACCAGTGGAGCTACTGGGAGTGACCTCCTGCTTCTTACTTGATTCGACCGAGCAACATCCAGACGACGCATTGTCACCGGACGGCATGCAGCACATCGTTGGCGTTTCCTTCTTCTCCGACGATTCTGTCACGGCCGCAGCCAAGGAAGCCTCCGACTCGCTCATCCTCGGGCGCTAAGTGACGAAGAACCGACCGACCGACTATTTTGAGGTTAACCAAAGCATGTGCTATGGACTCGCGCACGTCGCACGAAAAAAAAAATCCGTGCTCCCTTTTACTCACACTGCTCCGCTCAGTTGGCGTACGCGCTAACTTGTGTTTATGCGTAAAAAAAACAAACTTACGAATGTTCGATGGTAAAAAAAAAGAAGGCTCGAGGAGAGCCCAGGTCCCACCGAGATTTGAACTCGGATCGCTGGATTCAAAGTCCAGAGTGCTAACCATTACACCATGGGACCGGTTGTTCGGCTTCGCATTCGATAGACGTTCAAGTGGTACGAATTTAAAATTCATGACTCATGGGCATCACTGACGCCCATCTGTTCTCACGAGCAGAAAAACTTGAATGATAAAGTAAAAATGAGTCATTTTTAAATTGTTTTTATGAAAATAGCACGGTATGGATTGCGTTTTGTGAAGCACGAACGGCAGTTGGACGCTGCTGCCCTCTAAACATTTATGACGATGAGATAAACTTGAAAATCAATAAATGGGTTATGTGAATCGCTAAAATAATTCAGTCAAATCAATAACGTTAATTAAAGTCTATTAGTTAATAAACTTCATTGATTTAAATTAATTAACCTCTTTAACTACGTATATCGATACAATTATAAAATTGCAACAAATTGATAAGTTTTGACTTTTACAACACTTAAATGATCAATAATGTTCGTTCGTTAAAATTGTTGTTGGCCCTGAAAAGGGCCGGTTGTTAAAAATCAGTCAAATTACTTCGAGCTCGTGTACTTGGTCACGGCTTTGGTGCCTTCGGAAACTGCGTGCTTTGCAAGCTCACCGGGCAGCAGGAGCCTCACTGCAGTTTGAATTTCCCGGGAGGTTATAGTGGACCGCTTGTTATAATGAGCAAGTCGCGAAGATTCGGAAGCGATGCGCTCGAAGATGTCGTTGACGAAGCTGTTGAGGATACTCATGGCTTTGCTCGAGACCCCGGTGTCCGGGTGAACCTGCTTGAGGACTTTGTAAATGTAAACAGCGTAGCTTTCCTTCCTCCTCTTGCTGCGCTTTTTCTTGTCGGGCTTGCTGACATTCTTCGCCACTGCTTTATCAACCGGACGAGCTTTTTTGGCACCTTTGGAGACCATCGTTGATCAAGTTGTTATCTGTACTTTCTGATAATACGAGATTATGAGAATAGTCAGGATTTTTTTTCCCCAAGGGCTCGTCAGACTATCGGTTAGTTTGGTGCATCTACAGCGCACCAATCACAGAGCGTCTTTCGCGCTGAGCATGATTGACAAGTGAACGTCAGCGTCGTCAGCAACATGAATGACAAGTGACGACTGAGCTTCAGGTACCCCCCGCCCCGCCCCCCTCGTGCTAGACGCTTTGTGATTGGTGCGCTGCAGTTGAGCCAAAGCAACCGATAGTCTGACGAGGCCCAAGAAAAAAAATAATCTCTCTGATTGCTCTTCGTTATCAGTTCACTGTGTAAATTTGATTAACCAAAGATGTCAGGACGAGGCAAAGGTGCTGGCAAGATCAAGGCCAAGTCCAAGACCCGCTCGAGCCGGGCAGGATTGCAGTTTCCCGTTGGACGTATTCACCGTCTTTTGCGCAAAGGCAATTACGCCGAGCGAGTTGGTGCAGGCGCCCCAGTTTATCTCGCAGCTGTGATGGAGTATCTGGCCGCTGAAGTCCTCGAGTTGGCTGGCAATGCCGCTCGAGACAACAAGAAAACGAGGATTATCCCTCGGCATCTTCAGCTTGCCATTAGAAATGACGAGGAGCTCAACAAGCTGCTGTCGACGGTTACCATCGCTCAAGGAGGTGTTCTACCCAATATCCAAGCTATCCTGCTCCCCAAGAAGACCGAGAAAAGCTCGTAAATTTGTCTGATTTAAAACAACCGGCCCTTTTCAGGGCCAACAAACATTTTAACGTTCGCTAATTATTTTCATTAAAATTATAACAAAGCACTATGTTACAATTGTGATTCTCTAATAGTAACACGCAATTCTTGTTTATTACAAATTCATAATAAAATGTAAAATTTAAAGACTCGTTTTTTAAAAGTATTTACAAAACTTGATTTAATCTAAGATCTACACATTTTCATCATTATATGTAAGTTCAAGATTATACGTACAAAATAAATAGCTATTAAAGAATCTAAATACGCATAGAAAAATACGCACATACGCAGTATGTATAGGTTATAATTTTATCTATACTCAAAGTATACGTATAGTAACAGATTAGGTACTAAATCTTATATATTTTCTTTAAGTAAAAATAGTTTCAGGTTTTATTGTCAGATCAATATTTTTTAATTTCTTGTAGCATATTTAAAGTACAATTAACAGAATAGTATTTCTACGTTTGAAAAAAATTGGTGGCCCTGAAAAGGGCCGATTGTTTTTTAAGGAGAGCAATGAGTTTAACCGCCAAAGCCGTAAAGAGTGCGGCCTTGTCTCTTGAGTGCGTATACTACATCCATGGCGGTTACGGTTTTCCTCTTGGCGTGCTCGGTGTAAGTCACAGCATCACGGATGACGTTCTCGAGGAAGACTTTGAGTACACCTCGAGTCTCTTCGTAGATCAAGCCAGAAATACGTTTTACGCCGCCTCGGCGAGCCAGACGACGGATGGCAGGCTTGGTGATTCCCTGGATGTTGTCACGAAGGACTTTGCGATGGCGCTTGGCTCCTCCTTTTCCCAAACCTTTGCCTCCTTTACCACGACCAGTCATCTTGAGATCGAGTGATGCGCTTTGCTTGCTAGACGAGAGCAGAATATTTTTTTTCCTCGGCCGGCGGTTTCTTTTATACTTCAAGCGGCTTTACCCCCTCTCCAAAATTACGAGAGTAGCAAAGGTTTCTTCACGCTCGGCGGCTAGCGTCGCACAGCTGCGGTAGCGTCTCCGAAATTCCCCCTCTCTGTCTCGAACGCTCGCATCGCCGAGCCGCCGAGACTGCGAAGAAACAAAACTACGACGCAGGGCCAAAAATCTTCATTCTCTTTTCGTTTGGCAATCGAGACACATCGTTCGCTGCGCAATGGCTCGTACCAAGCAAACCGCTCGTAAGTCCACCGGCGGCAAAGCCCCAAGGAAGCAGTTGGCGACAAAGGCCGCTCGCAAGAGTGCGCCGGCTACTGGAGGAGTGAAGAAGCCTCATCGTTACAGGCCTGGAACTGTAGCTCTGCGTGAAATTCGTCGATACCAGAAGAGCACGGAGCTGCTCATCCGCAAGCTACCTTTCCAGCGTCTTGTTCGTGAGATCGCCCAAGACTTCAAGACGGATCTCCGCTTTCAAAGTTCAGCCGTAATGGCTCTTCAGGAAGCCAGCGAGGCTTATCTCGTCGGTCTTTTTGAAGACACCAACTTGTGCGCCATCCACGCTAAGCGCGTTACCATCATGCCCAAGGACATCCAATTGGCAAGACGCATCCGTGGCGAGCGTGCCTAAGTCCTAAATAAAACAAACGGCCCTTTTCAGGGCCAACAAATCTAATAAATGTACAACAATTTATATCCATCTTTTTATTCTTCGAAAATGTGTAGTTTTAAATTTACACACCATAGCTTACATAACTCGGTGTGCAAAGTTCGATTTTGCACATCTTTTGAAAAAATAAACTTATGCCGTGTGCAAAGTTCAATTTTGCACATGATTGAAAATAAAATTATCGTATGCCGTGCGCAAAGTTCAATTTTGCGCACGCTTTTAACTGAAATCTTATGCCGTGTGCAAAGTTTAATGTTGCACATGATAAGAAATTAAAACTATCGTATGCCGTGCGCAAAGTTCAATTTTGCGCACGCTTGTAAGTGAAATCTTATGCCGTGTGCAAAGTTTAATGTTGCACACGTTTAAAAATTATAACTATCGTATGCCGTGCGCAAAGTTCAATTTTGCGCACGCTTTTAACTGAAATCATCGTATGCCGCATGCCGTGCGCAATGGAAATTATCGTACGCAGTGCTCTGCGCCATGTTCGACTGTGCACACGCTGTATATTAGCATTTATCTTAAGTACTAACATAGCCTACTATGCTTATTTTTAATTTTTTGAGGATATCTATAGGTTGATATTATTTATTGTAATTGAAGAAATAGATGTTTTTACGTTTGTAAAGTTTGTTGGCCCTGAAAAGGGCCGTTTGTTTAAAAAGGTAAAAATTTATTTTTTGGCAGCTTTGGCTTTAGGAGCTGCAGCCTTCTTCGGCTTCGGGGTCTTGGGCTTGGTCGCCGCTGTAGCCTTTCCAGTTTTGGCTTTAACTGGCTTAGCAACCTTGGGCTTGGCAGCAGCTGGTTTCTTAGCTGCGGGCTTCTTAGCAGCGGCTGGCTTCTTGACCGCTCCTTCCTTAGCTGGCTTTTTGGCAGCAACTTTCGGTTTCTTGGCAGCTGGCTTCTTGGCGCTCGCTGGTTTCTTCACAGCTGGCTTTTTCGCTGCGACCTTCTTCTCGGATTCTGATTTAGCGCCAAGCTTGAAGCGGCCGGAGGCACCAGTGCCTTTGATCTGAACGATGGTCTTCTTCTCCACGGCGGACTTCAAGTATTTCTTGATGAACAAAGCCTGCTTGGTAACGTCAACTTTGTAAGTTGAAGCTATGTACTTCTTGATGGCCTGGAGAGATGATCCCTTCTTGTCCTTGAGCGCAGCAATGGCGGCGTTAACCATCTCGCTTGTTGGAGGATGGTTGGGCTTCGTTGCTGGCTTCTTTGCGGCGGTCTTCTTGGCCGCGGGCTTCTTCGGGCTCGAAGTTGAAGGCACGGCCTCGGGGGCTGCAGCTGCTGCGGTCTCGGTCATCTTCGTAATAGAGAACGTTTTCTGTTGCTACCAACGGAAAGAGTGTTCGAAAACGGAACTTTGAATCGAATTTACGCCGTTCGACGGACCTCGGAGAAAGACCGCAGCGTTTCGGTGATGTGCGGGCACTTCGATCACATAGTTATTCGTTACCGAATTTTTATCATTTTGCCTTTAATTAATTAATTCGAAGAACAAATTTTATGGTTTTTCATCATAATTTGAAAAAGCAATGGTTTTTCTACAGTTTATGAATATTGGGGAATGTACTAGTATTAAAGGCAACGAGGAAATCTCAAGTAAAGCAAGCATTCATCTTTAGTCCTTTCGTAGGTATTGTTAGATTATGTGTTATTGTTAATAAATAAAGAAGTTTTGGAGAATAAATTTTTTATTATCATTTCATTCAATAGTTTTTCTGATAAATTACATTATTTTATTGAGTCGTGGATGACAATTAGGGTAAAAAAATTGATGGCACATTCAAGAGGCAAAAGAAGAGTAAAAGTTATGAACCAGCATTGAATAAGAAATCGCATGTGTTATATCAATATTTTTTTCATAATGAAATAAAATAATAAAAAATTTCGAGAACATAATTTAACTTTTATTGAGAATAACTGATTTTGTTTACAACAAAATAAGCGTTTTACTGCAAAGATTTAATCCATACAACTTAATTACCAGTATGTATAGTAATAAAAAAAATGTGTATAAGTATATTGTAATTTTATGAATAATTATTTGTTCTTTACAATGTAAAAATAAAATCAGAAATTTATAAGTTTACATGAAAAATATTTTTTCAATCACTAAAGGTAATATTGATGGTATTAAAACTTTCGATTTTGAATAGTTTTCGTAAATTAGATTACACTCTAGAAAGCCTTAATGTTAATTATTTATATTTTAAATTATAATTGCAAATCAAAAAAACAGTTACAGATAAAAATATGTATATTTCCGTTGATTTCGAATATTTTTAGTCAAACAGTTAAATATCAAATGGATAGTAAAAATCTTTAGGAATGATAGTTTCATTTAATTCATACCGAATCACAAATTAATTTTTTATAATTGTTAAAACAAAATATTTTTAGGAGTGGACTTTGAGGGTCAATTTTAACCATTTGTAGTATAAAAATTTCCAAAAATTACAAATATCTTTAATGTAAATAAAAAGTAACATACAGTTGTAATTTCTACCAACTTATTATTTAAATAACAGTGTATCTTTGAGTATTACAATTGAATATTCATTATTAAATGCTTTATGTCTGTCTGTATATTGTCAGCTTGTAGATTTTGAAAATGGCAGTAAATGGATACATAAAAACGTAGTAAAAGACGAGAAGTTTTTTCAAAAGCTAAAGCTGATTTGCAGGTGATTGTCCAGTCTTTGAGGCAGTAACAATGTGTATTTGTTTAACATAAATTTGTTTGCTTGTACAAGGAAAACCTTTTCCTTCACATTTCAGAAATAATTTTACAATAGTTTACAATGTATGCTACGCTATTGAAATGATTAAAAAATACTCGCAAACACTCAAAAACATGATTAAATAACTACTTATAAAAATCAAAAGCAGCTTATTTATTAACAATGATTCGCCATTCGAAATATTCAACTTATAAATTAATTTACGTATTTCCGTTGCGAACGCGCTAACCCTTATTTTGCGTTATTTTATCACGTAATTTGACTATTTACTTCAAATTACTCTAGCCAAGAACATCACACTATAAAGGCAGTTACAGTACAGGGTACTAAAATAAGTCAAACTTGTCAAAAAGAGACAATATTAAAATAAAAAAAATTTCAAATAAGTCTGTGAATAACAACATTCGAAAAGTAGTAAAATTCCTTCTTATAAGATCATGTTGTTAAAAAAATTTAACATGATCAATTTCAATGACTATATCTTGAAATTTTTTTTAATTCAAAAACCTAATGTCAGAATACATTGTCTTAATTTATTAAGCTAATAAAAAACAAATAATAAAAAAAAAGTCAAGAGTACATACTTCTGTAGGACTTTTGTAAGTTAAAAAGTAATAATTAAAAGAATTATTAACAATTATTTAACTTTTAGTTGTATGCCTACAAAATTATGTAATTAATAAGAGTACAAATATTAAACCTATAATTATAAACTTGACATTATTTCAATAAATTAAGCTATAAAGTCCTACCAATTGATTTTCAAATATTAATTAGAAAAAAATACCAAAATTTATTAATTAAAAAAATTATAGTTGAAGTAATGTTAATATAAAAAGAAATTTAGTTACCAGTATTACTTTGGATAAATTATAAAACGTTATAAAGTTTACTTATTAATAACGTATCACAGGTAATAATATTTCTATTGATGAAAAGGTGCATAATGAATTAATAAAAATTATTATAAAATAGAAAACTTTTTGGAGAATTTACTTTAAATGAAAATGAAAACTGTAAATAGAAGAAAAATTCTTCTTATTGACAAAAATAGAAAGATTACTTCAAAAATCTCCAGAATTCAGTTTTAAAACATTCTGTTTTATTGTAAAATTTGAAAAATAAACGTGCTGAGCCTATTAAGTACCGTTGGTGTGGGAACAAAAATTCGACTAATTTTCTCATCGTAGCAATGTAGTGCAAATAACAACCATATTTAATATCAAGGAACCACATAACAAAGCTGGCATCCATACAGGATTCATAACTATCGTAGTCGTATGCCCATTACACTGCATTTCGTGTAGCGCGTGGTATTGCTGTTGTTTCAAAGACGATTGACTAATCTCATTATTTGATGTCATTACCATTGGGCTTGCACTGCACCTCGATGACGAGCAATTAGACCTACGCCTGCATACACTGGGCGTTGTTCTAGAGGCAACAGACAATGCTGAATTGTCGACAGGACGTGTAAAACAGCACTGTTGCTGCTCGACCGTAGAATGCACAAAACACTGGTCGAGTTCGTGAAGCGATGGCTCACGCGATGGGCCTCCATACATCGAACCAGCACAGGAGCCAATGCCTGAACTTTGACTGGATGAACGTGATAAAGTTGGTGCATCTACCATACCCATACTGGGTGCTGACTGCCAATAACCACCGGCGACCCATGAACCTTGAGTCACCGACTGGGGTGAACGCAGTCTTGGTGGAGCTAAAATTGAGCGCCTTTGATAACGCGAACTGCGGCTGAACAGATCCGGTGATGATGTACCATAGACTTGGGTCTCGAAGATCCGGGAACTAGAGGGAGAGGCTTTTTGATTGTGAGCACCAAGAGAGAGTGAATTTAAACTGCTTAAACTGTCGTTTAAAGAGCACTCCTCTTTTTCAAAGCCTTTGGTGAATGAATTTTCTTTAGCGTATGAGAAAGACGATCGGCTAGGGTTGTAGTCGAATGGTGAAGATTTATTCGGGTTGAATGAACTGAAAATTAAATGTTATTTAATAAATTATGCTATATTAATATTATCAAAGGTAATCCATTAAATAAAAGTAAACTCACTGTTGAGATGAAGAACTAGACTGCACTGGCTTTAATGGTATTGGCATTTCTACAGATGTAGATGTCATTAAACTGTCAGTTATATTTACAGGTGAGTATAAATTTCTTGTAGGTTCTTTTTTGTCAAATGAGTTTTCGTTTTGTGGTGTTTCAGGTTCTGGTGAATATGATTGACTTGATGCAATATTTCTATTTACAGTCTCTAATTTTTTTAAAGCTAGAGACCCATTGGCTATAGTTTTATGGTATTGGAATCTCAAATTTGCTAATCCTATTGCTGATGCAAGAGTTATAATCTGTAAGATAAACAATACACATATTAATCAATTATCAATTGAAAATATTTTTTAAATGTGTATAGTATTCTACATACAAAGTATTGATAGGTACTATCATCTACAGTTGCCCAATGGTTATTAAAATTCACTTTTAGTAATTTAAAAACTGTAGACATTGAAAATGCTCTAACGCAAATAAGACAGATCCATCCAAGTATTGGAAAAGCATCAGATTGACTTCTTTTAGCTGAACAAGCTAAACAAGCTGCTAATTGAAGTGCAATTCCACATAGTGGAAGGTACCAAACTTCAGTACAGTAAATAGTTACTGAAGAAAGTATTGATAAAATTATACGCAACATCCTTTCAATTCTTTCTCTATTCTGTAAAATAAATAATCAATAAATAAACAATACTTATTTTACAATTCAAGTGTTATAAAAACTTACCCTAATCATTCGACTAATAGGTTTTTGTTTAAAAAGTAGCATTTTGTATTCTGTAAGCCATAATTTTTGCCTGTACAATACATTTTGTACAATAGATTGGCACTTGAGACATAATGGATACTTCTTCTCAAAACTTTTTTCAAACCTACTGATTTGCTTCTCATTGTACTCATCCATAGAATCTTCAAGTTCTCTCAATTTCATTAATTTTAATTCTTCTCTTTTATTGCATTTATTACACAGTTTATTCTTACTTCCATTGAAGTTCTTCTTTTGGCAATAATATTCTCCTAAAGCTTTACTATTACCAGTAGACTTTCTTTGCTCCGGAATATCGTATTTGTAGTCCCCATCCTGAAATTATGAGTAAATTATGAAAAAAATAAAATTTCTTTGAAAAATTATTTTTTGGAACTTACCTTAGAGAAGCCATTGTACTGATTGCAATTAGGACAAAGCCACCACTCCTGTGATTGTCTTGGCACTTTGGTGTTACTATTACAGAACCAACAGTTCACCTTGACTGGCCAGCGATTCCTGTTTGTCATGAATAAAAAGATATATAGATATACATATACATACAGATATTACAATTAACATTTGTAAGGCATGCTGAATAAACAAATGATTTGGGAAACTAGCGCGCGGTAGCTCTGGAACAAGACATGATGGATTCTTGACTTACTTGAGCCGGCAGCAAACTGTGAAGCAGGTGACGAAGGTAAACACCGTGGCAGCGATCACCGGTATAAAGTTCACCAGGAGGTTCGGATCAATCTCCATGATCGAGTCTACTCCGCTTTTATCCGACGTTTAGCGCGGGCCCCCGTGTGTGAGCCAATGTAAGACCTAACCTCAAAATCTGGTACACCTCATTGCTGGAGCAATTGAACAGCAGGCTCGCGGTTCGCACCTATTCAGCCTGTCGATTCAGCTTCTAAACTTCACAACGCATCGTCTGACACAACGACCGGCGCTTTATTTACCAACCGATTATGCTTTACGCGCGTGTAATCGGCGTCCCGCGCGAGCGTATTTCTCTCGAGCGCGGATGTGTCTTCTCGACTATCCGAATTTTTCACGTGCGCTCCGCGCTAGGGGGATTTCGTCGCTCTAGAGTTATTTAATGTTATGTATAAGAGTATAGGGCATATTACTAGAATTCCAAAAAAGGGTTCGTTTGAATATCAAATTCATAACTATGGCCAAAAAAAGGTATGATAAAACATCTCGTATTTTCAATTATAGTTAAACGCGCACTTTTATTATCGATCAATATACGAAAACATCAATTATTACAACTTTGGAAATTTCTTAAACGATTAATTGCTCGAGCGTTGTACACAACTCGTTACATAAATCAGCCACTTCATCTTGCAGTTCTCCTAACTGCGCCACGGTACTGCTTAAATTCTTTAATTGTTCTTGAAACATTTTAGTCTGTAAGGTAAAGATTGCACAGGTGATTGTTTCATTATTTAATTCAAACGTCGACTTATTTTACGCACCTCCTTGGTATGCACTTTCAAACATTGTATTTTGTTCTTCACATCGTCCAACTTCTTGTAGATCGAATTCGTTTCCTCCTTCTTTTTCTTGTGCCCATCCAATTCCTAATTTTTTTGTTATAATAACGGCATTTTTAAAATCGAAAATTTGAACCTTATGATTATACTCGGATTGAAATTATAATTTACCTCGATTGGATGCACTAAGGTGCTGGTCAAGAAAGATAGCTTTCTCGGGTTGGATTCAAACCTGCTCGCGTTTGAAAACTGATTGAGAATTGATCTCTCGTTGGGGCTGGTAAACTTATTGTCATTCAATGTCGTTACCAAATGTATATTCTCCTTGGATACGTCGTGAAGTTTCTTTTGTACACTTATCAATTCAAGTCGCAAGTTTAATTTGTCATGCAGTAACTGCTTCAAAGACTCCTAAAAATGAATTTTCGGTCGTTCAATAATATATTTATTCTAGATATGTTAAGTAGAATAACGTAAACACCTTCATGGCATCGGTGTCGAGATTGTACGTAGACTTCGTTAAGGTACTTCCCAAACACGTATTGCAATTTGAATCAATAATTGAGAAATTATTGAAATATTCTTTCGTTTTGTTCTGGAATTAAAGCAGACTTAGTAAATTATTCGATCTTTCTTTTACTTTAATAAATTAAACAGTAGATTAATACGTCATAGATTTGCTTTGAAGAACCGTTGAGCCAGCAGCGGTATTTCAACCATGGAATTAGTGTTATTGAATTGTAAAACGAACACTTGGTAGACGCGACGCTGTAAATTTAAATTATAAAATTTTGTACATTAGTTTGTAATATAAAAGACTGAAAGGCCATTATAATTTAAGATTAAGTGTATTTTAATGAAGATGTTAACTTTTGCAGTTATTGAGTAGTATTACTAAATTGCTAGAATTAGAAAAGAAAAAGGAACGAGATAGCAAAACTAAAAGAAAAAGAACTTACTTGTACAAGCACAAGAATAAAACGAACAAAACAATCATCGATATAAAAATATACATAATGATTTTAGACTCTGATAACGTTAAAGTAATTATTTAGTAGGCTAATTATTGAAAAACTTTGCAGATCGATTTTATTTGATTGAATCTTTCTCTATCCAAGTGTCAAAGTGTACTATTTACTTCTCAAGCGTAAAATCAATATATCGCTTTTCGATTTGTTTTGTTTGCGAAGAAACGAGCGTAAAGCAGCTTAAGAATTAGTAAACAGTAAAAGTTCAAATTGAAAATCGTGTAATTTTTCAATTTTTTACACCTGCTGTAATGGTCATATGCTAAAGTTGGAATTTTAGATGTCATTTGTATAAAAAATTATAAAAAATGTAATTATTTTTAACTACATTTGGATTATAAAATAAGGCTTAAAAGTCGATTTCGTTAAATCGAGAAATATTTGATCACTGTTGGGGAAAATGTGTGAAATAATTTTAAAGCGATTTTTTCTACGTTTATAGTATACGAATGTTTATTTACATGATTTACAATAGATTGCGTATAATTAACAATTTTCATTCACTTTAAAAAACAATTTCTTCATAGCCGGAAAATTTTGTTTAAGACTTTCAACAATGACGGGATCTAATTGTTTTTGCCGAGACCAAATCATCATGATGTCACGACCGAAATTTTCCATGTCTTTCTCAACGCAAAAACTTATAGCTAAATGAGAGTCATAATTTCCATCTACTATGACTTGTCTTACTGGATCTGAAAGTATTAAAATACATATTGATAAAAAAATACAATAGTTTTTAGATTCTTATAAAAAGTGCAAGTTCAATGACCCAATTTACAAAAATAATAGTTGACACTTTCTTTTTCAAGTTACAACTATCTTCCAAATTTTTTTATTTATACTTCAATGAATTACCTATAATTTTGCCTGCTTGTACTATTGTCCACGATTCTGTAACGCCACCATCGACCATACCCTTGATATCAAAGTTAATAGTCTGATTGTTTACATTAATGCCGTTATAATAAATCCTAAAAGTAGATTCACTTTGTTTTTCAACTTTAAATTGACCACATCGGCTAACTCCATTACTGTTTGCTTCTGTAGTTTCAATAACGTACCAATCGCCAACAAACTGTAGAGAAATCGTTAATTTTTAATAATTAGTAATAAGAACCAATTTTAAATGTTACTATAGTTGTTAACAAGCAAGAGCTCTCTTTTACCTTATTCAGATCGAATGACTTTCCGGTAACTTCTTGACAAAAATCTCCTTTACTCACAGCAACTTGAGCTGTTACTAATAGAATTACAATAAAATTTAAACAAAACATTATAGTGTATCAAATTTTTAAAACTTTATATTTTTCAAAGTGCGAGAAAAAATTCTTCTTCAATCAACAGTATTGTCGCAAACGCAAAGTACACGATTTTGACTGCACAACTATCCAAACGATTACTGGCCCAAATATATAAGTGTAAAGATCTTATAACAACAGGTGTACGTGCTTTTTGCCTCGTATATGTATCAAGTGCGCACGTTTTATTACATTTTCAAAATTTTTAACACGCAATCTAAAGCTGTTTCAAAGTAAACACACAAACACTTGTGTAGCGCTTTATTAGCCTGAATAATATAAAAAGAAAAAAAAATCATCCCGACTACCAGACTAATATTTCAACGGTTGTGGACAATTTTTTACAGAATAATTCTTTTAATTGTCGACCGAATAAAAATTCACTCAACGCGCATAGTTAAAAGTGTCACGTAGGCAAGTAATAAACTGAAATCTACATCTATTTATCATTTTGATGACGCAATGATAACGGTTCCATTTAAGAAGATCAACAATACTGATTCATTAAAGGATAGCTGTTTTATAGTTACCAATCAGTAAGCAAAGTTAATTGCGCGTCACATATTTCCTTTAAAAAGTGTTCCCTTTCCTAGACTAATGTTGTTGTCAGTGATTCGTGGTATATTTTTTCCGGGAGCTCTTCAGTTCCGCGAATCGGCGAACCGGACGCGCGGTGCAGGACTCCTGCGGCAGGAGTGGAAGGAGGAGAGAATATCGCTATTCGATTGTTTTGCGCGAACCGCCACCGCCAGTGCGCGTGTAACCGTTGCAGATGACAGGTCGGAGACGGCCGTTAGTCCGACGTTATAGCATTTTGCTCCTTCAACAGCTTTTTGATTACGTACTCTCGTAAGCTTTTTCGTGTAAGTACCCAAGATCTTTGTGTGAACGCGGTGAAGCAATCGTTGGAGAAATCGTAGTGCAGTGAGTGTAGAAAGAATTTGTTAGATCATTCAACGTAAGCTTTTTTCTGGATCGATCGCTGCATGCTAGTCACTAAATCCAAGAAATTCGGCACAACACTGCAGGATACAAAGACTTCTAGACTAAAATCGTTGCCACCAACAAGATGATGAATGCTTTTTTACAAAAATCATTTTTCATGTGAGTACATTGCTACCTACAGTCCAAAAGATGCAATTGTTCAAAATAATTAAGTTTTCACAAAAATTAATTTTAAAATGCACTTAAATTGTACTAATTTTACAAGTTATGTTGTGATAATAAATATAATAAAACCAAATGCATGTAATTAGTTATCTTTAAATTCATTTGGAATAAGAAATAATTTTTTACGCTTATCATATTTATATGTAAATTAAAAAAACAGTATCCAGTATAGAAAGTAGTATAATTTATGTAATATAAACAGGTAAATATAGTAAAATAAAAACAACAGGTAATTTCTTTTATTGTGAGTAAAAACAATTCTAACAATTAATATCAGCTTTTTTATTTGTTAATTTACATTTTATATACATATATACATACATAGCTTTTTGAATTTTGACCAAGGGTTTTTTTTCATAAGTATGTCCAGGTTTGATACATATGTTTATTACTTATTATCCCTTTTTAACCTTTTTATGATAGTTTGCTGAACTTATCAAAGAGGAAAATTTTACATCATTTAAAAATATAAATCAATAACTTGCCTAAATAAATAACATAAATTTTGTATCAAACTTTAAATACTAATGTAGAAAATAATAACTAATCTTTAAGAAAGTTGATTACCGGATGTGGGGGGTTCAAGAGAGACAATAGTGATCCTAAAGGTAGTCAATCGAGTCTTTGATTGGCTGTTGGTTTATTTTGTTTTGTATTGGAAACAAAGCAAAAAAGCAAGAGTTTAGAAAGAGGAGCATACAAACTCCAAAGCAGATGATAACCTAGAACAGTATATGTATGCACAATACCAATTTTATTTTATAACATTGGTTTTATATTTGATTTTGTTTAATGTAGATGTTGATAATTGTAAAATTACTAAGAATTTAATTTATTACTCTTTAAATATTTGTTGTGTACTTTGAAAGTTATATAAATAATAAATGTTAATGTAACATAATGGTCAGTTATTATTAAACTAATACAAGGTCCAAATCTATATTTTTTTTTCATTCGGTACTATTTCTTTTGTCTAATGTCACCAATGAATGTAAGTTACTATTCCCGCGCAGGAATGAAAGCACTGTTTATCTTCTTCTTTTACATGGAATAATTATAAGGCCATTCGTGACTAAGTGGAATGAAAACACGTATGTTACAAGCAGTTATTCCCTTGCATAAATTACAGCCCTTGCTGCATTCGGACAGTAAACTTCTTGTGCTAGAATATCGTACTTATGCCCCTTGTAAAATAATATACTATTACATGTTTATCTAAATTCTTTGTTTATTGCTCATTTCAATTACTTTAAAATGTAACTGTTAATTTAAGAAAGTAGTCAACCTTCTTAAGCACTAATACTCTGTAAATATAGTGGCTTGAGAATTTTTTTTCAATTAAGGTTATGTCGATAAAATTATTTACTTCAAATTAAATTACGACATTTCACAAACATTATATAATGGAATATAAGCGCACGTAAAATAATTTTGGTGGCCCTGAAAAGGGCCGATTGTTTTTTAAAATGGCGCTGAAGTTTTTAACCGCCGAATCCGTAAAGAGTGCGGCCTTGCCTCTTTAGAGCATAGACAACGTCCATGGCGGTGACGGTCTTCCTCTTAGCA
>JAPYYQ010000022.1:0-152371 GCA_030522585.1 Anagyrus pseudococci | reverse complement strand
TATTTTAACGTACAAATTTGATGAAATCCTCAAATGGGATAGTCTTCGCTGCGAGATCTGAAAGGGGATAGTCTTCGCTGCGAGATCTCAAACGGGATACTCTTCGCTAGGACCTTTCTCCGAGGGTTTTTCTTCGCTAGCATCGACGATATAATCAATAACAGTGGCGAAGAGAGAAAGAGAGACAGTCTGTGGCATTAATTTAAGCTGTCTGTGTATAGTTGCTAGATTACTTGTGGTCTGCGGTTTCGGACGGGAGATGCTTCATGTATACATATATAAACAATACACCCAGCTGATGTTTAGATATTCATATTCCTCCAAATAGTACCTCTAGAAGTTTATTATTAGCAACACGCGCGTTACAAGAGCGTATTTATTTGATTTATCAGGGGCCCAAAGTATTTTCTCTAAATGTACCTACACGCTTTTTTCCCGTTCGAAATCAAATGTTTGGGGAGGAAAAACAAGAGGAAGCCCGTGTTTTCTACATCAGAACCGCTTGACGTTTCCGTACTGAAGAGTTTCAAAATTGAAAAGGAAACAAATATTTTCGAAAACAAACAAGCGTCGGGCAATGGAATTTAAATGAATGGCAATAAATCGCAACGCGTCGGACTACAGGTGCATTCAATCTCACTCTAAACGATTTTCCGGGCGTTCGCGCTCAAAGAGCACTGGCGGAATAAAAAAAGGCCTGCGTCGCTCGGACAAAGGCGCGGCCACACCCAGGAGGGCGGCAGTGCCGGCGTCAGGCCTGGCTTTCGTCAAAGAAACCCCCTGAGCATAACGATGTTGCTTCCGTGTTTCAGCTTCCGGCTCGGGCTCGGTGATCGGCCGAGATCCGCTTCCGCCGCGCGCGGTCAGCACCTCCCAGCTCAACCAGACTGCCAACGGCAACCAGCATCACCGCCAGCAGCAGCAGCTCTTGCAAGCGAGTGGCCCAGCAGCTGAGCAGGTGTCGACGCTGCCGCTTCCGCGTTCCAGCGGCGTTGGCAGTGGGCCTGCTAGCTCGAGCAATCATCATCACCATCATCATCGGCAACAGCAGCTACCGGTGCACCAACAGCCACACGCTAGAGATCGAGAGGCTGACTATGCTGCCAGGATGCTCAAGGCTGCTAGTAGTGGCGACGTCAGGATGTAAGTGCTTTTATCCACGCCCAATCAACCGTTCGATCATCCGTTCGATTCACTTGCAGCCGCGAATGCAATCGTGTTATTGAGTACTCGCACGGCAAAGGCTATGCGCAGCGCACTTCTCGGGCAATTTTCAACAGAACAAATAAATTAAGGTTTTGATGAATAAACGAAAACCGGAGGGAGATAAAAGTTCTGCCGGCACGAATTCGGTTGAACGCAAATGGCTCTTCGCTTAGCTTGCGCGTCTTTAAAATTGTAACGAGAATTGCCTGAGCCAATGGAAAAAGGGAAGCCTGGGAGAGGGAGAGCGGGTAAAAATACTCGGCCGAAGTAATGCCCTTCCGCGATGACACACATTTTGCCGAGTCGTCGACAAGTGCCGGAACCCCTACAGGAGCTTTCAGGCCTCTGTCTCTCTGCTTCTCTCACTTACCCTCTCTCTCACGGGGGCGCGCGCGCTCGTCAGCGGGATTTTCTCGACGCCCCTTCTTGAACAATGCCTCGATAATGGAGCGCCGCTGAATTTTCGAAATTCCAACTTGGATTTAAGTTGTACCAGAGGTATATTTCGTTGAAGCGCTCAATTATCGCGGGATTGCTCTTGCGATTGTTCGAATGATTCCCTTTTTTAACTGGCGATCAATATTTTACTACGAAACTACTTAAGAGGATCATAAAGCAAATTGTTAAGTTCGAGTACTTAATTTAGTAGTTATAATATGATTGTATCTCAAGAGCAGTAAAATAGTTGGGTATAATAGATAAACGTAAAAAATACAACAAAAGCAGAGATTAGAAAAGGATATTGGTAAATTTGATTGGGTAACAGGTTACGCGTTAATTTCTAACCAGTGTATTTTCTTTTGTTTGCGACACTTACTTGTATAGACTCAACAGTGACTTGAGAGATCCGAGAATAGCGTCGCCGTGTTCTGGTCAACGTCTTGTCAGTCCAACGAGCCACTTGAGAGTCATATCTCCGGTCGAGCATCGGGTCTCAAGCCCGAGCGATAGCGAGCGACACGTGCACAGCCAAAGTAAGTATATAAAGCCGCTCAAATAGCGCAAACAAATTAACGCGCCGCGAATACTTGTACTCTCTACGTCGTCGAGTGTCTTTTAAAGATTGACAATGACGTTTCGTGTGTTGGGCTCTTTTGAAAGTGTGCCAAACGGGCGGGAGACTCGAAGGAGTAGTCGCGGTGACTAGTAGGTAAAGAAGGAAAAGTTTCTAAGAACGAAAGAAAAAGGAAAACGGCTGCCGATCGTCTTGGCGCGAAAGACATCTTAGAGGGGAAAGTGAGTAAAAAGTCGTCGCGTCGTTGGTTAAAGCGAGTGCAAGTCGTAGATGAGAGGAGGACCGGTGGGCCTGGGGGAGCGGTTGGAAGGGGCCGGCTGGAAAAGGTCAATGAATTATTCAACGTTTGCCTCCAGTCATACACGTTGAGCAGTAGCGCACGCAAGCGCTGCATGGGCTGAGCTTTTGATTAAAGGACTAAAAAAAGCCGGCAGGCCACTACGGCCGCAGCAGCCTCGTGAATTACGCGTCTTTCGATTACTTTCACCGACTTCCAGCTCCACGCGCGCCTCCACCTTGTTGACGTAGCTACAGATCTATTATACGGAAAAATACTTGAGATGTTTTTCTGTCATGTCTTTAGGCCGATGTTCATTTCCACATTCAAATTTATTCATTTTCCTTCTCAACAGAAGCATACTTAACATTCCTTATTAAACTTTTTATCTTTCGATCCCGCCGTACAACAATTATATTTTCAAGTCGTATACGAACATAGCTCATTGACTGCTTTCCTGTTTTTTTTTCTTTTTTAATATACAACTAACCTTTGTGCCCAGGTGACCGAGGCAACATGTCCAGTCCAATCAGCAGGGATTTCGATCGAGGCAGTAATACAGCCTTACGACAGATGCAACGTGGTGGTGGCTCCCGCCAGTCCGGAGAGCTTTTACACAAGAGGGTGAGTTTTGACAGGGTTTTCTACAAGACTCGTTAGGTAGCATGCCCCTATACAGTCTACCTAAGATCCTTAAAATTCTTGCCGATTTACCCTTATCGCTCCCTGACCACGCCATCCCTTTTTATCCAACTGTCTGTAAGTACTTATTTTAATAAGAGAGCATGACAGTGTTTTAAATGTGTGTGTGTGTGTGTGTGTGTGTGTGTGCATATATCAGTGATTTAGACGTCATTTGACAGAGAGAAGTTTCACGACTCATTTTTTATCGAATCGGTATTGTTTATTTATTTTTAACAGTGCTGAACTTTTAGCAACGACTAATACAGCTCTGGATAAATAGAGGGCGAATATAACATCTTGTACATAATTAAAAAACCGGCAATAAATAATAAAGCTCCGCTGTGAAAATAATTTAATAAATGATAAGCATAGAGGAGCTCTTTGGATAGAGATATGGAATATAAGCTGGGCATGCGTGCGCGGCTTATGAGCAAGTACAGCCAAGCCTTCTCGACCGGTTCCTCAAGCTTTACAGCTTTTCGTTCATTTTCCCTTGCGTTGCTCTCTTTCTTGTCCCTCGGGCACTGAACTAATACGCGAGCTTTTCCTCTCCATTTCTCTTTCTTTCTCTCTGCCACGAGGAGAAAAAGCCTAGGGAACAAAAGGAGGAGAAGAACAACGGAGGATAAGGGAAGATCCAAGGCTGGATCGATCCAGCTCTCATCCGGTCAGTGAGGGCAGTTTGCCAGGCACAGCAAACCGTCCGAAAATTCAAATGCACCAACTGTTGGACATTGTATAACAATTTCTTCTTTTTTAGTTTGCCATTTTTTCCTTCTTTTTTGTTTATAAAATTGTACGTTTGAATGGGGATCTAGTCGATACGACTTCAATAGACTTTTGCAGCGATGATTTTTCTTTTGGTCTCTTCCTCGGGTTTGCTGAAGGGTAAAGCTGATGTGAGACAAGAAGGGGGTCATATTCGGCGATCTCGAGTTATCCCGCAATGCGTCAAAAGTCGCGGCAAGACTCGTCCATCAAACGAATCTTCTCTCGAGCATGTAGGATAAAGGTCCGCTGGAAAAGTGGGCGAATCGATAGCGAGGCGAAACTCCGGCCCTTTTCGGCCCCGTCCGCATTCAATTGCAAGCGCTTCTCGACGTAGCAAGATCCGCTGGGCATTGGCAAAGCACAACTTTTCCGCAGACACTCCGAAGCGTTTGTATAAGAATACTCCAAGCGAGAGGTCGCTGCGCGTACGTTTATAAGCGTAAACTGGGAAAACTGGTAGTTCCGGCTAACTGGCCAGCTCCCTCGAATTCAAGCATGCACCGCAGCTTGGCGCATTATAATTGCTGCTATTCGGAATCGCCTCCTGGCTATTCTTGCACCCGGCTCTTTTTTCACGAAAATTCACCGTTCTATTTACGCGCGTTTGGTAGTCTTCACGCAGCAAGTCTCTGTGAATATATACGTATATGTATGGATATATACATATTTCGACGCTTACTCATTGCATTGCCCCATCTCCTCCGTTTACAATATATTATCAACTGTTTTGAGAATATTCGACGCGTGACGAAATTAACTTAACTCGCGATTGTTTTTTCTTACTCTTTTTTCATTTATTTATTTGTTTTGAAGCGAAAGTGGATAAAGGCTTGGAGAAGTGGAGGCCGAGCGGGTTCGGATGTGGAGATTAATGGACGATGAGGCCGCGAAGGAGAAAGAGGAAAAGGACGCGAGAGCCAATTGGCAGAGGCTTAGCCTTGATCCTGGCAGACCCCCCGAAGGACTCCGTGTCTGAGGCCCCTCCAAGTCAGTTCGCTTACCAAACACACACACGCCCGCATATACCCCGGCCATTACCGTATTGTTCCAGTTCCAGCTCCGCTCTCTCTCTCTCTCTTTCTCTTTCCTCTTTCTCACTGAACATGTCCTTCTCTGCCAAACCATCGGCTCCTTTATGCTTCTTATTTTCGCTCTAGGGATTTTAAAGGGTCCACCGGGCCGAGGCCCCTTGATTTTGGTAAACTGACGTGGGCAACGTGTGAGGCTTAAGTTATTTCATTGCTTCGAAAGACAATTGCTTTTTAGGCTTACAATTAGACTCGTTTAATGAGAAAAAGTCTTGTGGGCCGTTTTTTGTTTGTGCTTTGTTCGCTTAATTTTTCAACGATTTTTATTATACTTCAGCTGGTACTTTGCTGCTTTGCTTCAACTGATAACAAACTGTACTCGTTTTTATTGCAACGCTCAATTGCACAAACGACGTAGTCCGTTTGAACGACCTTTCAAATCTATCATTTACGGGGGCATCGTCAGCCTTAATTAATTCAAGTTAAGACTGTCTTGACTTTAGCGATATCACCTCCTTCACAGCCTCGTTACTCTGCTAATTCCACCATTGTGCAAAAATACAAAGCTCTATACGAGAAGACGGTAATTATAATCGAAAACTCATATATACGCAAGAGCCATGACTATTGACGAGGAGATGTGTAGAAAAATTATTGCAGGACGTTGGATTAGCATAATCAATCAGCGAAGCACGTCGCCGGTTGCTATATAGTTTCAACGCGCTTCGCGCTGTGCTTGATATGTCACCTAATATGTAACGGTTTCGTCATTTTTGCGATACTATGAAAATGATATTGAGCGGTCTAGTAGTCCGAGGGATATTGAATTACCGGCTGACCACTCAAGAACCGTTACTCGAAGTCTCTCGCTCTACTCTTGTTAGGATTTTACCTAAGTAGGATAATTTGTCCTCGGTAATATACATCTGTAGAGAAGTATAAGCTATTGATCTGCTGTAAATTAACCGGTTTCTATATATTCTTCAAGCCATACATACGATAATTTCGATAGGTTCGCGTTTGATGATTGAAAGGAAATCGATATTTGAATATTAAAATTAGATCGCATCCATTGTGGAATTAAGAAATGAAGGGAAAAATTTATCGGAGTCTTACTACTTCACCTTCTTAAAATGCCCGAATTTACTTGGTGGGCAATCAGTGCCGAGAATATCTATCGAAAGCAAATCAGACTTAGCATTCGCGAAAGCAATTGTCTTTTGGCGAAAAGCATATCGAAAGGACAAAAAATTAAACTTTTTCGCCAGATAGCTCGGGTCCATAACGAGGTACGTTCAATTCTCGAAATAACAATAACGGAGCAATAAGACGATTAAGAGAGCAGAAGGAAAGTAAAAAGTGCGCGCCGATCGGCTCGAAGGGAGAGCAGGAAATGCAGTATACGAAAAGAAAAATCCGATGCGTTGACTGGGAAATAACGGAAAACTCATGAAATAAGAATGAAACGAGAGAGAGAGAGAGAGAGAGAGAGGAAGAAGAGCACATTGCTGATTTTAAGGATATATGCGAGAGACAAAGAGAGGGGGGTGATGGACGACATCTCTCTCTTTTTCTCCTCGAGGCCGAAGAACAAAAAAAAGCTTATAAAATAACTACTTGCCTTTGCGCGACTACTCGGTCAAATGAACCCCAAGAAGCGGAATGAGAGACGAAAGCAGCTTATACACAGAGAAAGAGAGCTATACCGATAGGAAATGAGAAATAAAAGGAAGAAACTTGAGAAGTTTACTATACGTACACGTGAGGCAAGAACGTACGGTTACGACATTGAACAAAAAAAAAAAAGAGACGCCAACGATATGATTCAAACTTTTTTAAAAGTTAAATAACAATCGAACAAACAAAATGTCAATGAGTTCAGAACAACATTCAAAAAAGGACGGGAAAGAGAGAGAGAGAGAGAGAGAGAGATCGGTATCAACAAGACAAAGAGAAAGTCGGCGGGCGTAATGCACAACATTAATAAAATAAGAGCCAGCGAAAAGAAGGGTTTGTACGTAGATACAAGAGAAAGAGAGAGAAAAAGAGAGAGAGAGAGAGGGAGGGAGTCGAAGAGAAAGGGCTTTGCGCAGCATAAATAAGGAATCAGAGAGTAAAAAGAAGAAGAGGCGCGAAGAAAGAGAGAGAGAGAGAGAGAGAGAGAGAGAGAGAGAGAGAGAGAGAGAGAGAAAAGGCGGGATGGAGGGAAAGCGAGAGCCCGGGGCGCGGAAGAGAAGAGGGAAGAAGAAAGAGGGAGAGAGAGAGAGAGGCGGGGAAGGGGTCCAGTTGGTCCGTAGGGCCGTTCCTGCGCGAAACGCTGGCGCTCCGCTCAGTCAGTCTCTGGCGCGCGCGGCTTTGCTTTTTACGCTGGAGCCGGAGCCAAGAGCCGAGCAGTGTCTGCCCCGCCGGCCGGCCGCGCGCGTCCACCGCACATGGCCCTGGCAAGGACCGCTGCCGAATTCACGAGTTCCGGGCTGGATATCTGCCGCATCGCGGGCCCTCGGCGCACTGCTCACCTGCTGCACTAACACTTTTCGGCTCTCGCATGTCCGAGGTAATGAGAAAAACAGCGAGAGCAACTCCTGGGCTGGCTTGTAGTTTTAGCGATTCGTGCTGCTCGGGCGCGCACGGAGACTCGTAGACAGGCCTCGTACATACCTGCCGAGATGTCGAGCTGCAGGCTACTCTTCAAACGCCAGCGTTCCTTACTCTCGGCAAAGTCGCCGCGACAGTGTGACTTTACGAGCAGCTATTTTCCACGGGCTGCTGCATCTGCGCGTCCTCCTCCTCCTCCTCCTCACTGGCTTGCTCTGCTCCTCGTCTCTCCTTTACCGGCTTCTTCTTTCCCGCTCTCGGAACGACCCAGAGACTCCCTCGCATACATCGCCCGTACGTCTGTGGGAAGCTGCTACAGCTGTGTGTGCGGCGTTCGCCGCATTGCGCGTCTTTGCGACCCGGTTCTCTTTCTCTTTCTCTCTCTCTCTCTCTCTCTCTTTTCCGCGCTAAGCTTTATCCGAGGCAACGTGTTCTTTTCTTTCGCTGTACCGAGAAAGGCTTTCTGTATGGCGCGGCAGCAAGTCAGCGGAGCGTCCAACTGGACATGCTAGCTGGGCTCGAAAGGATTGCGTAATTGCTACACAGTGATCCTTACCGATGTAATTGCTTGCGTTAATCCACATCCGTGTAGGGGGGCGTGTGTGCGGCTGAGGCTTTAGGGAAAAAAGAAGCGCAGGCCGAGTGCGAGGGAACAAAGACGTCGGAGAGGATCGGAGGAATAGCTGGCGGAGAGAGCCTGCAAGGATTGACCGCCGGCAGATGGTATAGTAAAAAGGAGGCGCGCGCGCGAGCAGCCAGATTCGATCTCGCGATTATACGGCGAACGGGGGAGAAGGAGAGGAGCCTCGCCACCGCCGCCGGCGCCGGAACGACCGCGTAACCTTATCGCCGCTGGAGGAGAAGAACGAGAGAGAGAGAGAGAGAGAGCGGCCGAGCGAATAAGGAGGAGGGAGCCCAGCGAAAACCCGCTGCGGATACGACGTGCTTCCGCGCGGCTCTACTACTCGGCACACACTATGTGTGCCCTCGTAAACGAAAGCTCTGCCTGCGCTAAAGCTCTCGGTGGATAGTATTGGCCTCCTACCGCTCGAGCAGCGCCTCTGCCCTCGGCTCCTATACTTCGAGTACTTTGCTGCAGGAAAAATAAGGAGAAAACAGATGTGGAAATATCAAGTTTGTTTAGTGCTCGGCTGCAGGCGCGCTTTTTCGCACAGTGAATTTTCAATGATTCTTAGTCGGGGCAGTTTGTTGTTAGTTGACTGGGATTAGCTGGAGGATTGGCCAAACGTTGCTTGCGAAGAAAATTGATTGTTTTAGCGAGAGCAGAGTTCCGAATGGGCGAGCGGGTAGTTTGTTTTAAAAATGAAATTCGAGTCTTGCCGTATCCGGAATTGATCTACTTGAACACTGTATTGTTCAAAGGTGAGTGTCGAAAATTCGTGGTTTCGTTTGTTTTATTTCATTAGTGCTAAGTCGGGGACGGTTGTTTATTAAAAAATTTAGTATTTTTTGCCCGAATGTAAATGCTTGAAAAATTATGTAGGCAACTTGATAATTTTCCAGTGCAATTATTCGAGTATTAGAAAAGAGAATAGAAAGTAGAAATAGATAATTAGGATAATTCGATATTTGCCAGTAATAAAATGGGAATATAGAAAGCATAAACGCGATTTCCTCGCGAAAATTTCCAAGGGAATTCTCCCAACTAGCTGGGATAGAAGAGCAAAACCGAAATAGCATTGATAAAAAAGGAATACAATGCAGTTAAAGTAAACTCGTTGAAAGCCTCGACAAGGTTCATTAAGCGAGAAATTGCCCTCGGCATCGTCGCTTTCTCGCGCTCGCCACGATAATTTCTTAGCTCTAAGGCGAGAAAAACGGCCAGTCCAGACGCGCTGCTTGACCATTAACAGCTCGACGCGGAGCTTTCTTATTTTCCAACTGCGCTTTCCTCGGAATAATGCCCTAGAGCTTTCGCCGAATTATAAGAAGCCGTCGAGGGAGCAGCTCCTCGGCTTTTTCCTCGCAATATTTATCGAGAGCCAAACTAGTCTTGTGAGACAAAAGTCGAATATTCATTCTCATAGGGAGTTGAAAGTAAAAAAGCAATCATTTGCAATAGCACTCGTAATTGATGGTAAAAAATAAAAAAAGAGTCAGTTGAAACGACTTATCTGGTAAGCCAAAGCTATATAGATAATTGGGTGAGTTGTGAATGTGGGAAAGAAGGAGAGGAAAAGTCCTCTGCCGAGGGTGAAAGACTGAAAGCCCTTGCATGAACCCCGCAGAGTCAGTCAGGCAGTCGTCGAAGTGGCCGAGGCTCGAGCAGCGATCGAGCTAGCTGCAGCGGTGGCCTGGTGCAGGTGTCGGCCGGCGAGCTGCTGGGAAGGACCCACGAGGAGCTTGTACTTCTGCTGATACAGCTGCGCAGGCAGAGCGCGACCCTCTGCAAGGCCATGGAGACCTGCCACATGGAGATCGAGGCTCAGGTCCTTAGACGATCATCCTCATTTTCATCATAGCCAATCGCTACCACCCGGAACACACTACCTTCTCGCATCATTATTCATCTCTCTCTCTCTCTCTCTCTCTCTCTCTCTCTCTCTCTCTCTCTCTCTCTCTCACTCTCTCAATCATTAATATCATTGTTTTATGTGTTTAGATGCGTTTGCCGTTCTTTTCCTCTCTTGGTGCTTTGATTTGTAAAAGTAGCGAAAAGGTTCATTGCTATAAATTAAAGAGCATTGTTTCTTCTAGCGTAAGCTTCGCTACAAACATTCTTTGTAGATTAGTTTTTTCTTTGTTTCTTGAATTTATCAAGCAAATATCATGCAATGAATTTTTATACTGCCTTTACACAACTGTACGTTGAATAACGAGTAGTTTATGTTCTATGGCTTCTTTCTTTTTTTAATGCTTACTTTTAAGATCTATAAAATTTACCGCTGTTTCCTTGATGTATCTAGCTTTTGCATTTCAACAGGTCTACTTCAACGGGGAAAGTAGCTGCTTTGGTGAAGGTTCCAGGCCTGCTTTATTCTCAACTTTTATTTACCTTCCTTTAATAATAATCATTTTTTCATTTTACACTTACCTATTAAGCAGCATCATTTGTTTTACTATATTACTAGTTAATAATATTTTTAATTGTTTAACAGGGCATAAAATGATCAGTTGATATAATACAATTAGATTCATAGATTTAAATTTTAAAAAATTGTTGCTTGCAAACCATTCTATATTGATGTACATATTTGTATGTACGGTTTTTAAAATTGATTGTACGCTAAGAGTGAGAAAGACAATATTTGGCAAGCCATAATTTTTTAACCAGTTCATTTAAACACTGGACGATATAGATCATACAAAATATGTAAAATTTATTAACATACTCCTCGAAAGAACAACCATCTTCGCTTCATAAATGACGCGTTTATTCGGTTTTCCATTATTCCATTATTTAAGCTTGCATTATGACCGCCTCGAGGAATAACTGAAAATCAGCATTAATCTTGGATAGCTGTAAGTTATCGAGTTGGCCCAAGTATCACAAAGGCCCAGAGAGTACAAATAGTCTAATTAATTCGCCACTATGTAGCTCGCAAGTTGGCCAAAGTGCTCATGCGACTCGCACACAAGTCTCTTTGCGCTGCCAACTCGACAGAGCGAGAGAGCTCTGCCCTCAAGTCCCTGACGATTCATGCGCTTCAATATTATTAAACACTAACCAAGTGTCATCGCGCTAAGACAAAACTTTCTCCTTGCTTCTTACCGATTGACAGTGCTCCTCGGGCCACTTTAAACTTTCTGTGGAAAAATAAAAGAGGCGTTTCCGCAGCAAAGCGTGAGACACTGGGATACCGGCTAAACGCACGAGCCGAATAATATCGAAAAAATCTTGGTGTATTAAACGTATCGAGTCAGCAAAGTGCTTATCTATCGGCAAACTCTTGGGAATGCGTCTGGAGAAATGTCGCTCGCGCACTCGAGAGCAACAGAGACTCATGGAGATATATATTTTTTCCGTGCGTCAACTGGCAGAGGGCTGTCATATCGCGAGAGTCCCTGCTCGCTTTTCCATCTCGCGCTCTCTCCTCTGTGCAGACAAGCAGTAGGCCTGCTGTGCTAGCCCGCGACGTGTCCCCGGCAGTCGTGCCGACGGCGGCCGATGTCCACCCAGCTTCTCCCCTACTCTCGCCCGATCTCCACCTCGCTTCGACTCTTTCTCTCTTTTTCTACAGCCTTTAGTTTCCTTATCGCCGTGCGCTCTCGTTATCAGTCTGCCACGAGTCGTGGATGAGCTCGCTACGGGCTCTCGCGATTTCTAGTAGCGAATTTTAAAGATTTATTTTTTTACCTGCCCTCCAGACGGTATAGGCACTTTGATTTGTTTTATGCATTAACCCACTTGATACAACATGGAATTTTAAGGTTTGTTCAACTATTTCATTACTGGGTTAAGGCTGGAAGCTTAAAATTGCCTCTAATTTCCACCTCCTCGATCTTCCTTGCTCCAACAGCTTAGAACTAGATATGGCCCTGAGTCACCCTGTGATAGTTTTATCTCGGCACACTTATCGCCTTAAACCGCTTGTACATTATATATATATATACATGTAACCTCCATACACTCACACAGAGACAGACATACATTGGCTAAATCAGATTAGCATATACGTATCCTTTTTCCATCCGTAGGCTTTAATCATCATTCTGCGCGACAACCACATTGTTCCATCAAACACGTATTTTGTAAAAATTTAAAGAGATGAAGAAGAAATTCGTAGGAAAAATCATTAGTGTAACTGGATATCGATAAGTATGCTTGTGGGTTAAAAAGATATAATATACTCTGGTATAGTAGCATAAAGAAGCAAATTAACAAGCAACTTTTGCAATAACGGCCATTTGCACACTTATACTACAGACGGGATAGGCAATAAGTTGTGGGCGGAGAAGGGGAGATGGGCTTGGAAAGTGCAGGGCAAGTCGTTCTAATATAGAAACGCTCAAAGTTTTGGGCGAGCAGAGGCTCGGGAGTTGGGGCAGTAGGGGATTGCTTCTACGCTCGTAGGGGGTCTTTGTATATATGCCTCGAGAGTCGTCGAGTAACGCGAATCGCTTTTCTTTGGCTCCGCAGGCTAGACTGGTCGAGCTGGACACGCCGCGCCGATTGGAAAACTTGCAGAAACTGGACGAGCTGAAGAAGCACCTCATGGATCTCGAGAAGCAGGTAAGCAACTCTCTTTTCAATATCCCACCGACTCAATATCCTTCTCCGACCGCTTATCTTCCCTCGACCGCTACTTTAGACAATTTTTATCGCTACACCTTCCTTTAGCACTGATTACGCATATTTACCAACTTTTCATAACTAAGATTTTTTTATTTCCTTTTTATTCTTTCTTTTTTTCCTTGCTCTCAACGCGATAAATCACTCGTTTCAATAGATGAATTAGCTTCGAAAGCGTCGACTCTAGATTAGAACTATTGGCTGCACTTTCATAATTATTTTATCGTTAGCCATCAATGAAGGTTAAACTGCCCCAGCTAATGATTAATTGAGGCCAGGATAATTATCTATTCTTAAGTGCACTCTTTTTTCTTTATCAAAGCAGATACTAATAAAATTGTTACAACGGCTTTGTTGTAGGGTGTAATAAACTCTGTAACAATAGAGCTTGCCTACTCGTGTCTTGGTTTGTTGTTAACGTTTTCTTGTCTTTCTTCCAAAATAAAGTTGAGCACAGCTGTTTTTATAGTAATAAATAAAAATATTGAAAAATTACGTGGGTTATTAAAAACTATTGTATTGAGATAGAAGGGATGAACGAATTTTAGACAGCTTCTCGATAAAATTCGCGTTAATCGATGCTCTGTCGAGGTGAGCAGCACGTCCTCTCTATCCGTTTGGCTTTACCGAAATTACCAGTCCACGACGCATCAATTATATGAGCATTTGAGCCGACAACGTGGCAATTCGCGTTCGTTAAGCTTGGTAGGTATTGACGGGGCTTTAAAGATCTTGCTAAAGAAACTTGAGCACATTTGGTTCTTTGGAACTTGATGACTGGTAGATTGACAAATTATTGAAAGAGACAAGTTTTTCCTTATTTTTTCCTTAAATAACGATAAAATTAATAAAATAACATTGTGTACCACGATAGCATAGTAATTTTAAAGCCCAAGCTTATAATATAACTTTTTGAAGGCAATATCAGAACATAGGGATCACGTCTACGAGTATATAATAATGAGATGGAAAATTAAAAGGGTGAAAAGTTTTTATTTTAATTACCAATTGAAACTTGCTGAATTTTTTGTTTCTTACTTCCGCTCTCGTCCCTCGTAATTCTAGCATTATTGTAATTTAGCGTTAGAGAAGCGAATGGCAAGTACACTTTTCAAGATCTCTGGAGTGTATCGCGATAATACAGCTTTACAACTCACGCTCTCGGAATTACTATCTGTTAAAAATAGCCTTGATTAGTTTGATGCTCATTTTGCAACCTCCTACTGCATTCATAATTATTTGATTTAAAACTTGAATTATAAAATTATAAGAAGCAAAGGTTAAGGAAGTATTGGAAAAAAAGCTTGGCCAATGATAAGCTAGACTGGTCAAGAGGCATAAATAAATGAAATAGTCGTGTAGGTTGAGGCTATAGGATTTCTATCTTATATATATGATCTTATATATGAATTTCAGTACGAGAAAGGCAAGCCTTTGGTAAACCTCGTGGACAACATGGTGAAGCTCGGCTCGCTGTACAATTGCAACCGAGCAAACGGGGTGAGCTGCAATAGTCTGCCAGGCTCGCGTTACGACTTGATGCCGGAGAACGGTGCCCGAGAGCAGCGCGACCGGCTCGAGTTCAACCAGCGCGTGCAGGAGCAGCGGCTGCTGGCCGAGGAGCGCCGAGACTGGGAGCGTCTCAGTCCTGATCACGGACAGCTACAGGTCAGTCGCTTTTCCAGCTAACCCAACTTACACTCTACTTATCGCTAAACCTCGCCGCATTCCCTGCTTTATTACATTAATCCGGCGCGAGACAGATGGAATCCTCGTAATATCGAGTTTCATCCAAGCCATTGTCAGTACACATTCAGCGATTCATTTTTATTAATTTTCTTTTTTTTTTTACACGTATTTTCACGAGGGCAATTTCATTCGGACGACTATTATACGTACGTTAAAAATAAGAGAGCACGAGGGCTGCGTATACAAGCTTGCATTAGCTCGATAGCCGAGAGACTCTCCCTGAAGAAAGATAGAGAGAGGAGCTTGTCTCAAGTGTCGCAGAGGACAAGCTTGCGCGGGCTAGGCGCGGCCGTAATCGTCGGGCCGCGTCGCCTGCACCTCGACCGGATCCTCTCTCTCTCTCGCGGTCACCGCGATGCAATGTATAGAATTGCCGGGAGCGCACTAGCAGCTCTGGCTTCACGTTTCTCTCTCTCTCTCTCTCTTCTGTTTCTTTTTCGTTTTTCATGCGTAGCCGAGTAGGAGTCGGCGTTGCCCCCCTCGCCCTGCGACGCACATTGCGACAGAGCCGAAGGCGGGGAGAACGCGGCCCTGTGGGAACACTCTCTGTACGCGCTTAGAGTCCGCGCGCGATTTTTGTTCCGCAATGCGCATAGAAGCGTTATATGGCCGCTATGCGCGTTGTCATTTTTTCACCATCTCGTATACGGAAGGCGCGCCTCCTCGCTCCCTCGCTTTTTACCCTCCCACGCTATGGAAGCTTCTGACCGAGATAATTGTGTCTTAGCCTTCCCGGACCTACTCTACTGATGTCTATGTGCCTCTCTGTATTTTAAGCAATTGCCCACTCTTCTTGTCCTAGCTTCTTTTTTCTTACGACAAATTCTAGTTTGATATAACGCACAGGTGCTTCGATCTGCAGAACGCGATAATTTAACACGCGTATACGTAATGAGGACGGCCAAATAAAGTGAATAAAAAGTCATAGGGTCGAAAAGAAAAGAAAAAAGTGAGACGTCCAAATGAGTTGTCATTCTCGATTGTTACAGGCTAAGGTGCAGCAGCTCTACAAGTTGGACCAATTGCTTCAGGAAGAATCCGGCACGCTTCACAGCCTCCAGCAGAACAAGGTTCGTCCTTTACAGATCTCTCGTTTTCAAATGTTCTTTCGATAACAAAAAGTATTGCTGCGGCGCGTCAATACCTTTTTATCGAAAAATACGTCAGTTATTTTCGTTGAAATTAACGATTTTGAGGAATGTTAAGGAGCTGCTGGAAAAGGCACTGGGAGGCTTGAGGCACAAGATGCAGGGCTGCAGCCGCAGCAATCCAGCGGAGGCTGAGCGTTACCGGGAGCAACAGCTGCTGCTCGAGCGCGAGCTCAGCCGGGTGCGGCTTTTGCTCGCTCACAATTCCAAGGTAACGATAACGTTGTACATACCCAAGAGCCCTCTCTCACCTCTGCTAATCGGGCAGTTCAGCCAATTACGCGTCACCTATATAACAGCTATATCAACGAACATCCTCACTTTCGGCTTGTGCAAATTGACAGGGGAAAGAAACTGAGAGCAGGAGAAATTACCATTACTGCATGAATTACCTTCTACAGCTCTTTTCCCCGCGAGCTTACGTCGTGCGAATTTCAAGCAGGGCCATAGTATGTAAGCCCATTGCATACGGACGACTGCGTTTCTATCTACGGTTTTCAGTTGTGCCTGGCTGTGTGCGCGAGCGAATGCGCCCGCGCGCGCCTCTGTGTGTGTGTGAGAGAGAGAAAGAATAAAAAAAAAACAAACTTGAAGATGCACGTTGCGCGGTTTTATAATGCTGGCTTCGTTGTTTTGCAGGTGAAGCCCGTTTTCTTCCAGGTAAAATGTCGCTCTTGATGAAATGTAGATGTTTCTTATTCATCATCTTTCGTTTTATGTTTAATTTTATTCATTTTTCTCGAATGGTTTTCTTTTTTTATTCTTGTTGAATTTTTACATATTATTTATTCATCTGTGACATTTGCATGGAAGTAAAGACTATAAATTTTCATAAAAATTTATTTTTATTTACGAACACTAAGCTACATTATCAGACGGAGTAAAAAGAAAAGATTTAACCAACTTATTTTAATTGTCACTTGTGTATATAAAATTCTTTTATAAAATTTTTGTAAAATGCCAAGTTTAAATAATCAAAGTTGTGAAAAAAATACATGTGTTACCACACGATGCAAAGGAGTTTGGCAAAAGTGATAACAACAATTATAAGTTTAACGTAGCAATGCTTAAAGTTTTGGCAGCTTTTTGTTTTGTTTTTTTTTTTAGTCAACGAGTACAGCAACAAGGCACAATTTTTCACACGACTCATCTGAACAAAATTAAATTTCTTACCGAATTCTTGTCTCAACGCACAATAGTTTAGTTTGAAGCAAAGTGTAGATGTGGCCGAGATTTGAAAACCGAAATCCACGAAATGGAACTGCCTGAACGATGAGCGCAGACGAAGGAAATTTCGGTTTTCGACTCGAGCCGCGAAGCGCTAAGAGAACGCCTCGCTCGGCGGAATGGTGAAGCAACTGAGGACCCGATTGTTTGCAGAAACTCGAGGAGACGGTAGCGGAAAATGCGCGTCTCGAGCAGGACCTCGTGGTGCTGCGGCAGAAGCTGCAGGCCTCGCGTCGCTACGCGGGCAACGTGCAGGCCCGCGACTCCAGCGGCACCCAGGCCGCCCTCGAGAAGGAGCTGCGCCGCGTCCAGCAGCTCGTCGGCGACCTCCAGCGCCAGCGCCAGGAGCTCAGCGTCCAAGTGCGCCAGCTCACGGAGAAGTCCCACAGTCTCGTCCAGCAGATCAGGCCACAGGCAAGCTCGAGTAAGCATCTCCAATCCCTTCTCCACTTGCTCTCAACTCCTCGAGCCAGCTCAACTGACTCTCGTTGCCGCCGCAGCAGCAGCAGCAGCCCAAGTTCACCAGTCGAAGAAGCGCACGCCAAACACCTGGCTCGAGACCGACCTCGACACCGGCTTGACCCAGGAGCACGGGGCGGAGCTCGTCTCCTCCTCTCCGGCCTCGTCTTCGCTCTCGGCCGGCCAGCCGAGGCTCAACGCCAGCAGTCCGTACCAGCAGCCGCAGTCGCAGCAGCACTCGAGCCAGCGCTACCAGCCGCAGCAGCCCTCGACCCTGAGCTCGCCCCAGTACGCGAAGGACCTGGCGAACCAGTCGCGCTCGCCCGTCTCCACGGCCTCCTCCTCCTCCTCCTCGCAGTACTGCGGCAGGCAAGTCCAGGGCCAGGCCGGCTCGCCGCCCGTGCCCGCCGCTGCCGCGATGTCGCCGCAGCTGCGCGAGCAAATCCAGCAGCACCAGCTGAAGCAGCAACTGCTCAAGGACCAGATGCAGGGCAAGTCCGCCGGGAGCAGTCCGAATCTCCAACATCAGACTCCAGGCGTGCCGCTCTACGTCAACGCCAGTGCTCTGCAGGATCCCAGGCCCAGGCACGGTGAGTTCTCGATTGGCCAGCCGACAAGCCTCGCATCGCCTATACCATCATCATTCACAACTCGCGCCTTCTCCATTCTCATTCGCCCAGCCACGCTCCACCGATCTCACTCCTATCTTTTCTTTCTTTTCAAATCATACTTGAGGCTAATTTCAATTATTCAAACAAATAATTAAGTGTATTTTAAAACATTGTATCTAGTAACAATGAAAACATCATCCGTCACCTGGCTATATTTAACATAAAAACAAAAGTAAAGAGTCATAAAAAGTGGAAAAAGCAGGCTCGCGCGTTAAGCATAGGCATTGGCATTACCATAATATTCATGCGCATAGCCATTGATCGGCCATTATCACGTCATCATGTTGCGTTGCTTTGTCACTAGTGTCATATCAATAAACTAATAAAAATTTACTGCACCTGTATTAAAAAGCAACTCAATTATTTGGAAAATAGACTTTGGTGACTACCACGCAGTAGGCACTACAGTGTAGTTTCATTGCAAAAAGGGAACCGCGTTAGGTAAGAAAATAAGTTCAAGTCTTGTCCGAGCGTACAATAATAACGAATAATTTACCAGGACCGTAGATCATCCTGTTATTAGCAGTAGTATTTAGCTAGCACCTTTTACATTATATATATTTATATCTTTCCAACGACTAATCAAAGTTCATTTTGTTGTTCTGTTTAATTATTCGTTCGTCTAAGCGCTCGGTAAGACGAAAGTCTTTATTCTGCGATTTATAGCTGCAACGTTGTTACTTATTTTTTATTTTTATTCTCTTTTTTATTATTATTATTATTATTATTATTATTACTATTATTATTAATATTATTACTGTTACTGTTATTCTTATGTTAATTGTTACTAAATTTCTTTAATGCGTATTGAGCTGACGATAAAAGCTATAGAGAACGTGTGATGTGTTTTCCATATATTATATTGTATATATACTACGCATGGGCTCTCGTAGAAAGTACGTTACATTCTTCTTGTTGCCGCGACGTTGCAGGGTCGCTCTGTGATATATTTGTGCGATGCTCTTAAAGCGTGCCCGGTCTATATCGATTAATACAAATGTCTATTTATGTTTAAACGTATACCTGCGATATGCGATCCGCTGTCTTAGGCGGTCGACCGGGCCCCTCCCAGCCTCTTCTCAGCTCGTTCCTCAACCATAACGGCTTTTCGCCTTTTGCAGAGAATGCCCGGCATTATGAACACCTGACTAACGGCGGTCCCATGCTGCCACCCGAATACGTGCCACCACCGCCACCACCGCCAGCCGCCGACGAGACGATCCTAATGAACGGCCTTGGCTATGGCCACGATGATGGTAAGTTCGAGGCAATCGACCAACCCTCAAACACTCTCCTCCTGTGCTTTCGACAACTGACAGTCCTCTATTTCGTTCTTACGCTGAAATTACATCGCTTTTATCAATTTACAGTCTCATATGGAGTGGTGAAGCTTTTTACATTGACACATACACAAATCACTCTTTTTTCTCTACTTTTGAAAAAATAACATACGAAAAGTTAGGAAAAAGCTCGGCTTGGTTTGCGTTTATGTGTCTCTCGCAACGGCAAATGTAAAATATCCTTTTAATGTGCAGGTTCGGTGCACGGCCGGGAGAAGCAGGAGATCAAAACGGTTCGCATAGTCAAGCGTGAGTCCGAAAGACGTCAAAGAGACCGGGGCGATAGGACCGGTAACATCGGCATTCCTTTGACCAATGGAGGACTAACCGCGCCTGGAGGAGCCAAACGACTCCCCGAGGACGACTACGGCAGTTGTCAACAGTACGAGGTAAGGCAGACTGCTCTCTCATTACATCACGCTCTACATAGCTGAATTTTGACGATTGCTCTGCCAATAATTTACACTATCTTGCGATTATTTAATTAACATAAGAAAGAAACAAATACTTGATACGTTTATTTATACAGGTGCAGCTGGACCGCGTGCTCGAAGAGACGCCAATGGTCCACGCGCAGAGCAGCGTACAGCTTACGGAGCTCGACGAGGCACAGTTCCAGCGCAGCATGTCGCTACCACGGGGTTTCGGGGGCCATAAGCCCCAGCCTGCCGGACAGACGAATGGCCCGGTTGCACCGCCGCCCCGGAGCGACAGCATGACCGCCCTCAGAAACATCATGGCCCGTAGGCAACGTGTCAGGGTAAGTCTAGCCTGGCCTACTACTCTAACTCGCTTCGCTCGTTAAGATTACTGCCCTCCCCCCCACCCCCACCCCCACCTCTTGCACTGAGCGATATGGCACACGCGATATTAGTGACCTTTAGGATGCTTTAGGAGCATAATTAAACTTTATTTAATGACCTTTACTCTCCCCTATTGTCTACCTTTTTGCTCATTTATGAAAATGTTTGCAAAGGAAACCTTCAAAAGGAATGTAATTATATATGATATAGTTATTTGTGTTATGAATTATACGATACTTTTTAATATTTATCGCACTTTTAATGTTTATTTTTTTTTTAATGATTTACATAAACATACATTGACTAAACTTGGTATGTAGTTCAAAGGGGAAACAAGAATGTTTTGTTCGATGTATCTTTTTGATTGAATAATAATAAGCAATCCAAAACATGTCATTTTCATCCATATCAACTAATAAGAAAAGTATCTGTATGTATATATATATATATATATATATAATTATTCATATGTGCATCCATGCATTTTGGCATAAAGAATGAAATAACAAAATCGAAAGAAAAAGACGATTATGTACAGAACGATTAAGAAGGTAAAAAGAAAAGATTACGTATAAGAAAGTCAAGTCCATGTAAAGGAGCAGCAGGCATCGTAGAATAGTTATATAGATAGCGCCGTAGTTCGGTCGCGCTCGCATTCACATTACTCATCATCTCTCGCTCTCTGACTCTCTTTATTTTTCATTCTCCTTTCCTCCCCAATCATCTTGACCCTCGGATCGTAAAACCGGCCGAACTCGACTGCGACGCAATAAAACGCAACGCACACGCTCTCTCGCGAATACTCACGTACAGTTCGAGAGCCAAGACGCGAACAGCTCGGACAGCACGTTATCTCCCTACGCAACCGACAGTCCAACGTTCTCGTCTCAGGTGCTACCGAGTTTGATCTCGTCGCCGAGCAACTGCTACAGTTACTCCACCAGTCCGTCATACAGTCCCAGCCAGAATTATCCGACCTACTCCCGTCCTTACGGCGTCCTACAGCCTCAGCAGCAGCAGCAGCAGCAGCAGCACTACAACTACGCAGGCTCGAATTCGTCGCTGTTGAGTCCAGAGCCATCGACGGGAGGTACGAGGCTCGGAAGCAGTAGCGATCTCCTCTCGTCGAGCCAGAGCCTGGCGGATCAGCTATCGCCCCAGCTCTCGCCGGTATTCAAGAGCGAGGCCGCCAAGCAGATCATCAAGGAGATGACGGAACGCAAACCCGAGCCCACAACCCCCGCAGCATCTAGCAAGCTCAGAAAGCGACAGGTGCTCAGGGAAAAGAGACGGCACTACACCGTCTCCGGCAGCAAACCCCTTGCCGATCTCGAAGACTCCTTCGCCAAGATGGTACACTAACTATAATGCCAACAATTTCTTCTCTCTCTCTCTCTCTCTCTCTATTCACTTTTTCACAAACATACTCTTACATAATCTTCCCGCCTCGCTCACTCTCTCACTCTTATCCTTTTTTCCGAAGGAGCTACTTTCTTTTGCGTTTTTTTTAATCGTTATCCACATTGTACGTCCACTTGACAACGAGCTGGAGTTTTTTTTGAGTTTATCAAACTAAAATTAAGTTCCATACTTATCTTGTCGGTCCGTGTTTTTTTCTCTCCTTTGGTTTTGATTGTCCGCGAGTTCTGCTTGCTTAAATCTGGCGCTTAATGTTACGCGCCAAATTGTCAAGATTATTACTACCAACGAGCTCCGACTTGTTAACGTATGATAAACAATCACGATATCTGTTTTCGCTTAATGTCACGTCAGATCACGTCTCATTATTTTCACGTTCTTGCTTGAGGAAGAGAAAATTTAACTCATCCAAACACTTCATTTTTTTTTCATTTTTCCGACATCTGAAACAGTTTATGTGTACGACGTATATGCATGATATACTCGTATCTTCGCTATAATAATAATAATACAAAGCTTTTGCTTTTGCAATGTGTTGCCTACGCGGATATGTGCGATTTTTAACTCTTTTTCTCTAATTAATATGCTTGAAGAAATGCCACGTTTATGTATAAATGTTATTTTGCAAAAATACGCTATGCAATTACTTTTTATAAATGTAATACAAATCTTTATGTAATTTATTGACTCTTCTCTCCTATTTAACGCTCCTACATAATGCATATAAATGTTGCTGTAAAATTTATGTGTATACATTTGATAAAACCGCTATCTGAATATTTGCCTAACAGCAATGTCGCCCGACCTCAAAAAAAACCTATCTTGTACAGTCACCCCACCAGCACACCTCGTAAAATATAACTGTTTTAAAAATATAAAAAGAAAGAAAGAAAAAATATATATATAAAAGTAGCTGTAAGCAAAGCTGTGTAAAGCAAGACTAACGCAACTGTTTAGGGCATGGGGAGAGCAAGGGATGACTTGGATATGGAGCGAGCTCTGAGGCCACGACACAACGCTCCCGATGTCGTAAGGTCAACGCTCAGCCACAAGGAACTCAAGTACAACGAGAGCACGATCGACCAGCTTCTCGGCACCCCCAACAAGATCGTCATACCAGAGCGCTACGTTCCGGAAAAGGTGAGTCGGCCTTAGCTCAAACATTACAGCTGCTTTTTTTTAGTAGTTTGCGATGTTTATTATAAGGACCGCGTTGTTTTGTACAGACCCCGGAGCTTAGCGCGGAGGAGCAGGAGCACAGGTTGAAAAAAGCCGAATCGATCAGGAAAATGCTGTCGGAGACGACAGTCACCGCACCCGATGGCACAGGTATACATATACGCAAGATCGCGGAGTTTCCAACGGACAATCAATGTCCTTGATTTTAATGACGAATTATTGTTGTTTCGTTAGAAGACGAGCCGCTCTCGGAGAAGTCCGATAGCCTGAAGAAAAAGGTGGCCGAGGAGAAGAGACAACGAGATCACATACTTCAGCTTAATCAAATTCTGGCGAAGCAAGTGATGGAGAAGAGCAAAATGGTCGCTGGTACGAAGCGAGACCCCTAGGCGATCAATTAGAAAGCCAAGTCATTCTTCTTCTTTTTCTTTTTTTTCTTTTTTTTTATTATTTTCTTTTTTGTAGATTCGTTGTTTTATTTTCTCCTTTGGCTCACTGCGTATCGCGCGTTTTATGCATGTGACGTGCTGCGATTTGTTTTTTTTTTTCACGAGCGATTAATCTTTGTTAGACTTAGAAGTGTGACGAGCATGTTTGCAATTGTTTTTTGTTTTTAAATTTTGTTGATTCTCTTTTTAATTCCGTTACTTTTGCCTATAATTTTCTTATTTCTTTGATCAAATCATGATTTTTTATTGATCCTTAGACTCATTTATATGTCATAGTTTCATCTCGAGTGGTTGCTCCGAAACAACTAGATTTCCTTTGGTCAAATTTGTTTCATAGTCAATGTTAAAGAATTACTGTAATTCTAATGAAGATAACTACATTATGTTTAAACGAGATGCAATAATATTTTAAACATTCAATACGGCATAATATATTACAATTGAAAATAATGAAATTAATGTTCGTCGTTCACTTCTATCTAAAATACTATTGTTAATCGAAACTAATAATATAACTAACTTTAGACTAACTGTAAGTTACGTTAGGCATTGACAATGAACGTAATAATTTGCCAATTAGTAGAGTGTTGTTTGGAACGTTTGTGCTGTGTGTAGGTAACCAGGCGCACTGACTGACATGCTTCCTCCATCTTCCCATATAGGAAACGCACATCATAATACTGTTTGTCAGGTTTGTTTCTTTATTTCTTTGAGTTAACTTTATATTATTATATCCTATGCCATGTACTGTTGTTTTCGACACCATTTCGAAAGTTTTGTTTTGTTGTGATTCGGTTAAAAATTATTGATACGATTTGGTAAGGTGTCACCAGATGCAAGCTAATTAGGACAATTTATTAAAGTTTAAATAAAATAAAATAAAAAGAGCTGAGCTCCGGCTGAGCAAATGGAATATGAAAGCGATGAGAGCTGATTGGTGAAAAGTGCATCAGTCGAGCGTATCAGCTGTTGGAGGATTGATCAAGCGAGCGAGCTACTCATCGGCACAATGTGTTGCAGCGAACGCGCTGGCCACTCTTCCCTTGAGCGCCGAGTTGAGCTTCGACGAGGACGACCTGTCACCGATGACGCCCCTGCCGCTCTACCAGCAGCGCGAGAACTTTTACTCGTAAGAAGAGCCTCAGCTGTCTGCTGGCTGAACCCGAGCATGCCCGACGCTCGCTCGATATCTCCGCTTGCACGCATGTATTAGGTAGCAGCCGTCGAAGCAAGGGCTTACCAGTTGACTATGCGAACGACAAATTTAGCGCGCTTCGCCAGCTTCACAGCTCAATGCCGAAGAAAAGCGCGCCTCCGTCTCTCCGCTTTCGCGCGGGCCACCAGGCGGAAAGTTCGCGATGAGCGCGCTCGAGCTGAAGCCTGAAAGCCCGCCGCGCGCTATATTGCGGCCCTGACCATACAAATCAGCATACAATCCTAGCTCTCGGTCCTAGCCCAACATATAGCCTAGCGAGCAAAGCAATCCTGTATTATATTATATATCTCGGTGATTAGCAGTAGACACACAATTCGCCTGACTTCAGGCCATTTATACTTTTTAAGCGGCGATATACACTTTCCTTTTTCTTTCTTCTCTTCGCGACTAGATTTTAAGATTTTACACGTTATATTGCGAAAGTTTGCTGCAATTTACTACGATTTTCTACCCATTTTTTCATTCTACTTATATTTACGATACGTATAGATTTAATAGAGGGTTCAATAAATAATTAAGTCAACTTTTTTAATACGTAAATAAAAAGAAATTATCACAACTTTGATATGATTAAGAGAAAAGTATTGGATATTCGGATTTTGCAATTGGGAAGTTGGATTAACGGGGTCAACGACGTGCGTTAATTAAGCATCAATTATCGATACAAAATCAGTGCCAAACCGTGCGAGATTAAACTGAGACTTTAAGGCGGAAAGAAAAACAACCACGTCAATTAACTACTTTACAATTTCATCAACTAAATCAATTTCATCCATCTAACTACAATCAAGCCATTTTGGGATAATTTTTATTAAATTATCTCGTTTTTATTATTATTATTATTATTATCATTATTATTATTATTATTATTATTATTATTATTATTATTTAAGATTAGTGAATTTTAGTAGAAAAAATTGCACTTTTTCCTATGCATATTATTTCTTCCCCGTGTTTGTTTATTTTTAATATACAAACGTTGGTTAGTTCAGATGCAGACTTCGGTACAGCTTTAAGGAAACAAAAAGCCGTAATATGATAGTAGCACATGTACAAAAATTGTAAGATTAGCTCCATAGACTTTGTAAACGTAACTTAATTTACGTGTATATTGATAAACGAAATACTTAGGTTAAAAAACAAATAAACTTTTAGATGAAAATTATTATAACACGTCATATTTATTTAAATTGCAGTGTAATTTCAGTATTTTATTTCCCATTTCTAAAAATTTTATTCTTTATTGACCGAGCCAATTTTAATCCAAATTCAATTGCAATATTTTATACATAAATTTTAATTGTAAATTCAGATAAATGTAATTAACGTACAATAGATAGTGTCTGGATCCATGTGTTTAATGTTTCCAAAGAACCTTTTTAACCTAACATGACAATCAGGCACAAGTATTCAAGTTTTACATTATCATAATAATGTTTTAAATTTTTAAAAAGTACATAAGCTAAATTGTTCAAGTTTTTACGAGCTTATTTAAAAAGTCTCATACTGAGCACGCAAGCACCTAATTTCACGTACTCACGCATTTACACTTGTACCGGAGACAATAAACGTTTCATGGGAAGCTTAGGATCGTTAAAAATTAGGGAAATAAGATACAAATGCGAGCAAAAGTTAAAAAAAGCTTGCTAACGATTCGTTGAGCCATTCAGAGTGCAACGTTAACAGCTCTTCCACGTTTTTAATGTTTTCTTTTTATTAGAAGCATCACCTTTAAGAATGGGTAACACCATTTAACTCGGATAATAATCGATACGACGTAAGAAGCGCACTTTTAACGACTACGTATAAGGCACTCATTAATATTTTACCGTTTTTTACAATAAATTTTTCAAATCGAAAACGTTTAAATAATATATTTCATTTTTCTATTATTGTTTACAATGTGATCACTGATCTTCGTCAATTTTTTAATATACCCTTTACACATAATTATTATTGCCGACATTCGTTTAAACATATAAGCGTGCATGCACCTATTAAAATTACCGATTATGCGGAAAAAATCAATATATAACTAATTATGGTGCTTTAGAGTATTAGATTAATCGTCAACAGTATGAATTACAAGTTATGAGAGCGATTAAAATTTAATTAACACTTTAGTTAATATAAACGAATGCCCAGTCTCAATCGAGAGGCAAAAGGATAAAGTATAAAGTTAATGTGTTCCTGTATCCAGCGAAATCACACACGTGACCCTTATACATATACAAAGTACGTATGACATTGTAACCAAAACCTCTATACAGCAATATATAGTTACACATACGATTTATATTGAAAAATATAATAGAATAAGTACGTAAAGTATAAAACGGAAATATTATTGTTATGAATTTTTTACGCACCTGTATTGTGCACGATTTCAGCATTACGCAGAACCAAGTCTTTTTGTTAGTTAATCGTAAATTATAAGCAGTCCCTTAATCATTTTACTGTACAGTTATAACAATCGTAAATGATAACAGTCTATGACTAAAGATTATGTTAGGCTACCTAAACAATATCATGATAGCGATTATAATGCTTTGTCCACGCGTGGTCAATACTATAGAAGCTCAATTATCGTATTGTTTCTTGACATTATGCGCAAAGTGTTTGTTATACATCATTCAAATGGATTTTTTTAACAAGTTAACACGGTTTAAGTGATGATCAAAAAATTATTATTTTTATTAAAATTTAAAAGTACTTATTATCATGCTATGAATGGCAAAAAAAGTGTTTAAATTTGCATGACTGCGTTTAACAGTAACTAATTGAAAGCTACAGCAAATACTTTCTGCATAAATTTGTTGATTATTGCATAGTTGTATAATATATACCGTCATTAAAGCGTTTGCATTTTAGATATATCGTGCGAATAATTAGCTTAGTTAGATAGGATAATAATGAAGTGTAATCAGTACACATGAATCAAGCGTTTGAAAAAAAAATCAAGACAAATCTACATATATTACCGACGTACACGACTAAACAGAGTTAGTATGCTTCGATAAAATTTGAAAAAATGCGAGCGAATGGATGATATCGCTGTGTTGTTAAGAAAACAGTTACTCTATCGGATTCGAGGGCGACATTGAGATACGAATTATTTCAGTCGGAAGTTCCTTTTTTATACGCTCTGTAAAGTAGAAATACTCGCACGATCGGTATATAATCAGAGACATACTTATACACATAAACAAATTTATTTGTCGAATTTTTTATTCTTTCATCATATAACTGTGCTAGGGTGAAATTTATTTTGAAGACACAGCATTACTTTTATTCGGCACGAGGTTAAGGCTTGAACTTTAAAGATCTTGCGAATAAAAGTTGCCTGAAAGTTGTACGAGTGTATTTACTGGCGAGCGAAGAAGAAGGAGACGAGCATTTTGTTAATGGCGATCGTTGCAGAGAGAACCTGTTGCGAGCGTAAACTTACATATATTTAATTTAATGTTAATACTGTTTCATGAAAAGATAAAAAAAAAACAAAAAAAAAACAAGAAAATAAACACACACAAAGTGGTTTTTATATTAAACTCATCGTTTTCTCTTTTTTTTTGTACCCGTACCTTTTCTCCTCATAGCCCTGAAATAAGTACGGAGAGATTGAAAAATAATTAGCAAAACGTTCAACGTCCTCCGAAGCGAGTAAACCCTTGAAAATATTTTTTACGTGAAGCTGCGATGAAAAAGAAAAAGAAATGGCAACGCGAGAGTATATGAGCTAACGATTGATAAAAAGAAAAGAGAGAGAGAGAGAGAGAGAGAGAGAGAACGCTCCAGAATCACGCGATGCTCTCTGATTATACCGGTTCCTCGACTCGTGGCTTTTAACTTAGCTTTGAATTATCGAAAAAATTATTGGAAAAGGTACGAAGGCAGTTTGAATGCGTGAACCTCAGGAGTGAATTTATAAAAGTGAGAGAGGAGAAGAAACGTTCCTCTAACGCGCATAACATACTATCCGTCAGAGGCAAAGGGGGAAATTGAAAAATTCTCCCATAGCAGTGCCGTTGATTCTAGTCAGCTTGGAATTGCAGGGCAGCACGCACGCCCCTATAAATCTGCAGGCTTTTTTGCTTGCTGCATTCTTGAAAAGGCAAAAGAAAAAAAAGGAAAGACATTGAAGCTAGCCGAACAAAGGCATGCACATATATGAGCGAGAGCGAGGGAGTAAGAGGCGCGACTGCGTGCGCTTCCTCTCTCGATCTTATTGCTCGCTTCGCGGATGTGCTACGCGTTCGTCGTAGAGAGAAGAGGGGAGGCCTCGCGCTCGCGAGGAGAATGCGCATTTGCGACGCTTCGCGGGCGAACGATTCGCATCGACGATCTCACTGTCACCTATACGCCTGGATGCATGGAAAATGCGCTCTTGCTGTCTACAGCTCTGAATCTCGATTAAATCTTTGGAATATGCGGCTTCACGTGCTGTTATTCACGATACGCGTAAATTCGACGGTGATATTTTTAATACTAACTTTTGACTACGATCAAAACTCAATAACAAATGCTTAGAGAAACGAACAAAAGAATAACGTCGTATTGAAAATAATAAATGCAAGAATTTGTAAATTATATTAATTATAATATACTGCCTCAAGTCTACTATCGCTAGTGTGTATATTACGGACTTTTGAAAAAATAAAAATTACAATAAATAAGAAAAACGGAAAGCAATGTTGCAACACCAGCTGGTCTCATAACCGCAGCTCTATCTATCGAAGCGTTTAAGATCGACAAAAATAATCCAAGTCGTAATGGTCAATCCGAGAGCCCCGTAACTCTCCAGCAATAGCCAATGCTCATTGAATAACGAGTTCTCATTTCTTATCAATATATAAAATATCCAGAAAGGATGTGATGCCGCGCGAACGCGCGCGCGCGCGCAAGAGAGAAAGCAAAAAGTTATACAGCGGGAGAAAGAGAGGCTCTCGTCGAGCGATCGGTCACGGGCGGTATAGAGGCTCACCGCGAATTCGATTCGCTCGATTAAAAAAGAGAGAAGAGACGGAGAATGAGTCGCGGCAAGCAGGGGCAAGCCGTCCGGCTGTGAAGGAGGAGAAGGAGGAGGAGGAGGAAGAAGAAGAGGTGGAGGTGAGGCTACGAGCAGGTCGACGAACCAGCCAATCGCGGACCCGGTCCCTGCACCTGAATTCCAATGAGGCCCATCGGGGTATATAGGCGCCGCGAGCACACGAGCAGACACGATTTTTCCGCCCGGACGAGCCGCGAGAAGGTGAGTCCTCTTCAGTCTCTCTTTCTATCCTTGCCACCGCTCCTGCTGCGCTCCTCCTGCTCCCGCCGCTCTGCTACTATTGCTCAGCCTTTATTCTTTATATATTTTTTTTTCATTCGCCTCTCTTCTCTGTCTCTCGCTCTATCTCACGATCTTTAGTTAAAAAGGCACGATTGTTTGCTTGCGGTTTTTCGGAATTTCGGCATTACTTTGGAGCAGAGCTGCCTTCATTCGTCTGACGCATGTAAGTTGTCTTCACGTCGTTTTTTATCGCTTTTCGAATGGTCGTCTAATCCCTACGTAAGATTATAACGCTTTTTCTAAATTGCAATCGCTTTTTCTTCTTCTTTTTCTAAATACAACGTATGTCGAACGGACAAATATCGCGGGATAACGAAATTTATTCATTACATTTCATCAGTTTGAAAATCTTTTCTTTGACCTTTCATGACAGATACTCTCTTGGTTGATTAACATTATTTTTAAACAAAATAAACTATCCGCATTAACGCAATTTCTCGGCCTGTAATCCAATCAAATCACCAGTTTTACGATCTTCTAAAAGAGCTCGCTTATTACCCTAGCTGATATGTACTTTTCATTGCTATTTACGAGCGTAAAAAAAAAGAGAAAAGAACAAAAAATTTAAACAAACGTAAAAATGTAGAGACTTGTGTGATAATCGAGTGTAATAGCAAGTAGCGTGACACTAGGCAGTTTTACGACTGTCACGTCAATTAATGATCGCGAACGAGAAATCAGAAAAAGCGATTACTCAGTTTGTAATGGAAAAGTAAACAGAAGAAAGAAAGAGAAACGATTAAACGATAATTTCCTGTAAAAATCATTATCCGCTTCTGTTCTTGAAAATCCTGGGGAAATCTTTATATACGCAAGTTTACGGAAAGTTTGCCGAGAGAGCGATTTATATGTCTCAGAGCACTTACGAATCTCGGCGTAATTGCACTTAATGAGCCGCAGGAAAGTCTGTTCCATATAGGAGAAAACTTTTTTTCTCTACTCAACCAGCTCGATCCAACAGTTTAATAATCCAACTCTCTAAAAACTATCATGCCTCGCTCTCCCTTCAAAGCAGCATCCATCATCTAGACATATAAAAAATGCGAAAATAAAAAATCTAAATCACTTGCACTTATCCACCACCACAGGGCGACATCATGGAAATCGCGTGGAGAAGAAACTTTGACTAAGTCGACTCTCTTCGTCTTTTCCCCCACTTGCTATACTCCAGGAGCCTCGCGAGGAAATTTTGCATTCGCGACCTGCAACGAAGCTTCCCTCGCTCGATCGCGCGTAGCGCATGTCAATCGGCAACAACGACGCGTCGTGCAACGCGCTCTCTCTCTCTCTCTCTCTCATACAATGTTGTATACGTGAAAAGCTTGCCACAGGGAGCTTTGTTTGTTTGTACATAGTCAAGGGAACGGGACCTGGCTCAATCTCTCTTGGTTTTCGTACATTCAAGCTGTATATGTATACAGTACACACGTGTATGTTTATATACGGTCGAACGTGCCATTGATAAATATACTGGCATTCAATTAGCCTGCCGGATTTAACGGTATACACGGGCATCGGAAGGTAGTTCCGATGCCGATGGCTTACTGTAAATCATGCGAGAGCCAGTATACGGTATAATAATTCAACCACACGTCTCATAACCAGCGGACAAACTCGGGCCCGAGTTTGTCCGCTGGTCATTCTATTTCTCGGATACTCTCTCTCTCTCTCTCTCTCTCTCTCTCTCTCTCTCTCTCTCTCTCTCTCTATCATTGGCGCATTCGGTGCGCAGCTAGAGTTAAAAAGAGACGGTGAGCCGATCTAAAGACGACAATTTTATTACAATAAATATTTTATCTTGAGGATGGAGCATAGAGGGGCGATTAATCGTGAAATGCTTCGAGTGAATGCCTTTAATAAATCGTAATGAATACAGGCATCGCTTGGTCCTTATCTAATTTACGAGGAGAGCAGAGCAACAAAACAATATAATTCGCAAATGGGTCAGGGCGTACAAGCCAGAGGCACTCGGGTCCTCGCTATAGCTCCGTTAAATTACAACTCTATACTTGCCTCACCTATAGCCTCTACTCCTCTCTCGGTGTAATTGTTGGATAATAAGCCGAGCTGGCGTACGTTAAATTTGCGCGAAGAAAATGAAAATTGCTACTTCCGATGTAACGCGCGCGCTGCAGTCCGTAATTGAGCAAGACCGTTACGAAATAAAACCGCGCTCGTTTCATGCTCGACTTTGTGGCCTTTAGCCGATTTATATCATGTAGACAATCGGAAGAAACGCTAACGCTGTTTCTGTTTCCCCAGCCCTAAGGCTATTTATTTTTTTGAAAATACAAAATTTGTGGTACAGCAATTATGCTAACGCACAATTCCGAGAGTCCAAAAGGATTTCGGAATTGATAGTAATGGAAAACAAGCTTAGATATATACGGTTGTTGTTTTTTTTTTCAATTCGCCCGCGCGATGAAACAAAGTCGATTAATGTTGGGCTATAATTTATAAATGTTACTCGGCACGATTAGCATAAATTAATTTACGAGGAGATATTGATAGACATTTATTTGAAATAGTATACCATTAAAAGAGTCAATAACCCGACGGGACTGGAAGTAGCCGTACAGTTAGATCTTTGTTCCACTAACAGCCTTGGACTAAAAACGTCTACAGTGCTGAATTTCATCAAAATAACGAATCCGATCTGAATCGTCAAAACAACCGTAGTATTAACCGCAAAATAGGCAAACTTCAAATTTATTAAAACAAAAAAAGGATAAAATTCTAATCATAAAAGGAAGGAGATTTTTCAAAAAGCTATAAAACTTCGAAGAAGTCACTATCCGTAAAACTATCCAAACCTCCAATTGACATGCCATCTAGATCAGCAGTTCATCGACCAATCTAGAAAGAAAGAAAAAAAGAGGCAAGACAACCTATTTTAAATAAATCCGAAGACTTAAAAATATGAGTAGTCCATGAGCTTAGCGCAAGGTATAACGGGGTTAGCGAGTGTGTGTCTGATTTTTGAAAAAAGACAGGATCAGACGAACGAGTTCGCATTGGCACGCTAGGATTATCGTTAGTTTACGTACTTATCTGTAAGACGCGAGAGCTTGGTGAAACCGGTTTTATAGACCCTCGCGCCGTTGCGATTCCGTCTGTATTCCTCCTCCGTGTCTATCTCCCAGGATATCCGAGGACTTTTATTTAGAGTTTCATTGAAGCGACAAGCGGTAGATGTTTGTAATTCGATACACACCTATCGCTCTTACATGCCGTCTTTCTCTCTCTCTCTCTCTCTCTCTCTCTCTCTCCCTTTCTGCAGCTATGCGAGAAAGAGAAAGATCTTTCACACTATTTTAATTTTTCACATTATACATTAGACAAATTTCAATATAGTTTATTTAGCTTATTTTAATACTCACTTTGCTATAGCGAATAACAATCAGCACGATAAGTATAACAACATTATGAGATTAATTAATTCATGCTGTTTTATCTTTGCTTTCATCAATATACGTCGTACATAGCTTTGTCAAACTTTTCACAGCTATTCTCCTTATTCATTTCGACGTCTTTTAAAATTAAGATACGGTGAATTTAAGATAGTTTTCGCAGGAGTGTCGTAAATTACCATAAATATACATAAATTATCATTTGCCTAAGTGATTTATTTAGAGTCGTTTTTCATCTACGATCTTTAAACAACGTTACCCATTTCATTAAAACCTTTGAATTTTTCAGAGGATATCGAAGAAATGGTGTCGCACGTGGGAAAGCTTTTGCTTTCCCTTGCTATTCTAACAGCCATATTAGCTGCTATTTCAGTATGTAAGTATCTTTAATTCTATGTAAAAATTACTTATTTATCCGTACTTGTAGAGATGATATGTTAAATTTAAGATAATAATGTAAATTTTGCAAGCACGATTAGCAATGAAGTACGTTAAATCAATATAGGAGTTAGTGTAAGTAGAAAATGCCGAGTACGGTAAGCCGGGCTTAGTGAAAAGCAAATGCATGAAAATAACACGACATCCTAGTCGGCTTGTACATAGAATAAATTTCATTAAAATCATACAAGTCGGTTGAGCATTTAATAAGCCGTTCCAGGTAAACACGTGCCGACTTGTTTGAGAGATCGTTAACCTCGCGCTTGCTCGGTTTTTCGGCGCATCATTAAAAGTTGACGCGATCGTTTGTCCAGCAGCAGCAGCAGCAGCGACGGGGCCGGAGCAGAAGGGCAGGGTCGTGTGCTACTTCAGCAACTGGGCGGTCTACCGGCCGGGCATCGGGCGTTACGGCATCGACGACCTCCCGGCGGATCTCTGCACGCACGTCATCTACTCGTTCATCGGCGTGAGCAACGTCACCTGGGAGGTCCTCGTCCTCGACCCCGAGCTCGACATCGAGCAGTCTGGCTTCCGGAAATTCACGGCCCTCAAGCGCAAGCATCCGAACCTCAAGACCGAAGTGGCCGTCGGCGGCTGGGGCGAGGGTGGCCGCAAGTACAGCGCCCTCGTCGGGCTCAAGCAGCGCCGCGACAGCTTCATCCGAAGCGTCGTCAGTGAGTGTGACTCGATGTTGATGTATACGATGCAGAGAGTGCTTCGCCCCAGCGTATAACTCTTCCCTCATTCACTCAGGATTCATGGAGGAGTACGGCTTTGACGGGTTCGACCTCGACTGGGAGTACCCGGGCGCGGCGGACCGCGGCGGCAAGTTCTCCGACAAGGACATGTTCTTTTATTTCGTCGAGGAGCTGAGACGGGCGTTCAACCGGGCTGGCAAGGGCTGGGAGATAACGATGGCCGTGCCTCTGGCCAAATTCCGACTTCAAGAGGGCTACCACGTGCCCGAGCTCTGCGAGTGAGTCTTTGCATTTTGGCAGCATGCCAAGTCAACAAGTCGCCGCTGCCTCCGCAGCTACTCTGAACTTTGGCCGATTTTCAGGAACCTCGACGCGATCCACGTGATGGCCTACGATTTGCGGGGCAATTGGGCGGGCTTCGCCGACGTCCACAGTCCCTTGTACAAACGGCCACACGATCAATGGGCCTACGAGAAGCTCAACGTCGTACGTATTGACATAGCCAACAAAACCATTATTTCTCTATGCGGCAAGAACAAGTAAAAAAGAAACGTGAAAAGAAATCTGCATTGGACAAATATCCAGACTCTCTGGCTTTGCTCTTCTCTCGTTCCTTCGGTCATACTTTTTCCTCCTTTTTCTCACGCCTCGCGGCTGACACTCTCTCTCATTCAGAATGACGGCCTTCAACTCTGGGAGGACATGGGCTGCCCGGCGAACAAGCTCGTCGTCGGCGTGCCCTTCTACGGGCGCACGTTCACTCTCAGCCGCAGCAACACTAATTACAATCCCGGCACCTATATCAACAAAGAGGCCGGCGGTGGCGATCCCGGCAATTACACTCGCGCCAAGGGATTCTTAGCCTACTACGAGGTGAGTCTCGTGACAGCTCTGCCCTCTCCTCTTGCCTCTCGCCTCTCTCTAGCTGCAGCACTTTCGGTTATAACTTGCAGATCTGCTCGGAGGTGAGGGACCCGGAGTCTGGCTGGACCAAGCAGTGGGACGAGTATGGAGCCGTTCCTTACGCCTACAAAGGTAATTGCCCTTCACAGACCTCCCCCCTCCCTATCTCGATAGATGTATCCTTTGCCGATCAATCGCATGACAGTCAATAAGTTATAATGGCCCCCTCATAGCTAGAGAGAAAGAGCTTTTCTTTATATACACAGAAGAGAAAAGAGCTGGCTGTCGCATAGAACATATATCTGCATACAATACGCGTGCCACACTACTGCTATACGTGCAGTCCGTGTCTGTGTGGGCCTGTTTGCTGTAGCAAAGCCGAGTTTTAAGAGATGGGACTGTGGGCAGGGGAGGGGCCTTGGAAGCGGCCGGAAACTGCCTTCGCATGCAAATAGGCCGCGGATGAGAAGGCGCGGTTGAGCCTGACTCGACGACTGCAGCAACGAGCAACGATGGAAAGAGGAAGGTGGAAAAAGGAGGGAGAGCGGATTCATGCGCATTCCAAAACGAACTGCCCTCGCGACAAAAGGAATACAATGACGCGGATCGGCAGTGAATGGAGGGGGGGGGGGCGAAGAGGATAAGGACGCGACTGAGTTTTGGAGACAGTGCGTGGGTATTAGCATGCGAATAGGAAAGGCTGTTTTTCTTGGCTCTCTCTCTCTCTCTCTCTCTCTCTCTTTGCCTGCTCTTTGTTGTTTTTCTTTCTCTCTTTTACTTTCTTTGGATCGTTGATTTTGAACGTTGTTGCCAAGTGTAGGTACCCAATGGGTGGGATACGAGGACCCTCAGAGTATACAGATAAAAATGGACTGGATCAAGTCGAAGGGCTATGCCGGAGCTATGTCCTGGGCTATCGATATGGACGATTTTCATGGAATCTGCGGTAGGAAAAATGACCTTACCTTGATCTTGTACGAGAATATGGTGAATTACAGAGTTCCTCGGCCCCAATACAATACTACACCGAGAGTAAGTACATATTTTCGAGTATATATATTTGACGAAGCTTAGAAACGTTCGTAACGTGCGCGAATTTCGTGGCAGATAATTGTACAAAGAGAAAGAGAGGATTTATCTGCTGGGAGAACGAGATAGCAATAATTTTTTTATGCGCGACGGAGCATGTGTATAATGAATCATATTAATGATAGTCCTTGACAAGCGTATATAAAATCAGTACAGCCGGTATATAACTTCTTTGTCGTATTGAATAGCACACATTTTTTCTCTCTCCATTGTCCCCTCTAATAATGTTAAATAATTCGATGAAAATTATTAAGCAACTCACATTTACAATATATACACATACATTTGCGATTCATGATTTTAAATTCATTATACGAATCGGCGAGAATTTGTTCACGAGTCGATAAAATGCTAATCATAATTTATATTTATTGATCGACTTTCGCTCGACCAAGATTTATTCGTCTGCCGCGCTTGTGAGCTTGTATATCTTTTTTCTCGACTCCTAATGAAACATTTGCACATTGTTTAACATTGACGAGCAGATTTCCTCTTTGTAATTTTCAAAAAAATCAACGATGCAAAGAAAGAGAGAATTAACATTAATATTTAATGCTGCAGCCCGAGTGGTCTCGGCCAAAAAGCACAACGGCAGACCCGTCGGAGAGCAACTTGGGCTCGACGCCACCGCGCGAAACCGAGGAGACGACGAGACCAACGCGACCGATGTACCGGCCACCAGTGACCAAACCAACTTACCCCGCCAAACCGACGCCAAGGCCAACGACCCCGGCTCCTCGACCTCCTCTACCACCTACCAACGAGATCGACCAGACTCCCAATGGGATCAAGTGCGGAGAACAGGACTTTATACCCGCCAAGGACTGCTCCACGGTTTGTACAATTTCACTCTTACCAAGAACTTTATATTTTCAAGCCAACTTTCAAGTTGCCTATTGTTTTTTTCGTTTTTTCGTTTTTTTCATAAAAAGACGCGGAGAATCCTAGATCAGATTTGACGTTTTGACTAACATGTTCCTTTGGTTGTTACAGTATTACAGGTGCGTATACGGAAAGCCACTGAGTTTTCAGTGCCGTGATGGACTGATCTTCAATCCTGAAACGAACGTCTGCGATTGGCCTGAAAACGTTGGACGTCGTGAATGCAAAATGGGAAACTATTGAACTAGAGTTCGAAAGACCTTGCTTCAGTGACTGCTATTTTTTTTTAATTTAACCAACGCATATTCTGATAAGCTATATTCCTGACGATGTACTTTGGCTTGAATTTGAAGTGAATGAAGATGAGAGAATAGAAATATGAAGAAGCAACAGTTTGAATAGCATCGAAAAATGTCCTTAGCTTTAAGTTGTACGCTTTAGTCTGTTGTTTTTTAATGATTGTATGCGCTTTAAGTTAAATAATATATTGTAGCTTTAAGTATTATATAAAAAACATGTTCCGTCATTTACACTGCTACAAATACAACAAGTGATTTGTAAAATACTATTAAAGTTAAATTATTTTACCTATATTTCTGTGAATTTCCTTGGTTACCCTTTTCATATTTTCAGTATTTCACAAAATAATTGCAATCGTTAGTTTATACATTATCAATGTATAAATTATCAACAAGTAAAGTAAATATTCCTATATTCGATCGCAATTATTTGTACAGAAAATCAATTCGAAATTTTAAACGAAGCATGTCAAGCAAAAAAAATTAAAAAGTTTTCCGTCTGGCTTAACCTGTCAAACAGGATCCTCGAAGCCACAGTATCGTGATTAAATAATTCACGCGCGTGAATTCGACCAACCGGTTTTTACAAATATCACCCGAGTAACGCCGCGTCACATCGACACCTAAAAATTACATCCAAATATAACTGACGAAAAATCAAGCTTGTAAGCTAATAGAAAATGTCGGTAATAAATAATCAGGGGGCTATTTTTACTTGGACATTAGTTATTCGTGAAAAGCGCTATAGTTAGGGTTACGAGGAGCACCGACAAAAAGGCACTATAAAAAGGCCGTCATTATTCTGACATCGCGTCTCTCGGCTAATAACTCTATCCTCGGTGGATAATCGAACGGCGATAACGACGCCTCGGCGTATCACTGAAAATAGAAATTAACCCAAGCAATGTTTGCGAAACGCGAAACAAGCGTTGAAAATATAATCGATAGCTACACTATTTTTCGATCGTGCGCGTACGGCATATAGAAAAACTAGGCGAGATTGTTTAACGACAGTGCTGGTTGTCGAAAATTACTGAGAGCACCGGGACATAAATACTTAGACACAGAGAATGACACTGACGCACAGACACACATGTGCGCAGCGCAGTTGTGCCGCGAGTTCATTAATTTTTCAAAGCCCGTGCCACTTGCGTCACGAGGTACTCCGAGAGCGCGACGCGTCTGACGCGGGTATATGTGTGTGCTTGGACGAGTATAATTCTTTATATCGGCGCTGCTGCTCTTATCCTCGTTCATACTAGCCACGGGCATCGCTCCTTTAACGAAGTCTTTCTTTCCCGAGCTGCACGCGACAGGTGAGTTTCTCATTTTATTTAAACCCCCCCCCGCACACCCACCCCCGCATTTTTTTCTTCATTATTACGAATTTTCCTTTCATTTGACTTTGTAATTTTATTCAAATTCATTGGCGGGAATTAGATTTGCATTTTCTTCCTTTTTTTTTTGAGGAATAATTTGTGAGGTTCACCGTATACTTAGCTTTTATATAAGATAAATGGCTGTTATAAAGAGATGAGCGATGACAGTGTCATTGATAGCGTTTTGCGGGAAATAATCGAGTTTTATACGGAAATTTTTTTTCTTTCGTGAACGATTTCTGTATCGCTGGGACGCGCGCTACGTGAGAAGTATGCTGTGATTGTCAGAAATAAATACGTATTCGGCAGATTGGAAAGATGAGTGTGAGTATACGCTTGTCAGTTTTGCTTATTCAACTGTAGCCTCGTACACTCCGAACTTATATAATTTTACCCATTTTTTCAACGCGAGATGAGTAAAGACTTTTTTAGCGCCGATAATTGTGTGCATTTTATTTTCGAAGCTAATAAACCGTGTATAAATTTTAATCGTTCGTTTCATAATAATCGCAAATGACGTGGTTATATCGCAAATTATATTCGCTTAATTCTCGATATGAAACACTTGTGTAATTGTCTTATTTACAAATAAGTATAACGAGAAAAAAGAAACGGCAAAAGAATGATAAAAACTATCCATGTTGAATAAAACATGTCGTTTATAACGGTAAACAATTTCTTTTCTTTTCCTTCTGCAACAAAAGTCTCTGCTTGAAAGCGAGCCGGCGTTAAATCGGAGACATCAGCAGAAGAGCCAGCGCATCTCATTATAAGCTGGCATGAGGAGGGCATCGTCAATCTCGTCGATCCAATCGATCTCAATCCGTTCTTCATTTCACCTCCGGAAAAGCGAGCGTTATCGCGATAGCCCGGCTGGGGGGGGGGGAGATCTTTCCGAGGAGCTATAGATACGTATTCCTTGTTAGCCACTATCCACTGATTTAAATTTCCCGGTATAGGGTGTCCGTAGGTGAGGAGTAAGAGGAGATAATATATTGCTATAGAGGAAAAGTTGCGGGCGGCCTGGTGTGCAAGCGATGAGCCCCGCTGGAGAATGAGTCTGGCGAAAAACTAAGGAGTCCCGTGAAAGAAACCAGGGGAGATAGGTAGATGTGGGAGAGCGGTGTAATGTCATTCCGCGTATGAGTACACTTCGGAATGGTATATCGTACGACACTCAACAGTCGGCTCGGCTCTTTATTTATTTTCCAAGCGCGCGTCGCGCGCGGCCGCGTAGCGGAGGGGGGCTCCGGCGCGGTCGGGGGATCGGGTGTCTCCGGTGCTGCTCGGCACGAGCGCGCTGCTCTCTGCGCGGCTGACGTCACGCAGCCGGCCCTGTTCCCCTCTCCCCCGCACAGCAGTCGAGCTGCCGAGCTCGCTGCAGTAGTATACATCGGAGACGCTGCGCGCCCTCGCCGCGGCTGCCGCAGGCGCAAGAGCTGGGGGAAAAACAGCAGCCGCCGCGCAGGAGCTGGAAAACAAAGACGCGCGCCGGGGCCAGAGCAGCCCAGCAGCAGCAGCAACACGCCCAGAGAAAGACTCGACGCGGCGTCTCTCCAGTTTCTCTTGGTCTTCGCCAGCAGACTGTCACGGACGGTTAGCTCTCGCGCACCGGCGTCTCTCCCCGTTCACTCGCGTGTTAGCCCGGCCGACAAATCGCTGCCCGGGCCAAAGCCTCGACTCCGGGCGTAAACAATGGCTCGGACGAGGAAGAGCCGCGTCCTCACGCCGACGACGACCACTGACGAGGCTGCCGCGGCAGCAGCAATAGCCGGCAGCAACCCCGTGCGCAAAGGTGAGCCCGAGTCCCCTGACTCCTCGCACACATCCACACAGCTCTATCCTCGCGACGTCGCGACTTGCTCTTTCTTCTTTGTCGCGCGCGCTCTCCCTTTCAGCCCGCGCTTGACAAAGGGGACGCGCATCGCTCTGGAATCTCGATCCTACCAGAGAGCAGGGGTTGACATTGGCTATTTTTAGCTTTACCTACACCTCCGCCTCCATCTCTCGCGCTCACACCGACAGCGCCCGTCTTTCTCTGTTTTTCGGCTCCGATAGCACGTCTGCTCGGCTCCTTCTCCGACTCCGATTCGGACGCTCTCTGACTCCGCAGTCCAGCGCTTGTTTGTCAATGTGTTTGTTTGTGTGTGTGTGTTGTCTGTATACATGCCTCGTTAGCTTCCGCCCAGCCCTCCCCGCTTCGGCGTCATTATACGAGATTCTGTGTTTACATCGGCGGCGGAACAGCCGGAAAAGTGGGCTCTCGGCTCCCATAGCGCTTCGTCTCGAGCGCTTTACTACTATACGCCCTTGGAGCTTTATTATACGGCGATACTGCTAGCTGGCTCATTCAATCGCTACTTCCGAAGCTCATCCTGTCTGCGCGTGTATGCCCGCAGCATCAATAACGAGCTTGTTAGAAAGGCGTGAGGTACGGCGAAGGAGAAGGCGGCGGGGGAAGGGGAGGAGAAAGGAGAGTATTCGGACACGGTGTACCGATGCAGGGGGGCCCTGAAATACTTGCACGCGCGTAATATAGGACGCGTCGCAGCGTTCGATCGCACAAGGGGGAGAGGGGCGTTTGTCCGATGCAGTGCACATGCGTCCGGCGCTTCTGGGAGGGCTGAGCGGCGCGGGGGGCGAGTCGAGGAAGAGGTAAATCGTGGGAGTAAGCCCTACCTAGCGCGCCGCGTCTTCGTTTCGCACAGCCTTTCCAACGCCTTTCCAATGATCCGGCGGAACCGACGCAAGCTCCTTTCGCTACGGGCTCGCGAAAGCAGCTTTTCTTCATAGTCAGCGGAATGGCTTTCGGATACGGAGCAGGCTTTAGTGCACGTTCGTCTAGTTCGCGCCGCACCTGTATTAGAGCTCTTTAACGCGACTCGCTGGGGCTTAGGGATTGAGAGAAGAAAATGGGAGCAGTTGGATAATTGAATTCTGCTGCTGCTGCTGCTCGTCGCCGCCGCCGCCGCCGAACCGCACGCTAGCCGGCGAACAAATACCCCGTGCCAGTTTCTTTTTAACTTAATTGAGACACGAGGGACGGAAGATATTTGCGCGTAGCTCTCGAGAATATAATATGTATTCGCTCTTTCTCTGCTGAAGAGTAAGTAGTACGCTTTGCCGAAAACTAACAACTCTCGCCGCGAGATATACGTACGATCTAGAAAAAAAATTAAATGTGAGTTTTTACTTTGAAACGTAGATAAAGATTTGGCTCCAGGAAATAAAGTCAGATAAAGTGATAATCTGCCTGGCAACTTGTTTAAGCGTATTAGTTGCAGGGGAACGATGGGATGGGTTTGAGATTGAGAAAATCGGAGTTGGAGATATTGGAAATTCTGGCGCTCTGGAAAGAAGCTTTTCTATTGAAGTACATTAAAACTCGGCGCGGCTGTTTGTTTGAAAAAAGTGTGTCGTGTGCGGCTGCTCGTCTTGCGGGAATAAGATAAGCCCCATGGAGATAATATGTGAAACTCGCGATGAACCGAGAAATAGTGCTTTAGTCAAATATATAAGTGAAACTTGATAGAATTCTAAAAGTGAAAGTTGTACAAGTCCTTGCCGGTCTGCTTGCTTGTAAAATGCCACTTTATTTATTTATTTATTACATCGAGTCAAATCAATTAGAAAAATGATTTTCTTGCAATTAGTTCGTTAATTTAAATCAATAACTATTCTTCAGTGGAATTAATTTTTTTTATATTAAATAAATCGTTTTAGTCTCTAAATACCTTATTTTAAGATGCATAATATACATTTAATTGGCCAATTAATGAAATAATCTTTTTTTTTATTTCAGAAAATTAACACACACTAGTATAAAAATTGGAGTTATTAAAAATTAAAAACAATCATGGTACGGAGTCATAAGTTTGACAATAATACGCTTGACGTATTGAATAAAGGATGCTTAGATTTCTATGATGAAGTAGCATGTGGCAGAATTAGCATATTGGTGTTTCTTAGTATTGTAACACTAATATTTGTAATATTAAAAATTATTAAGTACCACAGCTACAAGCATTCCCAGATGCATCATTATGCCATATTCTACATCTCAACTATAGAGTGCATTGTCTGGTAAGATTTAATTTTTCTTTTTCTCTTTATTTATTTACATTATTAATGAAGCATATTTTATATTATTTAAAAATAGTTAATTAAATGTTTGGTTTATTCAAAATGAGCACACTCATATTTTACTGTCTTATATAAATAGAATTTTTATTTTTAGATGTAATTTAATAGAATATTTAAAATAATCTGAAATAAAAATTATTTCAAAATAACTGCAGATTCAAACTCTTAATATTTATTTAATTTCAGTGCTGCAAGTTTCATGCTTGGAATTCGATATCCTCAGTTGCACTTTGCTACAAACTTCTTGAAGCTGTATCAATTCATTTTCATTTGTCATCTTTACTGGTCAATGGCAGCAAGATCACGGCACAGAGATGATGTTATACAACATGTAATTAATCCTGTCCTCTGTTTATACGCTCTGTATTGCATTACTGTTGTCCTAATGGGAATGGTTGATATAAGTGGAACATGGACAGAATGTTTCAGTAAGTATATTATAAATACATAGCACTTCAAATTAATTTGCTCTTGTTTTGATACTATTTTTAAAAAATACAATAAAAAAATAATTAATTTCTGCAGGACCTCATTGGCTTATGCTGTCTAGTGCAGATTTTATTGCAGTTCAATTATTTGCAATTGTTGCACTTTATGTTACCCACAGTAATAGGCAATTAGTTATATCGGCTTTAATGGTCCCTACATCGTCTTCTCAAACTAGAGATTTATGGTTGATCACAGCTGTATATGAAATTTCAGCTGCTGTTTCCATCGTGTTTGATGCAATTATGATCTTGAGTGAGTAATTTACCTAATATTTGATGATGTGAAATTTCATTAAATCTTGAGCATGTTTTGTAATGTATTTATTCACGTTTTAGTGGGTAAAAATGAAAGTGGTTGCAGTGGCATTTATAATCATGTACAACTGTACTATAGTTCACTTTTGATAGTCATTGTGATTCTTAAATACTTTGTGCCAACTTGGACACTTCTCTGCGTTTTTCAACCTAGCAGAGTGAATTCAAGACCATCAGAAGTAGCACTTACATCACACTATAATATGGTGAGTTTTTATAAATGGATGAAAAATAATAGTTTATAAAAAATATTAATTAAGCATAAATTTTATAGGATGGATCATGTTACAATCAGTACCACAGGATCTTTTTACCAAAATTTAGTACTTCTGGATCAATACCTTATCCATCTCTTTCATATCCAACGAATTCTCCAATGTTTGGTACTCTTGGAGACTTTTCCGATAGTTCGCCAGACGCGTCTCCAACTATCACTCGATATTGGAATGGATTTAACGAAGAACCTTATTGTGGTTATGAGAAGTATTTCATAAATGTTGATCATCAAAAAGAAATGTTGGAAAACCAGTTCAGAATGGAACAGAATCGACAAACTCTTGAAAGGAATCTTGACGCTGATTTGGAAAATCAGTCCATTGACAAAAATAATGTAGATAATAGTCGATTCCTCACAACCATAAATGAGGAAGGCGCTAATATAACTGAAAATCCGTTAGAGTGAAAAATTTACTTTTGGATTTATAAGTCGTAACGAACCTAGTCGAAGTAGTACCTTAGAACAGAATTGTTCTTTAAGGTATTTATACAATCAAATAACTCGTATAGAAAATCGTAAAAAAGTTTCCAACATTCCTTTTAACGAGAAAAATTTTACCGATGTAATAGTAATGTAATACGATCAAGTATGATGAATCAAAATCCGAAGCGACCTTTGCAACCATCCTTCCAAATGCTGTGATTTACCAATGCTCAAGGTTTCAATAATCATTGTTTCTTACACGTTCATCTGTCTCGAATTATTTGCGAGACAATTTTTCACGTTATTATAAAATAGCGATTGAGTTTCAATCGTAGTTAGGTTAATATCTGTGTATCACAGTAGAAAAGATAAAGGCGAAAATTTTATAATTTGTTAGTTTTTCATATAGTTGAATATCGAATTTATTCTAAGAATGTATTCTCCATGTGCTACGTACGATAATTGAATATTCGTATATTGATAATTCTTATTACCCTAGTAGATTAAGACAACGTGATAATCGATACCATATACTTAGAAAATAGTTTTACAAGTGGGAATGATATTCTCAGTTCAAGGCACTTTTGTGCTTTGTCAAGATCGTCATTTGTTTTCTTAATTTTTATGAAAGATCATCGATATGTCCGGTATTTTATCAATTTGCCGTGCCAAAATGAAAATTGTTTAGCAAGTTACGAATTAAAATACTCGGTAGATTTTATTCGTTACAAAGTAATTATTCTCAAAAATCGATAAAAAAAGACTGAACGATAAAATGGCCTGTAATAATTTATGATTTTTCTTTTTTTAATAATATTTCAGTTACTGGCATAGTGTAGAAGTATTTTACTTTACCGTGTAAAAGTATCTGTGTAAATTATGCAAATATTAATTTAAATGGCTCTTTTAAGGTACAATAATATTACGTAGCATGAATATACTTTCACAATCAATATTGAACCAAACGATTTATTTGAAATGATACAGCAGCCCTCGAGCAGTTTTACATAGTTTCTAAATTGTATATAAATGCAATAAAAATTAAATAGATAAATTTACAAACCGTTAGCTATTTTAAAATCCTTTTTTTTTAAGACAACTAACGATTTGGTCTTATTTAAAAAAAAATAAAGAAAACAAAACAAAGTAAGGCCTTTCACATTTTACATGTGGAGCTGTAATTAACGTAATAAGAAGTATAGTTAAAAAATGTTCTATGAGTTATTGACATTTGAAAATAGTAATACAGCTGCACAGTGATGCACTCCCTCAACGTATACGCAAAATGTCAAATATTCAAATTTAAAAAATGACGTACGTAAAATATATTAAAGTTATAGCTTTTCACATTGCTACCAAATATACTTTATAAACATTATATATGTATATGATGCGTTAAAATTGAAAGAATCTGTGTTTTACTTAAAATATTTTTTTTTTTATTTCAAAAGTTTGATTTTATTATAGGATCTAAAGACATGAATTGTACATAATGTTCATTAGTGACGATGTATTTATTATAATTTTATATTGAATAAACGATGATTAAAACTAATTGATTAATATTATTCACTTTTACTTTATCACATAAGTCTTATCACATAACATTTCATTTTGTAGTTACAAGACAACATTATCAATGGCAGTATTAATTTAGAGGTAGTCATGCGATATTGTGATAAGAGTGTAGCATAAAAGTTCCACTTTTAAATTAATCTGACAATTCAAAATTCGTCTGAGCTACTATACCGAAAAGTTCACGTGAAAACGAAAGATTTTTTTTTAAAAAATTACTGTAAAGTATTTTTCATTTTTAATTAAATCATACGTTTTTAAGCCACTGCATTATAATTTGAAAAGATCAGAGATGTTATTTAAAAAATATCTCTACTTTTAAAATTATATTAGCCAATAGCTAACTTTCATATAGACTTAATTATCTAAACTTCTTTGACAAAAATGTGTAGAATTGAAATTTTCTTTTCTTTTTAATTATAATCAAGTCATTTATATACCCAGATGAATTTGCATTAATGCTTACTTAACCTGCAATTTCTTATTATGAATTTATGATTGTCAAGACACAAGGCAATTTTTACACTTGTTTCTGTATAAACAATATCTGTGAAAAAAAAAAATTTACCACATTTACATCAACAACGTTAAGTGGAACATTTTTATCCGGGTTAACAGCTCATTTCAACGAATTTGAAATTATCGACTACTGTTGACAAAAAATTATATCACGTAAAATGTGTTTCATGAAATTTTAAATATTTTACTTCCAACGTAAAAAGCTCGCGATGAATTTTCGATATCATTGTTCATAAGGTTGGTCATAACATTGAGCAACGTTAACGAATCTTTGAAAGATACCCTCATTGTTTTTTCGTGATGTTATTAATGCAATTTATAAATAACGAAGCTTGATAGTCGCTCTATCATATAATAATATAGGCAAAAAATCGTCAAAATTTGATGTCGCAGGAAAAAAAATAAAAATTTAAAAAGCATGAAGTTAGGCTGAATTGATAAAAAGCCGGTGAAATATTGTAAACATTAGTTAGGCTAACCGATTAAGAGTTTTAGATCTGGCATTAAACATTACTATATCTCGACAGATGGATTTAGCGGTGGCATCGAAAATATCGGCTCGCCGTAGTGAAGGAGTGGTCTTATCAATCGCGCGAGGCGCGACATGAAACAATACGCGCGCAACTACGGTGGGGGGTGGATGAAAATATTATTATTGATTGCTTTAAAGCGACTCATCCGCGTGGCCAAGAGCCAAGGGAAAAACATCGAATCTCACGCGACTCGCCGATAAATCGAAGAGAAAAACAAGCGACTGTGGGGCCGAGGATGGATCGTCAGCATAGCACGCATAGAGCGGGCCAAGCTGGCAAGCGTGGAAAAGGAGGAAACGCATATGCTTAGGCGCGGTGGAGGAAGGTCGTGCGCCCGCGCGCGTCCGCTCGCGGTATCGGGAGAATCGTCAACGTGCCCACGTGTCGTCAAAAATCCCCACTTTTCTTTCACTTCTGACTCTTATATTCGTCGCTCTGCTAGCAGCTGTTTCTTCTTCTGCCTCTTCTTTTTATCATCAACTATGTGTACGCGTGATATAATAATTTACGCAGGCAATGAATCAGGCCACAGAACACGCTCGCTGGCTTTCCCTAGAGACTTGAATTTGGCGATCGATTAAAAGCATCGAGCGATAGGCCATTTTATTTAACTTTTACCCACAACTTTAGTTATAAATCTTTTCCTTTCCATTTCATTAGAAGCTAGTCCTGCGGTCGGAATTAAAATTAAATAAACTACGTAGCAACGAACGTATTGTTCGACGATAATGATGAGCGAAAATTTTCAAGTCACACTCGAACGAGAGCGTAGGCGTACAGGAGAATCAAGTGTTGCGAAACATTGCGGCCGAATCTCGATGGTAAATCGCGTGTCTACGGCAGGGGGTAAATCCAGATAGATCCGCTCTTAAAACGATTCTCAAGTATACGTTGCACATCGATCTGGCACTTCACAAACTCACACACGACTTTTCTACCCGAGCTATGGATACTTGAAATCGCCATAATAATAGTTTATTCCTTAGGCCCGCTAGCTCCCCATAATTAGCAGTCGTAAAATCGGATTTTCCATTAACGCGAGGCAAAGAGACACGTATACGCTCGTTAAACTAGAATAGATGTAAAATGAAAGTGCAGAATTAAGATCGGCACTTAAAAGCTTAAATACATCTGGTCCGGCGCTTCAGGTAGCCAAAACAATGACCTTCTTTTTCTTTCCGAAGCAGCATGTAAGCAGAAGCTGCATATCCCTGTCATAAATCTTTACTACTAATGCACCGAAAACTTTACCGACAACTTTTGACTGGTCATAAAAGTCGAGGTTGTTTGGGAGGTATGCCTCCGAGACGCGACCTACAACACACCGTGCAAACTGCGCAGCAACGTTTTAATTATTTCAATCGCTCGGCTTCTGCCGATCGAGCATGCTCCTCTTAATTTCATTGAAATAAGCCCAATCGAATAATATAGCTAGAGTAGTGTTTGAGAAATATTTCTTATTATTTATCCGCAGAGCCGATACATTGGCCGCTTAATTAGTTGAAATGAGGCGTATTCGAGCTGTGACGTCGGCGTGTATTCACTGCAGAGCAATGATTTTGCTTTTTATGCAAAGTTGAGAAAGAAAATAAGGCGCTTGTCGTCGTATGCGAATCTGATTGTAAACGCATACACACGCACACGAGGGCAATATGCTTAGATCGAGCGAGATATATCCTGCATAGCACAGCAAAGGGCTTGTACATTATTTGTTCTCCATTGCCGCTTATGGGCTGTAGAGGTAAGAGGCTGAAAAATTCATGCCTCTCCGGGTTATCTTCGCTCGCGGCGGCACTATCAGTTTATACGGCTCTCATACGATAAAAGGGCTTGCCGCTCGGCCAGCGATAACAGCCAATGTGAGTAATACGTAACGTATTTACGCGAATTAATGAGAAACACCGCCCGAGCATCCGTGCACTCGACGCTAGCTATCTTACCCGATAATTGCAATATAATTAGACCCTGACAACAAATAGCTCTCCCTATTCGACTCGTCCGCTCTTTCTCTACAGTTATACTCTACGATATTTTCCTGTTAGACGTTCAACTACGCAGCTTCTCTTATTTTCCCACACATAACTCAGTCGGAAGAAGAGTCGAGAGAGGGAGAGAGAGAAAGAAAGAGAGATGATCGGTTAGCAATCGTTGTTATATTTACTCGAATCCTAGTCTGAAAAACATCGAGGCTCTGTAACGTCATCTCGTCAACCATGTTATAAGCGCGAGCGAGCGATAACAAGTCGTACTTTATCGCTGGAATCCCGTATGTTTCTAGAAAAACGCGTCAGTCTTCTCCTCTCGCCGATTCCGGCTCATCCCTCGAGCAACCGCGCCCGTTTCAATGGCCCTCTCCGTCTCTTCCCTTCTCCCCTCGATTCTTTTCGTTAGTCGATAAAAACTAATAAGAGAGGGAGAGAGGTCAGCAGGCCCGGCGCAGAGAGACACCTCCCTCCTTCGTTCCGAAATTTCCACTTGCAACAATTAACGAGTCGATAACGAGGCGAGGAGGAGGAAGATACGAGGGGCCAGGGGGAGGGAGAATAAGCAGCATATATCACTAGCCAGGAGGGAGGGAGGGAAGGGGGTGCCGATGCCGACGTCAAAGATGGGCCTGTTTATGCCGCGTGCTTCTGCTCGCGCGTGAGTAGGCCTCTCCCCACCCCGGGGGCTTGCTCTCCCGGGCCGGGCGGCCGAGGCAAGCCGATAAATATGTTATTAGGTTCGAGCGCGCCCCAGTGAGAGCGTCATTCGACAAGTCTCCCTCGCTGGAGTAACTTTCTCCCTCCCTCTCTCGGCTGCCTTTCTGCTCTACACCGAGAGTGTATACAGCTGCGCCTCGTTTGCCGGCCCGCCGAGCGCCCGAGCAAGCCAAAACCGTACCGACAGTTTGTCCTTGTTTGTTTAAACGTTGTGCCGCCGCCACCGCCGCCGCCGCTGACGCTGCCGGTTGAAACATTGAAAATCGGTAACGCGCAAACGTCGACGGATCAGCCCAGCTCCGTCGCTTTTATGAGTGTCCCGGAGAATAACCTTAGGATCGTTGCACACATGATTTTAAGGATTTTAAGGATTTTACCTGGTGTGTGAGCGCCGGCTGTACAATTATTAGTGAGATTTATTAGAAGCAGTGCTGTGCGAGAGAGCCTGACTTTACGAGCTCCCACGGCACGAGACGATCTAGCTGTGCGCGCTTCTGACGCAAATGCGCATAGGGAGGCGCCGGCAGAACGAGGGATACACTTACCACACGGTCAGCGGCTGAGAGAACACCTGGACGAACAGTCGGAGAAGTGACTTTGTGCACCGAGCTCGAGGACAGGTCGAAACAATGGTTCATCTTAGGCGCAAGGTAAGGAAAACCAACAACTCAACTGCTCTGTGCTCTCCCGCTCACTCGATCGCACGCACGCCCGATCCTTGTTTGAATTTCCGGAGCGTGGCGCTCCTCACCGGACTAACCTCACCTCGGCCTCCCTCTCTCATTCCCAACGTGCACACGCGCTCGCCCTGCACGTCCCGGCAAATAAACAAGCCGTGCGTCCTCGCTTCTCAGCGATAAAGCAAAAATTAAGCCGCACGCCAAAGTTCGACGAGTGTTTAGAGACAAGAGTCTTCGTTTTTTATCGCTTCGTACCCGTAGACAGTGAAATAGTCATGAATTGAGGGAAATTAATGAGACGGAAAAGAGGTCTGCTTCGCTTGAAGAGCAGACGGCCTAGCTTACGCAACTCGCACATTACATGCGTGCGTTGTAACGTGCACGCTTCTTATGCCTACGGAAGTCGACGTCTTTTCAACGTAGCTCGGAATTTTCAATTTCTCATTATCATTTGGTATTTTAATTCCAACTTTGCAAAGACCGTGTCGCGCGAGTCTACGCAATATCTTAAAATGTTTCGACAGATTTTCACTACTCGTGAATATCTGTCTACTTTCTTATTTCTATAATCTCTTCTCAACTGTACTTATTACTTTTCTCCTCAACGAAATTCGTAGCTTTCGTTATGATTGTTATCTTAAACTTTGGTTTTATTGAAAGGCAACATTTGGTCCCTAAATAATTAATGGAAAAATATGACACAACTCAGAAAATATTGTTTTCTCAAATAATAAGCTTGTTCTTTATTGCACTTGAAAGTTTTAGAAATTCAATAACTTAAGTGACAGTTGCACGCAAATTGTTAAGAATTTGTCATAAATAAAAACTTTGATAAGGTCTGATAATACATTTGTATTGACATTATCTGCAATTACCAACTTAAATGATATTTATGTTTGATTAAAAATTTCATAAAGAAAGTATGATCTTTTATAATAAGAAGGTGGGTTTATGCACTCCCATTTATGTACAAAAAAGATTTATGGCTGTAACAAGTGAAAATAATTGAATCGTTTGTTTTGTTGACAGATCTTGTCATTTGGTGGTATTTTGAATCAACTGCAACCAAATGTACGATGGAGTTCATCCTTGAAAATCCGGGATAAAGAAGTCGCACAACCAGAAAGAACGTTCAAGGTATATTCAAATAGTACAGGCAGGAAAATTCTGTTAGACTTATGACTCATGCACTAAATATTCATTTTTAGTATGCAGACCTATCAGTTCGATTAGCTGCACCTCATCAACTACAAGCTAAGCCAAATGTGAGTGAATTAGCTTTTGGTAAATTTTTCACAGATCATATGTTGAAAATATTTTACTATGAAGCTCTCGGAGGATGGCAAATGCCAGAAATCACACCGTTAGAAAATTTGGTTTTACATCCAGCTGCAAAAGTTCTTCATTATGCTATTGAGGTGAGAATAAATTGGCATACTAAATAACAAATAAAGTTTTATTTCATTTAGTCCATACTATTTTGTCTTAATTTTTAAAACAACATAAAGTTTTCCTTTTATTTTGTTGCATTATAATAAAACAAAACACAATAAAATCTTTAAGATCTTTTTTTAATAAACACATAATAATTTGATCAATTAATTTGAATAAAAAATTAATGTAGACATCCAAAGAAACTTGTATTAAAAAGAAGCTATCTTGAAATAAAAAGATTCGACACCACTAAATAAAGTGAATGAACTTTGAAAGAAAAAAGTCTGCCCAATATCTGAGAGATAAATAACCAGTTAAAATGAGCTTTCCACCGGAATCAGTAAAGTCTCATGTTGAACACGTCGTGAGCAGCACGTGAATATGTCGCAAATACTTAATCTTTCTAATATTCTAGCTGTTCGAGGGCTTGAAGGCCTACCGTGGAGTCGACGGGAAGATCCGGATATTCAGGCCAGAGCTGAACATGGACCGAATGAACGCCTCGGCAGTGAGGTCTGGCCTTCCGACTTTCAACGGGCACGAGCTGATCAAGTGCATAAACAGGCTAATTAGTATAGATCAAGAGTGGGTGCCGCATTCGGAAGCGTCGAGCTTGTACATAAGACCAACGTTGATCGGCATTGATGTGAGTATTCGGCGTGTAAACAAATTAACGGAGCCTCTTGAATGGTAAAAGAATCGTACGGTTCTCACGTTGACATATGCATACTTGTGTATATCCTAGACTATTTGCGGGAGCTTATGTCATCGGCACGTTAACGCTCGCTCTCTTTTTCACTCACCCCGTGAACTTGCGACTAGTGATAATCGGTGGCGTGATGCCGCTATAGAATATTTCTGCGTCGGGAAGCATCGGGCGAAGGAACCTGGGCCGCCGCGCTGAAACAAAGTCGGGCTCGAAAAGCTCGCGATACCGATAAGTCGGCGCGCCCTACAGAGCCGCCGAGCTTTTATCATCGGGAACGGAGAAAAAGCAGCGGCATCAATCAAGCGATTTATCGAGCGAACGCTCTGGTAAACAGGCTTGCTAACACCGTTTCCCAAGCTCCGAGACTCGAAAATTCCCTCACTCCTACGTTTTCTTCTACCGCCGGCTCAGATTCTCCTTTATGCCCTCGAATATTCCGATCCATTGGTTATTTATCGACGTCCGCTTTTTATCTAGCGATTCAGCAATAGTAGCTCGCTACCGATAAGCCGCGCCACAGCACACGAGGCACTCGACGTGATGAAATCAGCGGAGAAGAGATTGCGCGGCAAATTTCTCTTTTTCCCCTGAGCTTAGCCTTTCAGAGGCGATGACGTACTGGCGTATTCTTGAGAGAAAGGGGCAAGAGAAAAAAACGTGGCTGTGATATAAAAAATGACGAAATATTAACTGTCAATGCCAAAAGATCATCTCCTAACCGACGGCTGCATACGCATGATGCAATGGATCTCTAAGCTCGCGAAGCTCCGAGTTCGCGTACGAAAAAGATTACTAATTTTCGCGAGATTATTTTGTTTATTGAGAATGAAAAATTGCGCGATAAAGGGGCTACGTGTGGAAAGCGATAAGAAGAGAAAGAGGAAACGAGTGGCGTAGCCAAGTTGACTCTACTCCATTTTTCAAATTCCTTTCAAGCAATCGACGGACAAAAGGCTGGCTTTATTCTTGCTAAAGTGGGAATTTCCGAATTACGAAAGCTCACATACATCTCGAGCAACAACGATGAGCGCTGGCTTTAATTGAATTGCTAATGTTTACAGCCAACTCTGGGTGTCGCTACGTCGGAGTCAGCAATGCTATACGTGATCCTAAGCCCAGTGGGCTCGTACTTTAAAAAGAACGACAATACAAAGCGAGGAGTGTCACTGCTCGCGGATCCGCGCTACGCCCGCGCCTGGCCCGGCGGCTGCGGCGACCGGAAAATGGGTAGCAACTACGCGCCCACCCTTCACGTTCAGAAAGAGGCTGTCGAACGCGGCCTCCAGCAGGTGCTCTGGCTCTACGGCGATGACCATCAGGTCACCGAAGCTGGAACCATGAACATCTTCCTTTTCTGCATCAATGAGCACGGAGGTGAGATATGCATATACCAATCAAGCCTCGCCTCCACCTCATTTATAATGTCATTCGAGCTTACTCAAACTGAGCATCTGATTTTTAGAAAAGGAACTAATCACACCACCACTCAACGGCCTTATTCTGCCTGGAGTGACAAGGAATTCAATATTAGCCCTCGCTAGAGAGTGGAACCAGTTTAAGGTCACCGAGAGGATCTTCACAATGACGGAGCTTTGCCAGATGCTATCTGAAAATAGAGTAAGTCTAGGCTTATTTTTTTTCCTCTCGCTTCTTTTCGTCCGCGTGAAAAAGACCGGATAAGCGCGTATCGAGGAGCGACTTGTCATGATACACTATCGTCATTCGAATAAAAAATATTAATGTACTCAACGTCTCGCTCGGAGAGCATGCTAATATTATAGTATAACCGATAACTTCAGTGCCCTTACATACTTGAGAAGTTCATTTAAATTATTAAATCCATTTTCTTATCGTCACAAGAGATTAATCATCTTCTTTTTAAAACGCGACTGTTTCGTCAGAATATGTGATCTAAGCTTCTAAAGCAAGCCCATTGATAAGGTGATTCTGGGAAATTGTTAATCTATTCTAATGACATTCAATTTTTGCAGTTGCTCGAACTTTTCGGAGCAGGCACGGCGTGCATAGTCAGTCCGGTTTCTTACATCGAGTACATGGGCCAAGGACTTCACTTGCCAACTACGGATCATGATGAGCCCATTCACAAAGCTTTTCTTAAGCGCTTATCAGACATACAATACGGATATATCGATCATCAATGGGCTTTGCCGATTGAATAATCAAATCGATAGTTGACGAAGAATTTTAAAATTATCAAGAATGACTTTTAGACCTGATATCAAGTGATGAGAAGCATTTTTCCTTATTTATTTAAATGATGTTTTTTCAATAACAAATTATTGGGACTTAAAAATGCGAAATTTAGGTCTTAATTGTTTATAAAACGTCTTCCGGTCAAAAGAAGATTTTTATTTTATGTGTATATAGTCATTTTGAACTGTTAAAATTGTACATATAAATATGCGCGCGAATATGTACCGATTTGACAAATACGAGATGCTTATAATCTGTATTTGTAAGTCATTGTTACACACTGATATTTGTAGATGCAATTGCTAAAGCAAACTGTGATCTTAGGATTCACTTGACCATAATTTTTATAGAATAGTTCTTTAACTAAGACGTCAGTAATAATAAGCTTTTGTTGAGTGATTTAATAGAACTGCATCTGAAAAATTGATGCATTAGGTACTAACTTATGATAGTCAATTTAACTTTTTGTAAACGTGTGAAAATTATACATATTACTATGAAGTGCAGATGTGAAGTAATAATAGAATTTTTACGATCTAAATTGGATGAGTCTATTAAATAAATTATTTTGTTTCATATTTATTGTTGTCATTTATCTTCTAAATATCTTTCTTCTAGTCCTTTATGAATAGATGCTGTCAGTACTGTTTCGATATCATATTCAAACAAAGACTTGCATTACTGGCATTAAATTTCAATCTTCATCAAAGCATCATGAAATATACATTCATTTTACCACGATTAACATTTTTGCATGCAATGAGAAACAAAAATTGCGAGAAGCCAGAGTATCCCCGAAAGCTTTTAAAGCTAAGCAATATCTAAAACAAGTCGCTCGAAAAGTATCCAAGCTATCTCAAAGAATTTGCTAAAATGATGATTAGCACGTGAAGCTCAACGACCTTGACGAGGTCAGCACGTGAAAGCGGAGGTGCTTGTTGAGCCGCGTCGTGGCACATCAAGTGTGGATGGTGGAGATAGGAATCGCGCGTGGTGTGGGCCCACATGCGCGCGCGCCGGAAGAAATGTTTTCTGCTACCTAAGCATACGCGCGCGCGCGGCTTCTCTTCTGCTAGTGCTCGGGAGAGCTTCGCAAATTCGCGAGACCCGCGACCTCCAAAAAATGGCGTACATGATGAGGTGCGGTCTCAGGGTTTTGGCGCTCAAGCGCACGGTGCCACGAGCTTCTTTACCACCAGCATGCCACCGGCTTGGCTTCCACACCACCTGGATACTCGATGGTGAGTTTACAACTTACCCAAGTCCGTCTCTAAGAAGCTGTAAATCAACGAGAAGGTTAGGTTTTCCTTCCAACTTCCTTCCGAGAGTCCCGTTTGACCTTTTTGCTTCGATGACGTTTCAATATTTATTTATTTTTCGAGCGGTTTTTCTCAATGACCACTGGCGCATCTGCTTATTTGTCATTGTTTACTTTGTAATCTCTAGTTTATCAGTTATGCAACCATACGCTCAACCTCAATGTTAGGCACTAGCTGTCAAAGAAAAAAGTCAACAAGCTTTTATACTTCAAATAACATGGAATATGTTTTTTTTATTCAACCCTTGCCTATAACATACAATTTTCAAGTTGTAAGAATCTGACAACAACAGAATCTCTACTAAATTTTGTTTCAATACAAAATCAATTATTTTATTTTATTTGTTGCCTATATGTTACTTTCTTAGTATTAAATATTTAGGCTGTTAATAGAAACTACTTTATTTCAATTAGATTTTCTTAACAGTTTTCTTATGATTTCTGCAAATTAAAATTTTATATTTATTTTCTATGGTAAAACAGTAAAGGGCAAAGAGCTGTTAATGCCTGCTCTTTCTCCAACAATGGAAAATGGCACAATAGTTAAATGGCTAAAAAAAGAAGGCGATGCTGTAAATCCTGGCGATGCCATTGCTGATATTCAAACCGACAAAGCTGTTATGACACTGGAGTTTGACGATGAAAGTATTCTAGCTAAAATTATTGTAAGTTTGAATAAAATATGAAACTTTGTATCCTAAGTTATTGTTTTACAACATTTATTGCTAATTAAACATTTTCAAGGTTGCCGAAGGAAAAAATGTAAAGGTAGGAGAGTTGATTGCATTAACTGTTGAGAGTGGTGAAGATTGGAAATCTGTTGAAGTACCTGCAGCAAGTTCTGCACCATCTGCAAGTGCTCCAGCATCATCTGCACCTTCAGCTCCTGGACCTGTTGCGGAACCACCAGCTGGACAGTGAGTATAAAAACCAAATAAATAATTTAAATTATAATAAAAAATATAATATGTTTCTTTCAGAACAAATGTAGGTATGCCAGCACTTTCTCCAACTATGACCTCAGGAACCATTGTAAAATGGCTCAAGAAAGAAGGAGACAACATTCAACCTGGAGATGGTGTAGCAGATGTACAAACCGATAAAGCTGTTATGACATTTGAAATGGAAGAGGAAGGAATTCTTGCAAAAATTCTCGTAATTGTTTTTTCTTTTTTTTTACATAATTATATTTTTTATGAAAATTAATAAAAATTATTTATTTTAAAGGCCCCAGAAGGGACACAAGCAGAAATTGGTGATCTTATTGCCATTATTGTTGAAAAAGATTTTGATCTGTCTACTATTGTAGTTCCTTCAACAACTAAAGCTGGAGCAGCACCCTCTGCTCCTGCAGCAGCTGCATCAGCAACACCAGCTGCACCTGCTGCTGCAGGAACTGTAGATAAAACACCACCAAGTGGCCAGTGAGTTTATTGTTATAATTATTGCAATGTGAAAAATTATATAGAAAATAATTATTAATTAAAATATTTCTTTAAACTATATGTAATAGAGTATACGGACTAGCAGTTAAGAGATTACTTGAAGAATATGGATTAAGTTCTGGTTCTGTAAAAGGTACTGGGCGGCCAAATCGTCTTCTTAAAGAAGATGTCTTGAATCACATTAAAGCCAATAATTTGCAGAAAGTTGCTCCAAAAACTGGTATATTTATATTTAATTATTTTATTTATTTATTTTTTTTTTATTTATTGAATTCTAGACAAAGAATAAAATAATGAGTATAGTAATAAGTAAATTCTAACTCTGCAAAGGTATATTATATTACCTGATTGCAGATCTTATTTTATTTTTTTACATTAATTTTATATCATAAAGATAACAATACTATTTTATAACAGTGTCAGCACCATCAACAGCAGGAGCTCCTACAAAACCAGGAGACAAGAAAGCTGTTAGTTCTGCCCCTGCTTGGACTGGAGGTCCATCAACATTCACTGACGAAGCTGTATCAAACATTAGAGCTGTCATTGCCAAACGATTAGGCGAATCAAAAGTAATAATCAAAAATAACATAAAATACTTTACTATTGCAATTCTCTAATATAAATTAATGTCATACTTGCTATTTCAATTTTAGAGCTCAATTCCTCATTCTTATGCAAGTATTGATATAAATATTGGTAAAATAAACGAACTTAGAAGCAGTCTACGAACAGAAAACGTAAAAGTATCTGTTAACGATTTTGTCACGAAAGCAGTGGCTCACGCACTTTTAGAGTGCCCTGCTATTAACACTTTATATCAGAACGGAAAGGTAACGATAAAATTAATAGATTTCTAAGGAAGCATTTATTGTTTATCTTAACTATATTATAATGTTCCCGTAGATCATCCCACAATCGACGGTTGACGTTTCCATTGCTGTATCAACGCCAACTGGACTAATTACTCCTATTGTATTCAACGCAACATCCAAAGGATTAACCGAAATATCGAACGATATTAAAACGTTAGCTGGCAAGGCTCGAGAAGGAAAGCTTCAACCTCAAGAATTTCAAGGGGGAACATTTACGTACGCTTAAGTTATATTTAAAGTCAGAATTATTTTTTTCATATTGTTTTCATAAAGATTACTAAAAACATTTTTAGGATCTCAAATCTTGGAATGTTTGGCGTTAGAGAATTTAGTGCCATTATTAACCCACCTCAAACAGCCATTCTTGCTGTAGGAACTGGTCGTGACGTACTAGGTGTTTATTAAAATAAAAATTCTTTTCGCAAACTCTCGAGTCTCGCACTAATGTGTGTTTTCTTATGTAATTCCAGACTTGTCGCTGAAAAAAGCGTCCTTGATGACTGTAACACTATCCTACGATAGGAGAGCCATAGACGAGGAGCAGGCAGCGGACTTCCTTGCTGTACTCCAAGCTATGCTGCAGGACCCGAACTTCCTCACTGTCGGACGAAGTCAGGCACGCAGAATTCACGTCGATTGATTGAGGAACAATGCCGGTAAGCCGCGAATATGTGTCATTAAACGTTCTGTGATAATTACCTATTGTGTCAGCGGAAAAAAGCGACATCATAACTTTAATACCCTCGTTGCTGCATGATTCAAAAGTGATTCAATGTTATTTGTATTCAATATTTCCAGAACTTTATTATAAAATTTTAAATAGTTTATAATTTATGAGAACATCGTTTTTTTTTATTTTTCAAGCGTCTTCAAATAAAGTTTTATAAGTTACGTGTTATTTCCTTAATTAAATTTTGATAAAAACTTGCTTTTTCAGGAGTGCTAATCTTTCACAAAACTGCCGCGTAATTAAATAAGTTGTACAAAGGAGCTCGCTAAACTGTCAAACGAATTGGGTCCGTGGCTGTTATTACCATTAGATGTATAATAAATGAATTCTGATTTGGATCCGCCGAATCTGTCTCTTTCTCTTGTGGCAACGAGTGACCTTAGAGAGCGACGAAAGAAAAAACGAGGTCGGCTAATAAACCAGGACATGGCCATTGTTATGCTACGAGCCAAAGTGAAGCCGTCTGTGAACATGAAACTATGAATTTATATTATATAAAATAGCAATCGACGACAAGATATGCTCTATTATTATCCGCGATCGTAGAATTTTGTTAGCAATAAAAAAAATAGTATTCGAAAATGTTAACTCGCTATAACACAGTAACGTCTGCGGTCACTATTATTTTAAGAGATTTAGCGATATAATATAAAATAACAAATTGGATAATTTATTATATTGTAAATGCTAAATTCAAAAGAATGAAACAAATAAAATATCGGTATTCCATACCGATTGCACGGGCGAGATTGTAGTCTCAAATCAAGAAAATCTTGTAAATAAAGTATTTATTGTTCACTAATTGTCCTTGTTCTTTGTTGCATTAACAAAAATGAAAAGACAAATTTTGCTATTTGGTAAAATTGAATATTATTTTTATGAATAATCTTAATATACATTTTTATATACATTATACTATCCAATATGTAGTATTATGGTTCGAATATCTTTTTGAGCAAATACATTTTGCTCATAGGCACATTACACAACGCGTAATTCTCGCAAAACGACAAGTATACACATAAATTTATATAAAATTTGGTAAATTCATATGAAAGCTTTTCTTTCAAAAAAGTGTATAAAAATTAACGCTTTCGGCGTTTTATTCTTTGCGTTAATAATACTTCCGCTAATACGTCTGTTTTAACGTTAAAACTTTTTTGAATCTCATGGGTTAAAATATTGATTGCATTTTTGTATAAACCAAGTAAATGACTATTGTACATCGTACTTACTAACAAACTGCATTATAATCACAATTTGATGTTTTTGTTCGCATTAATTTAAAAAAAAAATATACAGCACTTTAGCTTCAGTGACAAAAATATATAAGCTTTTTTTTGATTTTTTTGTTCAAATGCATGAACTTACAAGATATTACTGGTTAATAAGAATCTTATAAAATTGCACATTATCAGACTTTTTTTTAGGAATGTACAAAACATTCTCTAATTATTGCTTTCAAGAATGATATTGTCTGGAATCAATTGCAAAATTTTTAGTTTAGTTTAACCTTATTTATAAAAATATGGTTACCAATTATCCATAGAAAATTTTAAAAAATATTTCTATTCTAAAATTTTGTGTATTGTACAATTGTGTAAAACCCTCTAAAAATTTGTTTAAAATTTTTTTAAAAAACTGTAGTAAAATATACAATCTTGGAATGAACAAATTAAAGTACAGTATGTAAGATCATTGAAAATCCTTAAAACATCATATTTGACACTGTAAAATTATATAATAACAACCACTTAAAAAACTTTGTGTAAAATTTTTTGTGCAGCTCGAATAAGAGGACTCAATGTAGTGAGCTCTGCACAATTGTCAAGGAAAGGATGTACTAATAAATCATCAGCAGATGCTCTATCATCAACCTCTACTGCTAAGCACCTCTCTAGAAAATTCTGAAATACCGGACTGAGAGTCTCCCAGCTTGGTATCTGAGGTTTACCAATAGCTGCTATAAGATACAATGCTCTCAATGGTGCTTCTTTCATATACGGAGGTTCACCTTCAATCATTTCAATGGCCATGATTCCTAGTGACCAAATGTCAACTTTTTTACCGTATTGTTTTCTTGTCACTACCTCTGGTGCCATCCAATAAGGAGTTCCTACCATAGTCTGTCTTTTTTCATCACCCACAATATTTGCACAAAAACCAAAGTCTGTTACTTTCACTGCACCATTCATGCCTAGAAGTACATTATCTGATTTTATATCTCTGTGAATAATACCCTTGGCATGTAAAAAGCTTACAGCCTTGAGAACTTCTCTACAAACAGCTGCTATCTGAGCCTCCTTCATTACAGTTTCTGTGACAACATCCGTTAACGGGCCACCTTCCAATAATTCCATAACCACCCATAAATGATCATCGACTAGATAAGAATTTAAAAAATTCACCAGATTAGGATGCCTAAATTCCTTCAAGACCTTGATTTCAGTGAGCATCAATTCCTTCTTGGGCTGCTTTGACAAATCAATGTCCTTGATGGCGACTCGTTGATTGTTGGATAAATCAGTGGCTATGAAAACAGTGCCAGACGAGCCTGCTCCAACCTCCTTACTTCTTTCAAATCTCAGATGTGGATCGTCACTTTGACATATATTCCTGAGCTCTTCGTAGACCTCTTTGTCACTCATGAGCGGAATAGAGCTGTTGGTCTTTCGCCTAAGCACTGGTGGAGTCTCTTGGTCAAGCGATATGGCATCCTCAGTGGGTTGACGTCGGTTACCATTACTGTCTTCGGGCAGCCGGTCGTAGTCGTCTATCTGGCAGTTGGTGAGATCTTCAAGAATTTGAGTAAGAGACTTCTCTTTATGCTCGATGTGCTGACGGGGCGCTGGCTTGGGCGGCTTCTTCGGCGGCTTCTTGATCTTAGGTGGAAGGTCGGGGGGCGGCCTCTGGAACTGACTGTCGGTCGAGCTAGCGGAGGTCGAGCCGTCACTATCGCGCTGAGTTCCGCACTTTTTCGCGAGGATCTTGTCGATCTCGATGGACTCCTCTTCGATGACATCCTCGGTGACGAAGGGCTTGAAGACCTCCTCTTGCGGCGTCGGCTTCTTCTTGATCGAGTAGTTGTAGAACTTGATGGCTTGGAGCGCCGCGTCCGGATGCTCGTCCTGCTCGGACTTGGTGATCTGGGTGTTGAGCAGTCGGAGCCAGGAGTCCGGCAGACCCTCCAGCTGGCCCGTCTCCGCGTTCTTGCTTACGTGAAACTGGTGGGAGACATTGGTCGGCAGACCGATCTCGCCGACGGTATCGTGGGCCTGAGCGGACTGCTGATGGTGCTTGCGCTTCGAGAAGAACTTGACGATGTTGAGACTCATGTTGTTGGCGCTCCGGTTGAGCTTTGTCTTGAAAAGCCGCTCTCGAACGAGACAGTCGAGGCGTCGACGCTGGAGAATCGGAGTAGCCGGGAGGGAGGCTGCAAAGCGAAAGCCCGTAGCCTCGAAGGGCTCTATGATAGGCGAGCAACTCTTTCTCTGGGTACCACAAGTGCAAACCCCTACGACGACAGTAGTCGCCAGTCGGCCGGAGCCATCACACCCATGTCTCTTGCGTCTCTGTGCGCCCCGTCTTCGTCTCTCTCTCTCTGTCTCTCTCTCTCTCTCTCTCTCACTCTCTCTCTCCCTGACTGCAGCTCCTTATTCTTCTATAGCTTCTCGACTGCTCGCCGAGGTGTCATTTGCAAAACAGCGTTTATTGTCGTCGGCGCACACAGCCTGACACTGCTAGCTGCTATACTCTCGAGGGGAAGCCTACAAAGAGACGTCGATATACACAGGTGACTAGACGGATCGGGGGAGAGACTCATGCGGACGAGTGTGTGTCGCACGCAGACGTGCTTTAAGGTTAAGTCGGAGGAGCCGTCGTTAACGGAGTAGGTATTATGGCTCACCTCTCTCTCTCTCTCTCTTTCTCTTTCCGTCCCCTTGTTATAAAGGCCCGCAGGATGAAAAAGGCTTGTTCGTTGTCCGAGGCTTTGCCAAAGCAGAAAACAGCCGAAAAACAGCTGGAGGAGCCGTTGAAAGTCCAAGGAAGCTTTGTAGGAAAGCGCGAGGACGCGTTGTACGCGCGCTCGATGTGGGTGTGTGCACTGCGCGAGAGAGCGTTTTTTCTTTCACTCTCTCCCTCTCTCTCTCTCTCTCTCTCTCTCTCTCGCCCGCTGCGCTACTTGCGCTATATACTGCATGCTTGAGATCACGCCTCGAGGACGACGGTCGCGTCGAGCCGAGATTGTACACGAGCATTTATAATTTAAATTAAAAGGTATTGAAAATTTATTACAAGTAATAACTAAGACTAATTAATACCGATTATTTTTTTTAGAAAAATAAAAATAAAATAAACTAAAGGTCCACATTTCATTGCAACTAATCGTAATAAACTTTCATTAAATTTATAATTAATATTTTTTAACAGTTTAATTTTATTTTTAAACGGTAAGAAATTAATTTGTTTAATCCTCTAAGTGGAACAAAATGATTAGTCTAACGTTTTGGTCGAAATACGAACTTCATCACAGAACTCATCTAATTCTACATAAGCAAATGGATTTTCAATGATTTTTTAATTTTGGTCACCCAAAACGACTGAAATGGCCCAAAACGAACCTTCACGAATTACTTATATGCACGCGAGTACTGTCATAATAGCATGGATGCTCACAAAGTCATTTAACTACAGGTCGCGAATGATTTGCAAGTCGTTCGCTACAGTTCTAGTTGCACACTGTGCTAATGGTAAACCAAACCTGTTTTACAGTCATTGACGATTCGACTTTGAACTGCTTAATTAATTTCTAGGAATTACATACAATGATGTAAAAATTATTCCACCGTGAGAGATTAATTAGCCAAAAGAGCATATTTATCGAGGTTATCGTACGTTTTTCGAATTTGTTTAGTGTTACGCTGTCTTATCGTTTTGGATCTCGGAGCATGTATCGGGAAAAGTATTTTATCAGTTTATAATCGGAGTATCGATAAATGTTTTATATAAATTAATGATAGAATGACTAAGAGTAACACATAAACTTAATTATATTCTTATATAAAATTTATTATTTTTTTCCTCTTAAAATATATATATATACTTCTTAAAAACAGGTCTCACTGTATTAAACGTAGTTTGAAACTTAATAATATATTTTATCCATCGAAAATATTTGATACACGTAGTAATAGAAATAGTATAATAATAAATGCAGTAAAAACTTCACAAAAAAATTGACGCGCTAGTGGACGAAATAAAAACGCTGTTCTTTTGTGATACTCTCACTATACCTCGTACAAATCATTTGGCATAGACTCGCGCAAGTCTACATTTGGTCACAGTTTGCATATAAATTACGATTACGTTTTATGTAGGCACTGACACAATATATTGTCCGATTACGTTAAACTTTTGTACGTATTTAAATTATTGGACAATTCCGTTTTCTTTCTTCTTATGCACGTTACTATCACACAAATTCTTGTGTTTAAAAAACATAACAAATATTCAACACGACTGGTGGGTCATAAACTGGTACTCAATACAATGATCTCCATTTCATTTTCTTTAAACAGTAAACATGTTTATAGGATGATGGCGAAGTTTGAGAAAATTGAAGAAAATCGGATTTCGCGATGATTAATTTTGTTGGCTAATTTTACCGATTTGTTAAACATTTAAAAATTCAAAATTTAATGTGTATAAAACAACAAATTATCGAAACTTCACGTTAATAAAGAAAAAAAAGATGATTACATTATAAAAATTTTAAATTTAGTTAAATAATCCATAACGCGGTTCTGAAGATGGCCAATAACTAATATCTACCATTCCTGATTATCCTCAATTTTGCTAAAATTTAGTCTAGTATCATCCTATTAAAACACGTACAGTCAAATGAACAACAATAAATTCGATTAACAATTAACGAAAGTAAAAAAAACAAACAAGCATGAATCTTCCTCGTTTTCGCTCTCGCTCCATTACATAGTCTAGATCCTTAAAACGAGTTTCTGCAGTGGACCGATAAACCAGTGCCATCATCACTTAAATACATTGGCAATGCATCGAGGCGGAAACGGATGAGGGGATTCACGATCAACTTCCCACCGTGGCAATGGTATGCATATACGTATATAAAAATGCGGCAAAAGCCACGAGGTCGAATTTACACGATACGGATAGGCGGTAATAGGAAGGAAAGCCCGCGACCACGAGCGTCTGGGCCGAAGCGGCCTACTTTTTACGGCGGACAAGTCAGCAAGACTAAATCGCTTCTCGTTTAGTGATTATTTAATACTAGCGTCCAGTCTTCTCGTTTGGAAAGTAAGGGACAGGTAGTTAAAAAATAAGTAAGCCTATGTGATCAGTACGGGTGGGTCCGATCAGCTGCCCGTTGACTTGACCACGTTGTCAGCGGGGGCTCGCGTCGTCGCAAGCTCTTCGACACTGCTGGCTGCCGAGGCACTTGCGACCACATCGACGTTGACCGTCCGACAACTGCAGCCAGGCTGCTCTGGCTCGGCTTTCGGCATTATAGACCGGCTTGTCTCGCTTATCTCATCCAGCCTGACGCTGAAGCGCTTGAGATCGACGCAGGACGGCTCGACTGGTATGATTTCCTTTGAGCCCATTTTTCGACTGACGATCCGTCGGCGGTGAGTCTCGTTCTCGAGGTTATCGTCGCGCGAGCAACAGGTCGACGCGCTGCAGTGCTTGCTTTGGCAGCGTATCAGACAATCCACGTGAGGACCGTCGTGCGGTATCATCTGGAAAGGAGAAATTTTTTATTTTCCTGTTTTTTTGATTTTCGAGAAATCGCTACTGGCCTACACGCTCGACGAAACAGCAGTGCAGACATTTTTTTAGTAGTACGTAAGTATACGCTGATATAAAGTATGTGTAGTTTCCGGTATTTCGTTAAAAAAAAGTCTGGCTCACAAGTGATGGAGAAACGCGTGGTGCTTAGCGGATAAATAACGTGTTATCGTAGTATCGTACACAATTGTTCGGTTTACCTTACAAAATTCCGGCTGAATGGTAACATGGGTGATTCCCATTTCCATGAAGAAGGCAGTTATCTGGTCGGTGATTCTAGCGCAGACCTGCAGGAATGAAAGCAAAATAGTTGGTGATTTGAGTAAAAACGAAAAGTTGAGCTTTCTACTCGAAATGGCTAGTTTAATAGGGGTGGAAGCGGCGGGTAATAGGATGGGGGGTAATACCAACCACGGGGTCAGCGTAGATAATATGAACCGTGGAGACGACTTTCTCCCCGTTGAGCTGCCAAACGTGCAAGTCATGAACGTTGACGATGTCGGGAAAGGCGGCTAACAATTCCTTCTGCAGCGAGTCGATGTTGATGTGGTTCGGTATGGTCTGCAGGAGAATCATGCCGGATTCCTTCACTGCAACGTAAACGCACTATTGGATTATCGAGCGTACCCATATATAAAAAGCCTGACGTCGTCGTCGTCGTCGTCACTGCAGGAAGTCGAAAATGTTTGCCGATCTTTTGATCGATTCTCTCGCAAGACCTTGCGCGCGCCAGCGACAAATAAACCGCAGGCTGGTGCGTTTGACGTAATGAGCGCGCTGAGGTGAGAAAAGATAACGCGGCACACGCGGAGGCTTTTTCATTTGTCAATCGAAGAGAGACTCACTGTAAGGATAGCTGAGAACAAAGAGCGTAACGGCCGAGATTATGGCGACGATCGGATCGATGAACTTGGCGATCTGGACGTCGCTGAGGTAGATGAGGCAGGAGGCGATCATTACGAGGACGCAGCCGAGCACGTCACGGCACATCTCGCGCAGGCCCTGCGTCTTTGGCATTATGATCGGGCTTCGGCGTATCTGTTCGGCCTTGGCCTCCTTCGACTGCGGCTCGGTGCTCCTGAAACAATGACGCCCGTTTACTCTTTACGCCTTTAATCCGACTATTTCCGCCTTTCCTACGTCCCCTGGGCATTGATTTTCTCCGTTTTTTCTTTTTTCACTTTGTTGACTTTGTAATAATGAGATTGAGTTCGCTGTGATCGATCGACTGTTAGCATTGCTGCTATTTATTCTTCGAGAACATTGATTCACTTGATATCTTGATATAATCTATACACCTTTTTTACATGGTATACAAATTAATTGAAAACCCAAGTGAAAATGTATAATATAGTTGCCAGGGGAATAGAAAAACAAATTTGACAAATCATGGTTCTATTAAAAAAAAAGATAAGAAAAAAAAACGGCGTAATGAACTGACTTGCGGTTAGCTTTTCTAAGCATGACAGGAGGAAAACAGGAAATTGAACGTTTAATGTTTAGCATTCCAATAAAACTGAGTTTAACCGCAAGCGAACAATGAGCCGCGATAGCCAAGTCAATCGGTCTCGCAATCACTTTCATTTTTCTCTCGAAAAGCGGTAAAGTTATGCCTAATGAAAAAGAAAAGGAAAAGGAGAGAGATATGAGTTACTTTTTGAGTATAACGTCGCCGTCCTTGGTGAAGTGAAGAAAAACTCCCTGATTGAAGGTGTAGCCGCCGATGAGAAAGTAACAAAAGGCGTTGAGGAGAATGCCGGAGGCGCCGATACTCATGACCGGCAGCGGATGATGCATAGCGTCCATGTGGTCGATATGGACGAGCGTTTGGACGGCCTCTACGATGAGGGAGAAGCAGAAGGAGGCAAGGAGAACGCAGCAGATGAGCATCGTCACGATGTCGATGCGCGCCCAGCCGAAGGTGCTCTTCATCCGCTTCTCCGAGCCCGAGGCCTGCTGCAACCGGTCGTATTTTCAACACATACATATCATATCTGCCGATCGGGCGATTGTTTTCCCATTTTCCCCGGGCATTACGTTACCTTGGCCTTTCTCTGGCTGGCTATCGAGTGGCTCGACGAGGCCGCACCTTCGCTCAAGCTGTTCGACGAAGATTTGAGCGAGTTGGCCGAGCTCGATTGGCTGCTCGCGATGTTTTCGTTTTCATACTGATGGACAAAAAGTTGTTTAATCTCGAGCACACCTCGCCCAATGCATTTAGAAGAGTAGGAAAAAAGCAGATGGAGATAGCATCGGTAACGGTCACACGATACAAGTTAACGCTCGGAGCGTACTTGGAAGCGCGCGGGCTACGCGCAGCTACGCGCTCTTGATTACTCCAAACTCACTAGCCTGCTACGGTCAATTTAGACGTGATTGCTCCTATCGTTACAGGACAAAAGCAATTTCTCCAGGGCTAGTCCGCGGGCACGGGGGAGAAAGAGTTTAATGCCGTCCCCGGGCTGATGACAATATTCCGCGTAGTGAAAGTGCGGATGCGCGAAGCCGGGGTTCTCAGAGCGCGCACGCTACTGAACGCGGCACTCGCGAAAAACGTCGCGCCTCTGGCGTAGCACGAGCTCGGGAGGAAAGCTGGCGATTGCCGAGCCGTCATTAGCCGCGGCAAAATGCAAATGCGACCGGTGCGCGGCAAGAAAAGCCCGCGGACTTTTTCTTTTCTCCTCGGCTAGGATGTTTATGTCGGAGCCGCCAGCACGAGAGAGGCGAGAGACACTTGCCGGCGTAATTGAGCGCGCCCGCTTTTTATTGCACACTTCCAACCCGAGTGATTCCCCGAATAGTCCTACAGCTGGGCGCGTGTCTACGTCGCGAGAACAATCATGCCGCGTCGGTGCGTGCGTGCACGCCGCGCGATAGGTACACGCGTGCACATGGAAAACTAGTGCTCCTCGTTAAATCGGCTCTCCGCGTGAAAAAATGTTTTCCCGAGAAATTGGCATAGCCGCCGAGAGATTTGTCTTGAGCATACACGCGAGATTTTCACGCGTATTCCCAGCGCTGCGAGCTCTCGTCTGCCACGCGCCTCGCAGTCCTAACAAACGGATCCACGTTAATTTCGTTTGGCCGACTAGTGATCCGCGAACCTAGATATTATCAGTCGTTGACAGACAAAGTCGAATGGAAAAACAGAATTGCAAAGACAAACAATTGCCGGCTGCGGGTCAACCTTGAATCCTCCGATTGTAACAAAGTGCATCGTTCGAATTAACAAACCTACAAGATGACTCACGCGTGGTCATTTATGAAAATAACAGAGTCTCGGAATGCGCGTTAAAAATGCAGAGAGGATGAAAGAGAGAAGGAGAGAGGGGGAAATCCTGAGAGGAAGGAGGAAAAAGAAAGAGGAGGAGGAAGATGTGGACGAAAAGGTAGTGGGGAATAGAGACCTCAGTAGTAAGAAAAAGAAGAAGAAGAAGAAGAAGAAGAAGCGGAAGAAGAAGAAGCAGAAAAGAGAGAGAGAGAGAGAGAGAGAGAGAGAGAGAGAGAGAGAGAGAGAGAGAGAGAGAGAGGGCTCACCTTGATCGAAGCGATGCAGCCGAGTAGGGCGACGATGTTGCAGAGCATGTGGTAGGCGTTCATGAGTAGCGTGAGCGCGTGCGTGACGTAGCTCGCTACAATTTCGACCGCGAAGAAGGCGGTCGTGAAGAAGAGGATGACGTACAGCTGGACCGGTTGAAGCTCGCGGAACCATTCCTTCACGGCCATGGCTCTTTCTTTATGCGTTAATCAGCTATACTGCCGCCTTTCCTTCGATCGCACCCACCTTTTCGCCTCTCCTTCTACCCGATGATGCTAATTCTAACGAGTAAAAACGCCAATGTTAGAGTTATGCCTGTCTCTCTCTCTGTCTCTGTGTTTCGGTCAAAGACTCGTTGGCTTTTATTTTTAGAGCGAGTCGAGCTTCTTTCGCTGGACACACTTCTCTTGCTCGTGCCAACTGCCTTTTTATCGCGCGCTTATGTGTATATCGAATTTTTTTTGTCCGGCTTACGAAATGCCGGCAACGAACGCGCCGCTGGTATGTATGTACGCGATGTTTGTATATAATTGTAGCACGTATTGTAATCGCGCGGTATGCAATTGTTTGTATAGTTAATGGAGAGCTGTGACCATAAGAGAATGTTACGGCTTAGCGGTGAGAGCGATTAGATTATAAGAAAGAAGCTTTCACGTTGCCTAATCGTCTTTTGGATTTTCAGAAATATTGAAATTTACATTACGTCCGTTGAGTTCGATAATACGTGAAATCTGATAAAAGTTACATAAAAAACAATCTTACGCAATGAGTATATATAATTGATGGAACGTCGTCGCCACGAAGAAAGATTCGCCGTGATTTTTCGACTTGATTTTAACAAGTTTTGCGACCAATTACTTGATTGCCAATTGAATGATGATTTTTTTTCGTGTAAATATACTCCGTCTTTAATTGCTTATTAAATATGTTCAAATATTAGGATTGCTCAATTGAAATAATATTAAATAAAATCTGTACGTATCTAATGTAAATGACAAAAAATTCTGGTCTCACAATATTATGACGACTATAAACGATACGATTGCACACGAGAAGAGTATTTTGCTTGTCTCACAGTATCAATAACCTATATTGTTAACCGCATTAAAAATTGTGTTTCCGACTAATTTTCATCACAAGATATTCTGTTGCCACCGAGCAGTCACGTGCGCGAAGTTATAACGCTTTTTCACACACGAGCCACTTCATTCCAAAATCAAGTTCTCCAACAATAATCCTTAACGCGCTAATTCTCACGGGAGTGAAACATCACCGAAATTCATATCATTTAAATATTTATTCGACTCGCGCGCCGCTCGCTGAATAATCCCGTTTACAACGCATAGATCATTATAATAGTTAATACTATCGACGCTCAATCATTGAGCTATTTATCGATCGACGCGTTCTCGTTAGTTATGCGACCTGAGCACACGAATTGATAAATTATTGTATTATACTTATACAAATAATTGTAGAAAAAGGTGTAACACAGATTTTTGCTAAAATAAAGAAAACGAGCGATTGATGATTAAATATTTAAGGATATAAAGTACGTGATATAGGTGGAATAATTTCAGTCACATGTGCGCGCACGGTCATTGTTATTGTGTTCTAGCAGAAGACAAATGGCTGTATAAAATCCGTACAAGTTGTCGTAACGTCAATCCCAAATTGTAGCCACTTGTTCCCCGCTACAGAGCAGATACTATGAATTAAATGTAGTATTAGGAATAAAGGATAGTAGAAAATAATAACAACAACCGAATGAGTAATTCTCAGTGTAATTGCGTTAAAACGTAACGCAGAGTCAGCTCGCGAAGCCCATTAGATTTTCGAAAAGGATCGACGTGTAGTTGAAAACGTGGACTAAAACTATTTGTTTGAAGCAGCCCCTAGACGAGGGAAGTGTTGTCAACAGGTCTATTTTGAAAAGGTAAAGTCGATCGAGCAGCGCGCGAGCGGCGATAGTCTCGCGGCGGCGGTGAGACGCGTCCGTCAACACGTGCTGTGTCTCTGGCAAGCAAGCTGAGCTTATTGACGCATGCCTGCAGGCCAATGCCAGTCGGGCGTTCGACAAAGTAGCCAGACCGTCCGCGTGATTTATGCCGAGAGAAATACAAGTTTACGCGGATATAGTACGGGCGGTTAATGACCCGGGGAAGGGAGGAGGGGCTCACTACTGAGATGCTCTTGCTTACGCTGTATACAAGGCTCCAATTCGGAAGACTCGCTGTTGGATCGGCGCTGTAGTGTTATATCAGACGACGGAATAGTTTGGCCGCTTTGCCAGACACTATATACACGGCTTAATAATCCGTTGGCGCTCGAGTCTGGCGGCAGCAGGAGTGCTCGGTAGAAGCGACGCGCTCATGGTCGACCGTGGCTTTAGCGCTCTCGCGATGACCGGCGAGGCTCGACTGACGAGGGGAATCGCTGCTCTTCGCTGCTCGCTTGCTCTTGCGCGCACGCGAATCGCGGCGCTGCCGGGGCAGACGGGGGAGATGCGCGTGTAATGAGCCGCTCGAGCCCGGGACAGCTGGCACTGATTCACGAGCTTTTCTCAATGTGCCGCTGCCGCCGCTGCTATCGATCCTGCCGCTCTATCTCGGGGCCGCGCTGCGTCAGCAGCTCATCGCTCGATACCGATTTTCACCGGCGATCTTTACGAGAGAGCCAAACCTCGCGCTTTTTCCAGGCCGTCTTACGGAGAGAGCTTTTGTTTATTGTAATCCAACGATCTTCCCGAGAGATAACGCATGGAGATGATGATAACGAGCCTCTTTACGAAATCGGCACTGATCGGCCTACTTATATTCATCGGCTTGGCCAAAGCTTTTTCGAGCGCTCGTTTGCTGGCGAGAGAGAGAGAGCAACGATTTCGTTGACTCGATACGATATTGGATGATTAAGATTGTCTGTTGTCGTTGGCAGTGTGTACATAACGCGTGTATCTGACGATAATAAGCGCGGGAGAAGGAAAGAGCACGCTTGTGTAGCTTGTACGCCCGGGCCCCGGCTGCCCCTCGCGAGCCTCCGATCGAGCGGCCGAATGACAATCGGCGCATGCAATTAGCCGTGGTCATCGGGGCAGCCTGAAAATGTGCCAGTGAGCTTATAAACAGCCTCGAACTTGTGTGCGTGCGTGTGTCGACGATCGAGCAATACGCGAAGGTCGGAGTTTTCACGAACGCACGCGCGCGACTCTCGGCATTTGAAACACGTAGATTACAGAGAAATCGAGAGCTCCGTACGCGTTCGTCTTATTGATGTCGTTATGTAATTCTATTCCTGTAATGACGAACCTCTACGGCTCACTGGGCCAGCAGGACTTTTAACAAGTTCGCCTCGTTGCCTCGGATTTATTTGCTTTTCCATTTCTCTTTTTCTTCTTCCGAATGTTCGATATGTTCTAGCAAGTTGCTCGAATAATGCTCATCTTTTTTCTAATCAAATACATTGCAATATAATAACGAGATTTATAGGCGAGCCTCAACAATAACATATATTTATATATGTATTGCTTTTTAACAAGGTGAAATACCAAGTCTTTTGTCTTTGACGTCACTCCAATAATTATTCGAATTATTATGTTCATCGTAATTTCAAAGGATTTTTTATGCCTCTATGCCGATCGTCTATTACGCTCAACTGTTACATTGATTTAAAATAGGATGTTGAATAATCGATTTGTAATTAAAATCCTTTGTAAAAACACAGACTGCGCTAACACAATGCTAAATCTCCCGCTACCGGAATTTCCTTTGCAAATTTTACGTAACTAAGTGGATTTGTTGAAAAAAGTTTTTATGTTTATCAAGAAACAACAAAAAAATCAAAAAATTGCCTATGAATGTAATTTAAGCCAAATTATTTTGTCACGGAATTGTATAATAATTATAATTATTATATAAGCTGACACTATTTGCTGTAATACGCTCAGTACAAGAAATTATGCCACAACGGGAATATAAGCTTATTCAAATATCAATTGAAGTCTTAGTCCAATGATTGCTATTTTATCTAATCGTGCACAATATCTCTAAATAATACGTAATAACCATATTAGCAAATGTTAAAAAAAGATTAAATGAAAAGAGAAATTGCAAATCTGATTCATTGTATTACATTAAACGTCAATTATAATTATTCTATCAACTGTTCAGCCAAGTACGAAATGTCCCTTTCATCAAAATCACCAAATACATGATTCAAGAGCAATTTGGTCTTTATCGTCGCTGCACATATACATAACACCTAATGATACTCTGTACGTACACTAGATATATATATGTTAAACGTGTTATAGCTAGTACTTTGTATACTCATACAAAGTAAATTACTGCGCCTGAACGATCAGCCCGGTAAATGCTCGTCATTCTAAATTTAAACTTACTCGCAATGTATGTACATGTGTGAAACTGTAGTCGTTAGATTTCGAAGCAATTAAATGTCTTTGATTTGATAAATTTACAAAGTTAATTAACTGGGCCGTTTTATCCAGCAAGCAAGGCGTTAAGAGAGGCCCAATCGCTTAAAAACGAACGTCCTGACTTGGAGCGCTAACGATTGCTCGCCAGCAGCACTTTTACTTTAATTTCCCAGGCAATAAGTGCGGTTAAAAAAAAAAGACAGAGAGAAAAGAAATTGAGCGGAGGAGAAAGACAAACGTAGCGGGCCCCCTCCGAGGTGACTATATATCAAAGCGCCTGATCATCCACATCCGGACAACACTAGTGCTCCATAGACCGACCTCCCGCGTGATAACGGAGTATTATACTTTTATTAAAGTAGAGCTTGTTTAAGGCTTACGCCTAATCGATTTTTATTTTCAACGTCTGTGCAGGCGGGATTGAGCAATAATTTTCCCTGCCACATTAATTGAGCAAGCGTGAACGATCGATGAAAGACTCTTAGAGGTAGAAATTTTTTTATTTTTTTATCCCAAGCTCTTCAAGCATAGAGCCGTGTGCTTAGCTCTTCATTATCTTGCAAATGCAAGTAAATAAAATATGATTTACTTATTGATATTCGGTTTATCGAAATATAAGCAGATAACTGCTTATCGCCTGTTTTAATCGTTGAAATGCTCTTCATTTGAGAATTCCCTTTAAACCACTAGCGTTCGAAGCTCTAAGTAAACCCAACCTCGATGACGATGTTTTGCGAATATTATGCACGTTTTACTTTCCCCCTCGTTAAGCAATAACATTATCGTTTAATTTTACACGCGACAGTTGAAAACGTAACAATAACCCCATAAATCTTTGTATTTTTGTCTTAACCTAGTCGTTGACCTCTTACTTACTACCTATCCGATTTTAAACTAAATTTAAATTTTAGCGACAAAATATCGAGTTTCGTTTGAAGAAAAAAGAATAAAAAAGCGTTCGAAGACGTAGATTATAAGACTGGAATCTCACTAATAACAAATGATTGATGTGTAAAACTTTCCCCGGGTATATTTACACGCTTGTGTTTAGTTTTATTTCGCGCTCAAGTTATTTTTAGATTCCTCCGCGTTTTCGACCTACTCTAATTCTGTTATTATTGAACGTTTTGTTTTTGTCTTACAACTTACTTTTTATTTAAATTTTTTCTTTTTTTTTTTATTGACATTAACTAACTAACAGGGTCAACATTAAACGTCAAGCAATCAATTGAAACAATGGCGTTTAAATAAAAAACTGTAGCTACACGTGGATGTTTGTAAAAAGACATTATTATAAAAACCATAAAAACAAAAATTTTCATTACCTCTATAGTATCCAAAAACTTGACAAGCACTATATTCTTATAAAGTTGAAAAAGAAAAATACACAAAAAGAATCATCTAAAAAATAATTCACTCTCGGAGGACAAGCACGAAAAATAAAAAAAGTGTGATCCCAGCAGTCTTATCTTCAACACAGGCACAATGTCAAGAGACCGAAACTTAATAATAGTTGGACGCGATAAATCAGCACTGGGCGGGGGAGGGGTGGGAGAGGAGAAAAAGCCGGTCCCTCGTTCTCTTCGAAAATTTCATCTCCCAGGCTTAATATTAGTCAGAAAAAAAAACGAACCGCGATAGAAATTCGGCGGAGCAGGCTCGCGTTTACGAAGGAGAAAGAAGAAATGTCGTGGGCGGCAACGAGCAGCAGCAGCGGTGGCGGCGGCGGCGGCGACAGCCGAATTGCTCGCACAAATGTGGCGCATGTACGCACCTGTTGGTTGAAATCCGATAATGCTCTGGTGGCTATAGGTAGGTAAACTCGCGTGGTGCTCGTCTAAAGGGGGAAGCGCGCTACTCGCAGCACGAGTACCTGTAGCGGACTGCCGAGCGCGTCGGTAGCGCGTGTACGCGAGCGGAGGCCCCCGTATCGCTCTCTCGCCGCCGAGTCTCTCCTCCGCACGCTCGTCTGATACGGGAGGTGGCCCTCGCCCCGCGGGCTTTATCGCCCGGCGATCGCGCGCCTCCGTCGTCAGCGCACCGAAATCGGGCCCTGAGGCTCGCTAAAACAAGCCCAGCAGCCGGGATCTGGATCGACAACGGGACGAGCGAGTTTTCTTACAGACAGATGCGCGGGAATAGCTGGCTTCGGGCGGAGAATTAAAAATATCTGCTTAGCAGAGAGGCCGAGCGAATTCGGCACTGGAGCCAGCTCTCGCTCTCTCTCGGGACTACTAGCATGTGCCAAGCGGCAGGAGAAGGAGACGAAGAAGAGGAAAGAGCAGCGCTACGTCTCGTCTCCCCGCGAGCGATTAGCCCGCGCGTCTTGTCTTTCTCCCCCTCTGCTCTCTCTCTCTCTCTCTCTCTCTCTCTCTCTCTCTCTCTCTGTCTCTCTCTCGCCGGCTCTCATTCTCGCGCGTTTTCTTAGCTGCTTTGGGCCGGTGGTGGGCCTCTAAAAGAGAGCGCTATATGCAGTCGCGGGAGCGGCTCGCTTTTGGCGGCGTCTACATTGGAAAATAGGCCTCGCGTACGTCCGTTCACGTCTATAGCTTTTTCAAAGCGATTATTTTATTTTGCACTCGTTCTCGACACACCACTCCGCGTGGGGATAATGACTTTTCAGCTATAGTTGACAGAGAAGAGCTCGAGGGGAAACTCGAGAACTTGACATTTTCAAAATTACACGCTTGTTTTCAAAGATAGCGTCAATCGGCCCGAATTATTAAATATAATAACTTGCTGGATAAAATGCTTGTAATGTGCTTCTTTTTCAAGTTATTTATACCGTTTCCTTGCCTTCTCTTGGCTTAGCTCTTTTTTTTTTGTTTATCTCTATTTCGTTTTCAAGCGAAAACATCGTTTTGATAAGTGCGTTAAAATTTTAAATGAATTAACCTTCGCGGCACAGTGCTTTTAACTATTCGAGGTGGTTGTATGAGAGCTTCCGGTCGGTTACGCTCGTTGACCGGCAGGGCAGTGGCGGAGGAACATTGTCATAGCCGATCGATGGCCCAAGGAAATAGCTCAATGAAAATAAGCCAAGAATTTCGCTCCAACACTCGCAACGCCTTGAAATCGTTGCACAAGTGACTTGTTGGAGAAAATAATCGAAAGAGAAAGAGATGGAGCTCTGAGAAAACTGTTCGATGTCCGATGCAAGCTTTGTCGGAATAGAAAAAATGTCCACTCGAAGAAGCCATCGAATAAAAGTATAGCGGCAAAAAAACGAAACTGCCGGATACAAAATAATGCAGAAAAAAGGCAACAGGTGAGAGAGGGGAAGACGGATGGTTATCTCTCCAGCTGATCTCGAGACGTGGAAGGTCAAGGTAAGAATGGATTTTCGATGCGCCTATGTATCGCGACGAATCGAAACGCCTCGATAAATGGCAAGTTTGAGCAAGCCGTGTTAGTGCGCTTTACGAGGCTAAAATTCTCAAGAGCCCAGGGAAAAGGATGGTGAAGCCGATTCTTGCAGAAACCGACATTTTTATCGGTTTAGCTCGAGTGCATTGTTTCGCCTTTCCCCCACTTTGGATTGTCACAAGAGGCGCGAGGTCACGTCCGCAGGAGTTTGCGGTGCTCGGTCTCTATTATGTTAAATTGAGGATAAAGAACCTCGTCTAGAGCGGGCTAGCAATCTCCGGTCAGCGAACCTGATAATCGCGCATCATGTCGCTCGGTGTGGACTATAAACGTTTTTGAATTTACGGAAGTACGTCAGGCGAAGAGTTATTGTTATTCTCGAAAAGCATAGGATGTGCTGTCGGGAGATAGAGAGGCGCAATGTCGCAGGCGCGATAATTCGCAGCAGAGCCGACGTGGCGCCAGACAAAGAGCCGAGGCGTTAATTTTCCATGTCCCAGGAGCATCTCCAGCAGAGCGGCAGGTTGTATAACGTGCGCCTATTGCACAACCCAACTCCTGGTTATACGTTATTGCCAAAAGTGCGAGAGAGCAAACACATGCTTGCACGCGTCCTCGCAAACGCCTGCGACGATATAGAAATGAGAGAGAGAGAGAGAGAGAGAGAGAGCGAGAGAGAGGCTCTAGTAGATACAGGCGTGGCCTTAACCCGCTAACCGACAGCCCAAACACGGCCGAAATGAGAAGCGGCGACACGGGCGGTGTCTGTACACGCCTGAGAACGGAGCGCGCGGAGGGACAGAGAGAGAAAAAACCGGGCGATCGCTGTGGGCTCGGTTATCCGTAATTGCCGTATAGAACGCGACTGATTAGTCGTGATAATGAGGCCGACGGTGGGTCGTGTGCAACGCGCCTAAATGCCCGCGAGAAGGTAGCGAGCTGTAGCGCGACGCCGGCTTCTCTCGAGCGGCCGATCCTATCGGCTCTCTCAGGAGAGCTGATATTAATCGGCCTGCGCGCAGATAGGCCCGATGGGGCTCGTGTGCAGATCGAGCATTTTTTCAAAGAGTCCCCTCGGCTATAGCCGGACTGCTATATAAATCGCCGCTAGTTCGGCCACGTTAAATAGCTAGCTGATAGCACCGCCGCCACCGCCGCCTGCCTCTCGAGGCTTGTTTACTCTTGTACGCATTCTCATGTACATGCACCTAGACACCGACTCGGGGAGGTTAGGAGGCTAAAAATCTCTGCAAGCCTACTCACGTTTTTCGAGGGGCTCGGGCGGGCTTATCTCGAATGCCGCTATTCACTCCGTGCTTTGAATTTTTCTCCGGTTTTTAATCGCAGAAAATGCTGGCGCAGGCATGCGAGCTATGCACGCCGCCTTCTCCTTCGGCTTGTTTTTTATTATCATTCGACCTGTTACTCTTGCTAATGTTTTGGCTTTTTAATCACTCGGACGATTTGTCGTTTTGCACATTTTCATCACTTTAACATAATATTGATGGAATTTTCAACGATCTACACAAGATTTTGAAGGTTAAAATTTACTGATTATGATGATATTGTTACTGTCACTTTTTTATATAGAATCTTGTCCCTCTCTTCAATTACAAAATTTATTTTCTCTTTAACTATAGAATTTAACGAAAAAGCTTGATATTAAACGTTTATCTTGCACGCAAAAAGAATAAGATACAAATTTTTTTGTTACACCGACGAAAAAATACTATATTTCATCATTTCCTTCCAAATGTTGTTGAAATTGCAAAAAATTTTTACATGAGTACTTATTGCCCGAAACAGCTCGTTTGTAAAAAAAAAAATTTAAACCCATTTTAAATAACACTGCGCTAGATTAAGTGCAACCAACATTGTACACTTTAACGGCATCTTAATGTTAAGTTGGCATCCTGACAACTCCAGCACTTCGCAAGGTAACGTAGATTTCACACTGCTGAGCAAGGCGAGAGATAATATTTTTGTTGACGGATTTGTAAAATCGCAAACATAAACAAATAAACAATAGTAACCACCCTGGTAGGAATCTGACCATCTTTCATAGGTATGAAAATATTTTCTCGGTATAAAATGTAGACAAATTATGTTTACATTTTATCGGTAAAATATTGCTGTTTTATCGGTTCCGTAACTACTCATGTGTTTATTTTAATTGGAAACTAGAAAATACCTATAAAATACCTATAAAATAGCAAGCGTTAATACTTTTTTTTTTTACAGTAATCAAGACGCTACCTATAATCTACCTATATAATGCCAATTGAATACTCAACCAATAAAATGGGCGAAATTGATGCGAACAAGCGTTTCACTTATAGGTAGAAAATGGCTAGCAGTTTCGCCCATTTTTTGTAAAACTACCTATTTTATAGGTAGAAACTGTATTCGAGTCCTACCAGGGCACGGTGGTAACAATAGTAATAAACAGTGACGCAAAGAATAACGACGATTATTAATAATAACGAATAAATTGCAGTTTTTGTTACCTAACTTTTTCGACAAATACAGAATAATGTAGGAAGCGTCTAGAGGTCCCTTATATGTACGCTAATATTTACTACGTGTAAGATAGCAAATTAGCGTACGCTACTTAGCGTGCGCTAAAGTCATTGGATGTTTACATAGTGACTTCAGAGGCGCCTAGATAGACCCAATAATTTAATTGTTAATTATTGTTTATTAAAACAACAAATCATCTCAAAACGTTACATGAAAAAATCATTTACTATATTTTTAGAAAAAAATCCTAAAATTTAACAATTTAAATTCAACGATCGATAAGTCAGAAACCTGCTGATGATATTTATGTTATCAAAGAAGGAGAAGATATGTATAGATAGATTGCACGTGTCTGTGTAGAATCGTACACTCCACGTCGACGTCATGTCTATCTAAGGCAAAGACAATCCGATTCTGTACGTAGCGTTATTGTCGTCCACAATAATTCCATGTATACGCTCTTTGTATGCATCATCGAGATCGTGTGGAGAGACTAATAGACTGTGGCGGCGGCGGCGGCAGGTGACGATAAAAGTGAAAGGAAATTTCCGAATAGAGGCTGATCACGATGCATCCCAGCAATATAAATGCAAGTAAGTGAGTCTAGCTCCAGGAGTCCTGGAGTCTGCTGAAATCACGCTAATGCCCCGTGTGCTCTTTCAGAATAAACACAGCTGGCTTGCCGAGTGAGGCAATAATCTTTCTCTCTCTCTCCCTCCACCACTACACTGTATCGCCCTCCCTTTCCTTTCACTCGACTCTTCTCGAACGCCAAAGACGAGATCTGTCGTAGCGTAAGTAGTTGAAGAAGCTGTCGCCGTCGTTATTGTTGATGGGAGGCTGTCTGACAAAAAACAAGCGTACCCTGGGCGTGGGAGCCACGCACCTGTAGCGTTCCCAAGTTAACCAGACGCTCTTCTGCATGTTGCTCCGATTCACAAAGTCACTCGCACGGCTGCGTTGTACCTATACGTATAAATGTCAAGTCTGTTGAGGTTAGCTAAGCTGCCGTCTGCTCTTGAAGCCCTGCTGGACAGCTGAGTTGCGTTTATACTGTGGGATTGGGAGTCCTCCCTGAACTTCGCTGTCATGGATTTTGGTAAACTACTAAGCGTCGCTCAGCAGAATGCCGCGCACAAACCGCCACCCAAGCCCTGCTATCAGACTAAATTTGCACCTCCTAAAAAGGAGTCTAGACAACAGAAGCAGCTGTCTGACAATATCAAGAGATTTTTGGCCAAGAAGGAAGAGGAGGAGAAACGGAAGGCCCTTGAGGAAAGGAAAAAGAGAGAAGTAAGTTGTGACAATGACAAGCTTTAATTTTGTTCTTTAAACATGTTTCAAAATGAATTTGTCTTTAATTTTTTTGATTCAGAATCTTTTAGCTTTGAGGGATCACAAGGCGCAAAGTAAAATTAATAAGCATTTAAAGGTTTGCAAAGCAGCAAATAAATCAGTTTTAGCAGATGCTATTGACAATGACAACACAGCTGTTACCATAGCAGGTAAGTCATTAATATTTCCAAAATTTTTAACATTTCTTAATATGAATTTCTTAATACTTACTTGATAATTTCTTTGAAATACAAAATGATCAGTTTTAAAATCATTTTATTTTTTAAATTTAAATAATAATTGAGCTTTTTAGTTAAAATACTTTTTTTAAATTTATTTAATACTATATAAAATATAATTTCATCTTTATGTTTTAGGACCTGCACAATGTGATGAAGATGATTATGGATATGTATCTCAAGAAGCATCTTCAATGTTTAATAAGTTAATGGATAAATACAATGCTTTACCTCCAGAGAAACCTTTATTTAGTAATGATGGCAAAAAAGCTGTTAAAGATATAGCTTCTACAAAAGTATGATTTTATTTTAAAACTATTAACTAATTTTTTCTTTTCTTGTAATTTATTAAATTTAATAAATACATTTTTTTCTACAGGACAGAGTAAAGCAAGCTTTGAAGCAAAAAGAATTAGAAGAACTAATGCCACATAAGCGAAAAAGGAAAAGAAAAGATTCTGATACCGAAGATAAAGGGAAAGAGACTGAAGCTACATTTGATAAAGAAAGAAATAGAGAAAGAGAAAGAGATAAGGAAAGAGAGCAAGAAAAGGAAGAAAAACCACGTCCGAAAAAGAAGCCAATGCCTCCACCTTTGGATTTTACAGAACTTTTGAAAATAGCAGAGAAAAAGCAATTTGAACCAGTCAAAATAGAAGTTGCTAAACCTAAGCCAGAACCAGAAAGATTAATGACTAAGAAGCAGATGAAAGAGTTTGAAAAAGAGAAAGATTGGCGAGAAAGAAAAGAACAACGTAAATTGAATCCAGAAAGCCAAAGACAGACACAATCGCCAATTGATAATAGTAAGTCTGTAAAATCTTCCTTGCAAGCAAAATCTTCAAAACCAAACAGCATAAAAATTTCAAGTGACTCAAGTTATGGGAAGACTTCACCTAAAACACTGCCAATGATTCCTAAGAAATCGAGTGATAAACAGACAGAGAAAAGTAGCGTCGTGAATAAATATATGGAAAAAACGAATGGTATCAACAAATCAACTGAAAGAAATATTGATTTGCACAAATCTTCTGAGCGAAGTAGTTTGCACAAATCTGGAGAAAGAAGTAGCACGTCTAGCAGAGTTCCTGATAAATCTCACAATGGATATAGAACTTCAGAAAAAAGTAATGGAATGAGCAAACCTCATGTGCCAAAGATTTCAGAAAAGGATGCGATTGCTGAGGAACGTCGAAAACTGGAAGAAGAAAAACGAAAATTAGAAGAGCTTAAACGTAGTCTCGAAGAACGGCAAAAGAAATTAGATATGCAGAAAAATAAAGTTGAAGAATATAAGCCAACATGTATTTCTAGAAGTCAAATTAGTAATGGTAGCAGCAGTAGTAAAATTAAAGATTCAGCCAAACCGTCTTCATCGGTTTCAAAAAATGTTACTACTAAACAAGTTCCGTCAAATAGCGTGAAATCGAGGCCATTTCCACCAGCCGATGTGAAACCACGACAGTTTCCACCAGCTGATGTGAAACCACGACAGTTTCCACCAGCAGATGTTAAACCAAGGCAGTTTCCACCTCCGGATGTAAGGCCATTAAAATCAAAAACAAGTTCATCAAAATTGAAAGTTAACAAACGTAAGTCTTACTAAATTATATCTCTGTTTTTTTTAAAGTAAAAGAAATAGTTGTTAAATAATAATAAAAATAATAATAATAATAGTAATAATAATCTAATGAATTTATTTTATAAATTTATAGGTCGCATTTATGATGAAGATGATGAAGAATATGATTCTGAACTCGACGATTTTATCGACGATGGACCACAAGAAGGCGACGAAGATGTTAGCAAATACATTAGCGAAATATTTGGATACGATAAAAGTAAATACAGAGACATTGACGATGAGGATGATGCTGCCATAGAAAGTAACTTTGCTCAGCAGTTGAAAGAAGAATATGTGTCTTCTAAAATAGGTAAATTTAATATTGTTTGTAGAGAAATTCTATTTTATATTTTTTTAAAATTTTATTTAACACAGCAATTTGTTATTTTAGGATATATGGAAGATTTAGAAGATATGAGACAAGAGGCTGCCGAGAAAAGAAGGAAAAAAGAACTTTTTGAAAAATTGAAAAAGAAACGAAAATCGTAACTATGACTTTATTTGCTATGGCTCATCAAATGCTATTCAGAAGTATCTCAACACATAGCTAAAGAAAGTATGTATAAGTATAATATACATACTCATATTTTTAATACTGACATTGACATGTTTACAAAGTATGGCTTCGATACTTTTATAGCAATTTGTGAAGTAACAGCATAATGTGTATCATATGGTGTACAGAAATAATTTTAAGTATTATATTACAATTGTTATTCACAAAAAATCAAGTGATAAAGTATATATTTAATGAATTAACAAACTTTCTATAATATTGATTGTAAATTTTACATCACCTACCTAGTAAATACGTTAGCTTTTCGATTTTTTTAGCAATAGAAAGTAATGATTTATAATTACAGACTATTAAATTTTTAACAGCAGAAAATCGTGTGAAAAAATAAATTAAAATTATTTGTAAAAAAAAGTTAAAACAATAAAAAAATGTAAAATGTAAAAATAAAAATTTGTTTCTTTTAAAACTTGATTTTATTGAAATTCAATAAGTACACTCTAAAATGTTTGCACAATGTCAATTCATAACATTTTAATAAATAATTGTAGTAGTATGCTTTGTCGAGAGATTTCAATACCGTTAGGTAGAATTTTAGTAAATTTTTTTAATAAGAAAAAAAATTGAAAATCACGATCTAACTCGTTGCGTGGCACTGCCTCGTCACTTCATCTGAAATCTCAAAACGATTTTCATTTCAAATATATTTATCAAAGAGTATAAAATTCTTATTAAATGAAAAAGTGTAAAACGATGCAGCTTACAATAGAAAACGTAGGTGTAAATATTTCAAAATTTGTTAACAATCACTTCAGATTTGAAGAAAACTAACCATTTTATTTTGTATAATATTTCGGAAAGCAGCGTTTTAACGTGTCAATTCTCAGTGTAAATCATTTAAACTCGAGAGTTATATATGACTCGTATAGGGATATTGAATGATTGTATAATCAGGAGAAAATAAGTCAATTTGAAACGTCTATGTATAAATGTATGCTTGGAATGAAATGAAGTAGGTATTGGAAAAAGGAGAGAGAAAAAGCTCAATGAATATACTGAAACAAATAGGAGGATGGTCCCTTAGTGGGAATAAGTCGTTGCTCGCCAGTTTCCCTGTTGACAAGCGCGTAATCGCGGCCGTTGATAGAGAAGGTCTTTTGTCCGGCAGCATTGGGGTCCGTGCTCATTTCGTAAGTAGGCGGTGGCGTTCTAGCCCAGGTAGACTTCTTTCTATCCTCGGGATTGATCGGCGGTGCCCCGGTCCCCTTGATCTCGCCGACTTTCGTCAGATTGCGCAGCTTTCTAAAGTTTATGAACTTTCTGCAGAGCCTGCGCAAGAAACGAATAGGCAATTAATAAATGGAATGGAAATCGAGTTGGCGTTAGTGTCTCATCTGCAGGGGAACTTACCCGATGATGACCTCGAGAACGAAAAGCACACCGGCGAGGCAGTAGCAGTGCAAGCAAACCTTGTAGGTGACGTAGAGATCGGAGGGCTGGAGCTGACGTTCGGGCATGGTGATGTCGAGTGGGCAGACCTGCGAGACGGCGGTCCGACGCTCGCGGTAGTGTTCCATGAAGCCATTTTCGAACGCGGACATCATACTGCCAAAGAGAGAATATACATTCGCTCGGGTGTAACGTGAAAGCTCCATATAGACCTATCGAGACTCACTCGTATTTCAGGTATTTCCGGATTATAGAGCCTTTGGGGAAGGCGAAGCCTCGGGGCTTGGACAGCACGTTGCTGTCGGTCACCGCGTAACGGCAACGATAGTTCTCGTGTATACCCAGCAAAGTGCGGTTTCGGTAGTCCTCTTCGATCGCCAGCAGGGCCAGGGTCCGATCCACCACGAACGTACGCTCTGAAAATTATTCTACTTTTTCTTACTAGTCCTACAATTATTATTATTATTATATATATATATTTTTTTTTCTTTTTCTTGTCACTCTTTTTCTTTTGTGCTCCTGCATGGTATTTCATTATGCTTGTGCTTTTTTGTTTGACTCTATGTCAACTTACTATCGGCGTATTTAAGGAGGTTCGTATAGCTCATGTGGTAGTCGTGGAGGTAATAGCCATAGCCCCATTTTTTCAGCGTTATCAGTCCATCTGCAGCGGCGTCTTTCTAAACGGAAATAAAACGCGCGTGTTAACGTCTCTCTTTTATTTATACAACCGTCAATTAACGAGAACCATAACGCTTTTTCTTCAATATACTTGATCGATAGACGCTCCGAGAGTGTACTAGTAAAAAGAAAATAAACCACGACGTGAATAGGGAGGAGAAGAAATCAAGCTTTAGCTTACGTAGTCGACCAAAGCAGCTACGGAACGGCCGTCGATTGCCCACCAGCTGTATCGCCAGTACAACAGATCGTCCAGCGAATTAATCCACAGGGTGAATTTGTTCAAAGTGAAAAAGGCCGTTAAATTAGCCGTATAGAACGAGGCCAATATCGTTATGAATATCCACCAAGCTGCAAACGCTAGGCGTACCGAGTCTACAGTAAGAATGATATCAATGAAGCCAGGCAATGAAAAAAAAGAGAAAACTAAAAAATGAAAAACAAAATTTAATCGACCTCCAGTTGGCGCGACGATTGTTCCTTGCTTGAGGAGAGCAGCGTAGGCAAACCAAAGGCACATGAAAAAAGTAAACTTCTCGCCGCCCTCGGTCTCCGCGAACTTCATCCTAACGAAATAATCAGTAGATTGTGCGTAATGTTGGGAAACAGATAGCTTTAGGGGCATATATATATGTGTGTGTCTAGATCGTACCTAAGATGGATAAGAGCATAAATCGCCGGGCCAATGACGAAGATGGACAGTAGAATGGCCCACCAGACGCGCTCGCTGAACGGGGCGAAGAGGCCCGTGCCCGTTGCCGAAGTACCTGGTCGGGGGATCAAGAATGTCGTGTCCATTTCCTCGATCGTGTCGCTGAATTCGACAAACTCCCGGAGTTGGCTTATTATCGGGATGAACGAGACTGCCATGTCTACCTCCTGACACAAATGTCGCGTTTCTTTATTCTTCTGTTTATTAATTTATTGCTCTGCAACGGATGTGTGTAGGAAAGGGAATGAGATTGAAAAATTATGATCGATGACTCGAAGATAGAGAATTTTTGTAACTTTTCGGGAAAGCCCATGATGGAGTACTATAATCTAACATTCGACAGCTGTCCCATTAAATAAATTATTTATTTTCGGAATAAACAAACAATAATAATTCTGTTTGAACTGTGTGCCATAAATAAAGAGTATGCCATAAGTACCTACCTTATTGTAAAGCTGTTTTATCATTCCTGTTTTTTCATTTCCAATGACGTCTTTGTCAGGTGGAATAATGGTGTAAGTAAAATTATATTTCTGGACAAGTGCCTCGAAAAATTCAAAGCAAATGCCTTTAGCAACGAATTTTCCATTTTCATAAGATATTTCCGAGTATGGAAAATCCTAAAATCAAATGATTCGTTTTCACGGGTTTTACCTTATTCTTTCGACTTCTTTTAGCATAATATTTGAACAAAACGTTATTATATTAACTTACGTTAATGGTTGTAATCGTAATGTGCGATGGAAACGGAGGCAATCTTTCCCTCGGAGGCATTGTTTTCTTTCAATTGTTGCAACAGAACAAATTTCAAAATTTTTCTTCTAATTTACGTTAAGCTAATATCATTTGCTTGTTCACAGATGATTCGTCTGGATTTTCTTCCATTTCCATCCAACTGCACAGTCTATATTTTGTTTAAACGCATTTATCAGTTCTTCAAAGGCGCTACTGGCTTATTCCCGTAAAAACTAAAAATTAGTTGAGTTAAAAAAAATTTCACCAATTTAAAACTATTACATTATAAACTGAAGTACATATTACAAGAAATTATAGTAAAACGTTAACATTTCAGTCTACACAACTAGCATAGATTTTAACAAACGGAAACATGAAAAAAATTCAAGCTAAAATTAATTAGTTTTCCAAGTTCATTATGATTTGTGAAACTATTTATTATTAAATAGTTTGTAATCAAGCTTTGTAAAGTTGAAATTATTATCTCCTATGGAGAGTGGAAATTTAGTATAATACTATTAATTGAAGTTTAATTGCATAAGTTCGAATATTTAATAGGAACATTTAATACACGTCATTGATACCTTGTTAAAATTTGTAAAAAATGTGGCTATGACATCGTGATAAATTAAGAAAAAATAAATGAATTATTTGAATCTAATTTTACTGTGCAAGTAAATGTTATAAAGCCCTCCGAACATCCTATAACGAATTACTATAGCATATCAACCTCAAAAGTACGTAATAAAAATTTTCGACAAAAGCCAAAATTGAAAAAAAAAATAAAAAAAACAATAACAAACCTCAGTTGTATTTAAACAGAAAAAGATAAATCTTTCACAACGTAGACGTGAGGCACTACAAAATACCACATCAAACTCTATATGCTTTCGTCTATATCAAATGCGCAGCATACAAGGATCGGGTAGTATATCGTAGGAGGTGCGAGCCGACACTGACACTCCGTTCCGCGCATTGCTCATTTTCATTTGGTCGACTTCTGAAGGCCATTCAGGTGGTCGTTTCTTTCGTTCTTCCTTTTTTTTTCATGGGCATCGAAGTGTCGACTTATGTGTGTATGTGTTTGTCTCTCTCTCTCTCTCTCTCTCTCTCTCTCTCTCTCTCTCTCACCCCTTTGAATATCGGAAAAAATCGAAAGTAGTAGGGATGGTTGGAAACGGAGAGGGAAAGTATAGTCGTTGGACAAGCGATGTCAATGGCGAGTCACATAAACAAATACAACGAACGTCGGGAAAAAGAGGAGGAGAAACGTTTGGTAATTGCTCGTCAAAGAGGCCCTGAAAATGTCAAATAATTGGCTGGTTCTTCGAGGGAGGGGGCAGTTGGCGAAAATTTGACACGGCAGTCGCCCGAAATTAGCGCAAAGGAGCTGAATTTGCCGGAGAGGGTGGGGAGGGGGTGGGGGAGAGTAGTAGGTGGTCGCGAGCCCCGACACTTTGGACTTGGCAGTCGAAAAGCAGCCTGGGAGAGGACACGGAGCAATTATGCAGCTCGATCGATCCTTTGGCTGCCTGTTCCAGATGATTGTGCCTTTTACTCCTATCTCTTTCTCGCACGCGCGTTATTTTCATCGATTTAACTCTTCTGCATTTCCGAGCAATGTACACGTGTTTTATTTAACTTTTTTTTCTATTTCCTTCCTTTGTTAGGTTGTTTCACTATCAAACGGATCGAATCTCTAAAGTTTTACAAAGCTCTAGGATATTAATTTTTTTCTGAATGCGATACCTATTACGTTTGAAAGCCATCGATAGCTTCGCAATGAGAAATAACGTGTTTGTTTTTTTTTTATCGGGAATATTAAATATTTTGAAATTTGAGTCATTGAATAGATGAAATACTAGTGAAAATTGATGAATATGAGCACATTGGACGACGTAGAATGCAGGTAAATTGAAATGCAGTAGGACTCTGTAATAAATTGTAAAAAGAAGTTATTCAAATTTTAAATTTTGTTCTTTGTTATTATAATCTGCTTTGTTCTTGTGTTTAGAGTAGCTCTCTCGTAAACCAACTTCTTTCATTTCTTCAACGTAAATGTAAGTAAACATTCGCAAGCTTGAATTAAAAAGTTTAAATGTCTTGCAAAAGTTTTTCGAAGTTGCTAAGCATAAGATACGACGCGGTAAACTTTTCCATGAGGTACTGGTATTTTTCTTCCCAAAACGTAGAGCTTTTACCGAGCTTTTTTTCTTTCTCAAAATTTTCGTATACGCGCGATTTGTACATCGGCCGTTTAAACGAAATCCCTAAACCCGGAATTTCAATAGAACAAAGTAAAGTTGCAAACGCAAGGGCGCCTGTTGAAATTCAATATTTCAAATATATTCACACCACAAATCTCGCAAACTCTCGTCTCCGCGGCAAACAACGTAAGCAGATCAGCATCGAATAATCGACTTTATTAAATACAAAACAAAAAGTCAAAATTACTCTGAAATCCCTGGAGCTTTCACCTCTCGTTTGCCCCCTCCGCCCCGAAAGCTTTTCGGAAGCTTTATACCCCAATCCTCTTACCGTACCTCCCAAAATTATCATCTCGCAGAAGCTTTTTAATCAACGCATGGCCAAAGGAAATAAAAGGCAACGGGAAAAAATAACTGCACACCGTATAAATTTGCCAGAGGCTAACGACAGAAAGAGAGAGAGAGAGAGAGAGAGAGAGAGAGCTGCATATAGCACCGGGAAGTCATCCATCAGGCAATAACGGGCGCTCGTAACGGCGCCGGGTGGCCCGTCACCTCCTCTCGAGGACGCAGGGTGCACCTCGTAAAGCTCGAGTCCGTAGGCGCGTTCTCTCTCTTTCTCTCTCGTCTCTTCGCCCCTACGCGTGTAAACAGTCGTTTTACACACTGAGAGGAGAGGGAACGGCAGAAGAGACGATTCGACGAGAGAGAGAGAGAGAGAGAGAGAGAGAGAGCCTGGCACGGTTTAGCGCCTTTATCAGCCGTTTCTCGAGAACATCCTCGTAAATTGCGCCAGCAGAACAGTGGCCTTGCAGCGACGGGTGGACCTCTATACATATACATACGAGATTGTTGTATGCGCGCGCGAGCCGCTCGTGTAGTTTTTACGTCCGGTAGACGTGAGATTTGAATTTAACGCTTGTTCTTATTTAGGCAGGCAGGAGGGAGAGGTCGTTTTGTCAAAGGGGAAAACGAGTGGCTCTGGGAGGTGCATTTTATTTCGTTATATTCGCGGTCTTGGATAAAGAAAGAGGGAGGGGCTGGAATCCGGCGAACAATGTTGCACCGTTATATATCGATTGTTTGCGCTGCTTGCTTGTTTGCTTTCGAAGCTTGGCTTGATTCGTTACTTGCTCGCTTTGCTATTGATGTTTCGCCTAGTTTTAACACACTCACACACGGCTAGACGAATAGTTTAATTTATTAGAGTACAATTTAGTGTCGATAGCGAATAATGAGAAACTTGCAAGCGAGCCCGATAAATTTACCGCTTTCCCCGCAAGTTTTTAACATATCTGTTTCATGATGATAAAGCTTTTGAAAGCTCAATTATTATTACGTTAGTTGTGATTGAGCTTCAGCTGGGATCTTTATGAAAGATAGCTGAGAGATTTCACAATCGACGCTGATTAAACAGTAAAACGTTATTATTGAAAAATTCAAATGCAATCGGTCCAAATCGACAAACGCCCCGGACGCAAAGGCAAGAAATGACTCTGGGAAAACGCTTGAACAAACTAAAAGATTCAAAGAGTAGCATATTAATTATCGCACTGCAAAGGGGAAAGATTAAAGTTTTCCTCTCAAACTTCTATAAATATATTATATGCTGGATCTCGTTACTTTCATCCAAGATTAATCACCGCAAGGCTATATAGGATAAGACACACAAGGAGAATCCAAATGCTCTCTCTCTCAGCCATTTGGCTTTTAATTCCCGCGAGAGAGAAGGAGAAGGAGAGAGGGAGAGAGAGAGAGAGGTAAGGCAAGAAGCTTGACAATCGGAAAAGAGCAATAGATTGTTGGCCTGGGCTATCCGCGAGAGATGCCTCTGTTGCAGCGCAACTTGCCGCTTGCGGTAGTAAGAAGGGGTGGGTGGGGGTAGCCAAGCTGTCGGTAGAGTACAGCCGCATCTTGGGGGCTCGAGGAAAATAATAAGAGCGTGACCCGGGAGCGGAAGCTCCTGTCAGCTGATAAATCGGCCGCTTTCTCTCTCTCTCTCTCTCTCTCTCTCTTTCTTCCTCTCTCTGCTGGGTGTCCGAGCTCCTCCCCGTTAATTGAAGCCGTCTTCCGCTTCCCGACATCCCACCGCCCACCCGCAGCTCCACTGGCAACACTAGTACTTACACTCGTCCGCCAGCTCAGCCGCCAGATAACAGCCGCTTTTACCCCTATAGCGCTTTCTCTCTCTCTCTCTCTCTTTCTATACTTTTCTCTTTCTCTCTTTCCATTTTTCAGCGTCAATCTTCCCGTGGCCGACGCTTCGCTTATCAGTACGAGAATAGGGAATCCAAGAGGGTGTACGTATAATAATAGCAGTAGCTTTCATCTATAGCTCTCCTTCTAGCAGTTTAGTCGTGTAAAATCGTTTGGGCATTTATAAAGGAGAAGTACTAAGTGATATAATAGCTCTCGCGCGGCGCTCTCTCGAGACGTCGCGAATAACTGGAGTGCGTGCAAACAAGAAAGTTACTCGATGCGCGTGCGTGCAGGTGTCTACGTAGCAAGGACGCACGCGATCTACGACCAACTCTAAATTAATTAAACTAGCCCGGAAGATCCAGGCCCGTGCACAAAACAGCTTGAGTTCATGTATAATTTGACAAACACACACACACCCTCCCTTTCTCTTTGAGTCTTATATTTTTGCAGTAACAAGAGTGTTTCTCCGGAATTTTGCAACGTATAAAGCTGCTTACATTTGAAGAGTAGAAGAGTCTTGTGAGTGGGTAAACGTATATACTATAGAGAGAGAGAGAGAGAGGGGGGGGAACTCGTCGAAATTAATTTGGCGAGAGGTTAATAGGCTAGAAGCGGGGAGAGAGATAGAGGAGGGCGGGGGCGCGTGCAAGCGTTGCTCCAATTATCTTGGCTCTCGCGACAAAGTGCCGCGGTAGCGGGAGCGGCTCTTCCCGCGAGCTCCAACGGGATCCTCGCCCTCCCAGGGCTTTCGCCTGATGAATATGTGAGAAGCGCTGCCTAGCCGTGTGCTTCTCTGACTGACGGCTGATTACCTCCTCCCAATTATTACGTCCGGGCGGGATTATTTATTAAACCCCGGGATTAAGCTAGACTGCGCGCCGAGCAAAAATGGAAGCGTGAAATTGCGGTCTGACGAGAGAGCGAGAGAGAGGAAGAGAGGAAGAAATTTCGAGTTATATTCGCATCGAGGAGTTGTGTGTGCGCTCTCTCACACATACGGACAGACAGACAGACAGAGACACACACTGTGACTGTTGGATTAATAAGCGAGCAATGGATGAGTAAGATGGGATTCGGGGAAGCTTGTTGTTCATCGTTTAAGCGCCGGAGCCAATTTCCTTCTTGATAAATGCACGATTATACCAAATAACGAAAATTGAGTCGAGAGAGCTGACTACCTACTCACTCTCTAGCTCCGGCTTGATCAATCTAATTCCTGGGCTTGGCAGAGAGTATGGGCTTTGCTTGTTTCTAACATCTCCAACGATCAAGCCGTTATCCTAATCGAAATCTTAGACAAGCTCAACGTAGCCCAGAGGTAGAAGAGGAAGATTGAAAAAGACAAGTAGATAGGCCTAGCCGGGGCGTTGGGCTATAGCACACTGAAAAAGGAGTAAGCTGCAGTTTTTTTTCTCCCTCTCCCTCCTGCACTGTAGGGTCAAGGTCTGTAAGGGGCGCACAGGCACATACTGCGAGCCGGCTGAATTAGTCGAGAAGAGGGCACTTGGCGAGGCGCATTAGCAGCCTGCGCCTGACTAGGCTGCTCGCTTAAAGTGCACTTTCTCGCTCCCTCAGCCGCTCGAGCCGCAAGCTCATCGCTTCTACACACCTCGCATATAGATTTACACGAAACATATAGATTTGTACAGGTTGCTCGCTGCGTCTATGATTCCGACATAAGAGGAAAGCGAGCGAGCAATTACCGACTGCTCAAATATTCATGGGCGCTCGGCTGTCGACATTGCGATTTGACGTCCAGTTTGACGCACTTCCTGCGACGATAGGTGACCAGAGCGGCTGCTCTATGTGTGCCTCGATCGACAGCTCATGCGCCTCGGCCAATTTTTACGTACATCCCTAGCTGATGTAGCTCCTACTGCCCAGGCAAACTAGAAAGGCCATTATTTACGTTTGCTTATTCCGCGATTATCGACAATGGCCCATTAATGCGCGCGAGAGCTGACAAAAAAGAGTTGGAGTCTGTGCGTGCCAATGGAGGAAGCTTGTGTAGGCAATCGCAATCATTCGCCGTACCTGCGCTAACTTTGCGCGGCATTTCGGTGTGTAGAGGAGGGGAGGGGAGTTGGAGTAGGTTCGAGGGATCTGCGGATATCGATCGCACCTCCTGCTCTAGCTCCCTCGAATTTCCCAGATGGATGGCTAATGCGCTATTTGCAAATCTCGTCACTGCAATGGGAACGATGAATATTTAGGAGGAATAAGATTTCGGGAGAGCTTGCAGGCCGGCCGCATGGAAAAGGATGTTTTGCCGAGAGGCATTTGGTTTATGACGACGGCAACGACGACGAGTCACGAGTCGAGACGTTGAGCGACCCCCCCCCCCCCGCGCTCTCTCTCTCTCTCTCTCTCCGATCAAGCGTGCTCGGTGAAAATCAGGAAGTCGCGTCCTGAACGAGCTCGAATTGATCGAATTGAGCGCGACGGAGAGCGCGCCCCAGCTATGCGCGCGCTTTCGACTATGTCCCTTTTTGTCGCGCTTCCTCCGAGACGTATACGCGTTCGTGGACGCACACACGCTACCAGTCCAGATCATCGATTAACATTCGAAAATATTTTGCTTTTCAAAACAACGCCGGATCATTCCATGAGCTTGTTTCTATTTTCTTTTTCATTTAAACACCTATGCTTATATTTATGGGCTATAAATAAAATAAACCATACTCGCCGTTTCTGCTTTATATGCAGATGTATGGATTGATGCATTTGCAAGTATAAATCGTACTGTGCCAATGATAGCAGTGTGACAGGGATTACATTATACGATATATCGTATACATATACAGACGGGGAGCACTCGAGCTTTCGTTCGAAAAATAAACGAGGACTCGAAAGCTTTTCGCCAAATGCAACAACAAAAGTTTCGACGTACCTATAACAAAAGGATAAAATAAAAGGGAAAAACTAGGTAGTTGGAGCAGCCGAAGAGTAAAAGACGTTTAAACGAGAGCGACGTTACGAAGGAGGAAGCCAAAAAAATAAAATGACACGGAAAATGGATGTGGCGGCGGTGGCGGAGAAAAATAGAGGGAAACCTTCTCGATCCGATCATTGTTGGTCATGTATATCGTGAATTTTGCACCAAGTACGCCCGACGGCTTGTGCACGTCGATTATTCGGCTTTGGCTTCGTCAATGCACCTTTCACCAAGTTCAACCTCTAACCCATCCTCGACTTTCTCACTTCAATAGCCTGACTTGTTGAAGCTCAGTGTGTGTGTGTGTGGGTGTGTGTGTGTGTGCCCTCGCGTCAGATTTCATGCGGATGTTTCGTAGCTTTCAACGTGAACACTTGATGTGTATGTGTGTATGCTTTTCTACGTATTAAAACGCGTGCATGCGGCAACCATTTTGAGATTAAAATTTGAGAAGGATATATTTACTACAGGTTACGTTCAATGGAAATAAATGGATTTTGTAAAATGATTTGCCGTATCAGCAAAATCTATTTTTCTTTTTTTTTATATTGTGAATACGTTTTCAAGTTATTTTAATATAAAAAAAAATAAATAAAATCTCCCGCTCATATACACAATTTTTATGGAAAATTGGACTTTAAAATTTTAAATTTATCAAAAGTAAAAAATCGAGAATTGCTTTTAAAAAGAACGAAATAATTTTTTTTCACTTTTCGTTGTCTGGGTTTATTGATTTGTGCAGAAATATGGAAAACTGAAACGTTTACAATTTAAAAAAAAAACAAAATATTTATTTTACTGTTTCAAAGAAAGCAACAATATTTATTATATACGGAAAACAAGTTTGTTTCGAAGAATAGAGAAAAACTCTAGTATTAAAAAATGTGTTCATTGAAAAAAGTTGGCAAATATTTATAAAAATTATAATAAAGAAAATAGACAGCGATTAATGTTGAAAAAGAGAAAAAAAATAAAGTCAGCTGTCAGTTATTTCACAGAGCAAATATTTATTTCGGAAATGTCTATAATTTAAAAGTTTAAATATATTTTATTAAATATGAATCATATCGCTATACATTACCAACCGTACAGAGAGAGAAAAAAAGTTAGCTCAACTTCTATACATTATGTGTATCCAACGTCTCCAAAAGTATTGAAACCGAAACCCGAAAGTAAGCTCACAGCTTCTCCCTCCTTCAAAAATCGTTGGCATTACATATACATATATGTCGCCTAATGCACAATAAAGGTTTTATTTTGCAATGCGTTTAGCTGTAGATCCTGCTTAAATAATTAATTTGGCCCGGTATTAAATGACTATACGATCAGATAAATGAAAAATAAAGGAAAATATAAAATTGCATGTATATTTATAAATTGCCAAGGCTTGAATTTAATAGGAAGAGAATAAACAGAGTAAAATAGTAGGTTAAGCTGGGGTAGAGGGAGGGAGGGAGGGGAAGTACATATTGGCTTTGCTAAGTGCAAATGTGTGCACATACGCTTTTGTGTTGAGCGTTCAGGAAAATTGTTTAATTATAAAGCGTTTCAAGCCTGGTTAAACAATTTTTTAATTACAGGCCGTGTCGGCCAGTCAGAAGGATAGTCTTTAATTATCACGTTTCAAGCGTATGCTCTAGGCACTAAACTACGAGAGAGAGAGAGAGAGAGAGAGAGAGAGAGAGAGAGAGAGAGAGAGTAAAAGAGATCGTCTGTACTGGGCTTACCTCATTAAATATTTATTAAAAGTTTTTCATCACGAGAGCTTGTTCCTCTTTTTCTCTTACTCTTCTGGCTCTCTCTCTTTCTCTCTTTACCTTCATCTCTTTCTATCACTTTAAATGCGACAGAGGTCAAGCCACGTGTATGTATATGTGTACTATATAGTGGACGAAAAGCAACAGTTTTACTCTGCTGCCACATAAATATACTTGAAGAAGATTTAGTATTTAGCTAATCCCCATATAATTTATCGCAACGATCGTTCTCTCGTCTCTCTCTCTCTCTCACTCTCTCTTTCTCATACCCACACATACATACACACGTACGCAACGCACAGACACATACAAATTAATCTTGAAAGGTGTCGTAAATTAATTTTAACGACACAAGGCCCTGATTACAATATGACTCCTTGAAAATCCAACAACTGTATTTTTATACAATAGGATGATTAATAGACAACGTTAATCGAACAAGACAAAGCTGAGTGCCGTCTTATTTGCTCGTCATATGAGACGACAAATTAATGTAAGGCGCATACGTATAGCAACTGTGATAGGTAGCAATCGTGGGCAAGGGTTTATAAAAGTAGTAACAGTAGAAACAGTTTTGACCGGAATATGCAGGAGCCTAGGTTCGATTTTACAATTTACACCTGACTGTGTGTCTATGTGTCTGTGTGTGTATCTTGAGCACTTTGACAAATGCACTAGCTTGTGCGGAAGAGCATATATCGCCTTTTGTCGTTCCTCGTCATCGATTGCGTGCCCATCAGCCTACATACCTTTTCTTTTTTCTTTTATTTATATTGTTGAAGCGCGCCTATTGATTTTGAAAAGTGTGCGACTGAAAAAAAATAGATACTCGTCGTAAAGCTCTGGCGAGCTGTAAACGTATTTTACGCCGTCGAGTAAAAGTTTATGCCCGAATAAACATGTCTGCACACTTGAAATGCCACATAAACTCGCGGTCTATGAAAAGAAAAGTGACGGGCTAAAGTGGAGATGTGTATTAGCTGTAAATTTACATACAACCCAGAGCTTATGTATCTTATTTATCAGCATGAACCTTATTGAAATTCTTGCAGTATTCGTTAATCTGAAATTATTCGATTCTATTTTTTATATTAATTTCAACATCTTCGAGTCTCGATAAAACGAATATCGTTCAAATAAAATATGCTCATTCGAATGTAAAAGAAAAACAAATCGTCTCTATACTGGATTCGCTTGCGACAATAGGGCTAGCTCAGCTACGTATCCCCGAGAATTTCATTAAACGGACGTCGTTGTACGCCGGCGATTTTTAACTCTGACAAATGCTCGCCTACTTGGCGCTAACAGCGCGCGATTTATTCCAGCGAAGGGAAGAATCAGGTTGTGTGTGCGCGTGTGTGTCTGGCTTTGGGCGCGCGTGCATGTGCGGGAGGTATTGGCCGTTAAGCTTATGTCTCTTTTTCACCGAGTGCGAGAATAATAAAAGAGTCGAAGGTTTATCCAAATCGAGCGAGTAAAGAGCGATAAGATCGGAGGAAAGGATGAGCCGGTAGTATCTTTTCTTCCCCCGAGTACACAGAGAGGCGCTCGTTTCTTTAGACGCTAAAGTTGGCCGAGCAGCAAGTTTCCATAGATCGAGGCAAAGAAGCGCGTCGACGAGCGGATGACTAATGGGCCCGAAAGTCTAGAGACTAAGAAAACTCGCCGGGTAGTGTTCTATCTAGCTTCGGCCCTTCTAACTCTTGGCCCAAGCATGTAAGCCTTCAATCGGCGTACATTTTCAGCGAAAGCTCGAAAAAGGAGAAGGGCTAGGTCGAGGGTAAACGTGCCCGTAATAAACGTAAATCGGCATGACAAACGCGACTTGTTGAAGACGCAGAATAAGTTTTCCGAGAGGCACTTTCTCGTGCATCATCGGCAGGTCATATCTACGTAAAAGCTAGCCACGCGCAAGCTCCCTTTCGACACGACTCCCTCCTCTCGGTTAACACCATGAAAATCGATGGGCTGTAAAAAGAAAAAAATATTAATGCCATCCAGCACGGCCACTAAGTGTAATTAAATGAAAATCAATTGAGCCCCAGAAATCGGCTAGCTCTCTTGTCGAATATAACTGCCACCGGCTTTGACGTATAGTTACACCAAAGAGTAAGAGAGAGAGAGAGAGAGAGAAACTGTTTTTTCTTTCTCGATAAATTGAATTGCGCTTACGTTGACTGGCTTTGTCAAGCTTTACTACCCTTATTATTTAATCGGAGTGGAGAAGGGGTAAAGAAAAAAAAGAAGGCAGCTTAGAAGGCCGAATGCTCGAAGCCAGGAGGCGAACAAAATCGAATCTTTCTTTTATTTGCTATTTATAGAAGGACGCGAGCAATTAAGAAAAAAAGAAGGTAAATGAAAGTAAATGAAGAGAAATTGACGATTTGGCTTTTCTTTTCTTCTTTTTTTTTGCGGAATCACGCTCCTTTTTTATCGTGCAAAAATGATTCTGATATATACACATATTAATTTTTATTAATGTTATTAATTTTTTTTTATTATTTTTTTCTTTGCTTTCTCACGCGTACAATATTAAACATCGAGTCCCTTTTCGTCTTGTCACAGCCTCTGGGAAAAAAACACGAACGTACATATCTGAAAATGCTACACTTAATTAATTCTAAAACTAAAAACACCACAATATGTGTGTGTGTGTGTGTGTGTGTGTGTGTGTGTGTGTGTGTGTGTTTATATGCCGGAATAATATAATATATTCTCTTCTTGATCCAACGCCATCATTAATGAAGTGCAATGGAGTCGCAACAAAAAGATACGAATATAATAAATTTATCTATATATAAGCGTAGCTCTTGGTGTACTTTTTTCTTGTCTTTTTGTTCCTGCGATAGTATGTGTCTGTATATGTGTGTGGCGCTAAGAAGTATATGTCTTCGACGCATTCACGCTCTAGTGGTCTATATTTTTAGTAGTATAAAACAATAAAAAACAAAGAGGGAGATTGTTGTTTGTTGTTTTTTTTTTATAATCGCTTATCCTATTATAAAATAAAAGCATTTCATGTAAAACGGATGTAACATGAAAACGAAGTATGTGTCGTTTATACAAAAGGCATATAAAAAAATGTTATACTTGTTTTTTCTATTCTATCCTATGCTCCATTCCATTTCAATAATTTGCACTGAATTTGGACAAAGCTTATTCGCACTTTAGCAAGTTCCAAGTCGTTGAATTATTTCTAGATTTTCTGTATATATTTTTATCTATTGAGATATTAATGAGCAGTTCGATTTTCCGTTCGAATATTGTTATCTCCAATTGATTTTCTTCGGTATATTTATGTACACGTTTACGAATACAAAGGCAGAAAATCAATATCGAAACGTTATATCGTCAGTTCGATGGATCTATTCTTTTTATTTAACTTTATTCACGCGCATTCTTTTTTTTTAAATGTATTCAATAAAATATAAAAAGCGATCAGTCGATTGTTATGAAAATTTACGCGTGATTTTAATTTACGCTCACTCGTCTGCAATCAATGCGATCAATAAGAGAGAATTTTCGAATAAGTGTATCATCACAAAGAACAGCCGATGCAACATTTAAAAGCCCATTGTTCAATTATCGAAATTGTAATGTTTTATTTAGATTTTTTAAAAAAATTTAATAAAAGCGTAAAATTGTTCAATACAATCGATCATTTAACAAACTTACGCTCTAATTGAATTCTCACTAAAATTCAGTGCAAATTGTAGAAATTCGTGTAGCTTCGACAAATAATATGAAAAAAAAGTTCGATTACGCTTGCAGCAGCCTGTAAGAATTGATTATAAAACAAAGATTGAAAGCAACATCTTATAACCCTGCGCATATATGTATATAGTATTATACGGACTCGGTGTACAAGGAAAGATCAAGTATAGATCAGTTATTCAGGCGATATATCGTAGGCCCGAGGCATGTTATAGCAGTCGTTTCTTCCAGTTGGCATGATCTCTCAGTGTCTCGGAAAGTGTAAAATGTTGATTATAGCTATGCGGATGAGCGTTTAGCAGGAGTGGGGAATTCCCGCGCGAAACAGCAGGTGTATAGATAAATACCATGCAAAAGAGGAAGACATAGAAATGTGAAAAATAGCGCTGTAAAGAGTAATAATAATAAATGGGCTGGAGGTAATAATGATGATCGCTTCGGGTGCTCTATCCGTCTTGCCGCCGCCGCCGCTGCTGCCGGGCCGCTGTATAGTTGTCCGGGCCGCGCGACTAGGCCGCGGCGCAGTAGCTCTTCATCTCGGAGAACAAGCAGGACTTGAGACAGCACTCGTCGTGAGCGCCGCGCCGATAGCGTCTAAAACCGCCGATGCCCAGTCGAAACATGAGGTCGCTCGCGTCTTCCCGCGACCTGAATGGCGAGCTGTCGTAATACTGGTAATCGTCTCTCTCCAGTCCTGAAACACACACAAGCACACACACAGACATAAAGCTATGACACGTTATCAGACCGAGCTGCCTCGATAATACACATGCACATAGTGTTACTCGTCAACTCTACATTAAATTCCAGTAGCGGGGAAGAAGTCGAATTATCCATTCGTTTTTATCCGCGCGCACGCAGCTAGCGCGAGAGCACGAACGCTTCGAGCCTCTCGAGAAAGCGAATCCAGTATAAGATTAGATTACGACGGATTAGGTCTTATTAGGGCTAGCGGAGCTAAAAGTGCACACAAGCCGCGCTAGGCCAAGGCGATTCGCAAAGCAGATGTTTGTTAAATAATTGTGCGAAACCCCAAGTACGACCAGCTGCCCCCGTGCGACGACACCTAATCAATTTATAATCTACATAACTACATAAACGCGTTAAAACATTTTATTTGAGCTGCTCCAACGGGCATGAATTTTTATATAAAAAAAAAGAAGAATAAATAAAATAGAACGCTTAGAGGCGCAACAAGTGGTCGGCATTGCCAATAGCTTCGGTGCACGAAAACAAAGTGAAAAAGATTAAAGTAAGAGAATTAAAATAACGATTAATAAAAGCAATAAGAGCCGAGAGTAGAGAAACGCTTGGAAAATCAAAGGGAATAACGGAGCGAACATCGGAATAAGATCTACAATTCGTCAGGGGTAAAAGTTGGATAAAGCGCTTAGGTTCTCTAACAAGCAAGACTCTCGAGGAGAGAGAGATATGGTGAAAAGCAATAAGTCTATAGAGGGCGGAAAGCTCCGCGCCGCGAGCGGAGAATACTTAGTAGGTATGCGCGCGGAGCGAGTTAGCTCGGCGTAACCATCGCTTCGAGGATAGAGAGGCGATCCGCAGCCAAGTGCAAATCCGAACGGAGTAGGAGGATCGTAACGAGCGAACGGAGGGAAGGCCAAGAGTTTGCGGGGGAGCTACCAGTCTGCGGAGGAATGCAAAAGGGATGACAACTCGAGGGAGAGGGGGCCTGGAGGAGGCTCTCCGACTACAAGCCAAGTCCATTGGGGATGATCGCGAGTGAAACGGAGGCGCAACAAAACTCCGCCGAGCACGTGCTATTGATCGACCAATATATGCCTCGAGCTGATTGAACAAGAGAGAGAGAAAAAGAGAGAGAGAGAGAGAGAGACGAACCTTCGCCGGCCCTCTTGTCAGGATCCGCGAACATGGTGTTGAACAGGCCCTTGCAGACCAGCTGGAGTACGTCGGAAAGCCGGCGGCCGCAGTACCTCCGCGCCGTCTCGGCTCGCCTCGACCTGTATGGCAGCAGTTCCGATTGACATAGCGTTTGCTTCATCAGGACTACGATGATCATTAGAATGACGAGGGCCTTGCAGCTGGTTAAGGACATCTGCAACACAAATCGAGCCGACGATGCCGATTTTTATTTTACTTGTACATACCTAAACACATGCGCCTGCACGTATATAGATATATATACACACATCATGTACACATATCTATTGTCCCCAAGATTATCGGTATGACTATATATATGTAAAGTATCGATTCTAGCGCTATTGCCGTGAGAATATTGGCAACATTTAATTTCGTTGGTTCAGCATGTTGGATAAATGTATATATGTACGCGTGACAGATGGCTCAGAGGACGACGAAATTGCGGCGAGGAAAGAGGCGAGTGTTTGCTACGTGCGCCGTAAAGGAAGGCGTCTTCGTGGCCCAACGAATGGGCCGTTTGTCATGTAAGCTGCCGATTCGTAACCGTCGGACAGACGTTCTGGCTGTACGGAAGTCCGCTGTCGTCGTCGTCACGTCGCTTTCGTGATTTCTACGCTTGCCGCTCGCACGTTTAGCTTTTTCGCTTTACCTATATGCGATCGCCTGTATAGATCCTCTCACGCGACCCTTTCACCCCGGCAACTTGTATACTGCTGACTAATGCATTAACCATCGCGATAAACGTCGCTCGATCGCTTTTCTTCTTTTTCTTCTTTCGTTCGCGTCTGTCGGGCCGAGTAGAAGTGGAGTAATTTCATAGAGAAGCTCCGCCTACGGCCCAGCCTGACGATCTTTCCTCGATAACCCATTTTTATTTACGTATATATATCCTAGAGGGGATCATCGAACGATCTGTATGCTCCCTTGAATAATTTCTTCTTCGAAAGCCCGATGGGGGCATGGCCATCTAAATCCAGATAGCAAGGATTATGAAAAACCTTGCCATCTATAGGGGCAAAATCGGCATTGCTTGCGCGAAAGAAACTGCCGAGGAAACAATATATCGATCTTGGGCTAGGGGCAAACTTTCTTCCTCCTGGCTTGGGCGCGCCCAGAGGCAAGACAACAAATCACCCGGCATTTCAGCCGCTGGAAAAGTCCAATAAAGAAAAACGCGAGCCGAACGCCGGCGACGACAAGCCCAGACATCGAGGTTATTTGTCTCTAGCCTGAAAAAGCCCCGCGCTCCCGGCTGCAGCATCGACGGCATCGCTTATACCTGTATCTCGATGCAAAAAGCATTTCGTTGCACGAGCAGAAGAGAAAGGACATCTCGAAGAAAATGTCCCAGCGGAGAGCAGGCCGTGATAAGCGGCCCCGTGGGGGGAGCATCACTCGCAAGCCCGCTCCCTCGCAGCCCCCGGCCCTTTTCTCTCGGACACGCGTCTGCTTGTATAAATAAAGCTCTCGGCTGGGTGGAAGCAGCTGGAGGGAGGCGGCTAGGAGGTACGGAGCCACGGCGAGTCGCGGAATGCACGCCTACGATCGCCGCCGGATAAATAACCGGCGCGCTATTTATATCTCGGCCCGTCCGTATGCCAAAAATAAACCGGTCCCTCTTTCCCGCCAGCAAGCTCCCCCCGGCCACGGGGAGCCTGCGCCACTCGGCGCGTACACGCAGCCGCGCGTATACGCACACACACCTTTCCCGCCCACGCGGCGACGCGTGTAAATAGGCTGGGCTCCTCTCCCTCTGACGCCTCCTCCTCGTCATCGCGGCTTTATCTCCGCTCCCGCATTCCCGCGTGTCCAAGGCGCCAGTGGAACCTCGCGGGACCGGCTGGTATTTTTACACCTTCGAACGCCAGCGCTCCTCCTCCGCCCTCCCTGGGCCCCGGGCCTGCACATCTACACCCACCTCGGTGCATTCCACCAGGCGTGAATCAGTCGGAAAATGACCGTACACCAAGACTGAGAAAGAGAGACGACGACGACGACGACGACGGGATTACTATAAATAGCGACTCGCGTTATATTTGCGTGGGCGCCAGAGCCAACGGGACGATTATTCACTCGCGGCGATACAGAGTACGCGTATACACAGGACCCATTGTATACCTGGCGCCCGGTTTCGATGCCCCTCCTTACTTCCCCCGGCTTAGCATCATACGCGCCTGAAAACACATTCGTCTTCGGTGAAAGTTGCGACTAGCACTGTGGGTCTGTCTGCATTTTTTTTGTTTTCTTTCTTTGTGTTTTTTTTTTTTTTTGTTTTTGTTTTTAAGTGAGACATGACGAGGCGCCAGTCGCCGATTGTTTGCTGGATATGCAGGTTTATTTTTTTCTCTTCCATCCGAGAGATGTTTTATTGTTGCTTAGAGGATTAATGTTACGGCGCGCGCTATACGGCTTGGAGATATTGATTTTTAATATTTATATGTATATATAATCGAAAGAAGAGAAGATACTTGATATGATGTTTGTTGATGGACGGGTTTGTTTTTTTAATAAACAATATGAGTGGTGTGATCGGTTTAATGTCGATCAATATACGAGACCATAAACTCGATAAATAAAATCTGAGAGTAAATGATCAACTTATAACAACAGGTAAGGTGTAAGAAAGTGCGAGGTTATATTCATATTTGGTATTTTATAAATTTAAGATAACGTCATATATCCTTGGACTGTTAGCAAAATTGAATTTTAAATAATTTCTAGAGCAAATTAAATTCGATTTCTAGGATTGTTCGCTTTATACATTTATAAGCTCTTAATTTCGTAAAACTCGTGGATTAAATTTTCTTTAAACTACAAAATTGTTAAATGAACATTTCAATCGTATTTCCAAATTTATCATTGTTTTCAAATTATTGGAAAAAAAAGAAAAATCACTGCTGACACTCGAACAAAACCATAAAATCCGATTGTAAAATATTTTTATCACCGATAGCACAGAGAAGCTGATAAGTATGAACGTACGGCTATCAATAGCAAGTCAATAACAACAAGATTATGTAATTATTCCCAAACGTTTCTCGTAATCTAAAACTACAAACGCATCCAATGATGTAATCTCTTAAGAGAAATAAAACAGAAATGCACCAGTACATCGCTACATAGCAATGTCGTCAATGAGTGAAACATTTCGTACAGTAAAAGAAAAACAAACTTTATTCACTCAAACAATACGTTTTTATATATTAACACCTGCCGAGTCAAACAATATTGGTGTGAGATATGAAAAAATAAAAAAAAATAAAAATAAATAACTTTTACTATAGTTATTATTTGCGTAGTCTATTCTCGGGGGCTTGATATTTACTCTCGAGCTGTAAAACCATTAATAGTAATAATTGGTTTGTAATAAAAAAACAAATTGCCTAGACATCGGAGCCGATCTCTCGACGCTTCATCAATACTGCCAAAGTTAATTGTGTAGTAAAAATCGACGGGCCGTTTACGCGGATATTAACAAAATAACCGCTGAGCCAATAAACTCGACTCACACTAACTCTCTTGCTCATTGATTATTAACGGAAAACAAGTTATATAAATAGACGCAAGCTACTGTTTTCTCGCGTTTTTTTAATTTCAGCCGCGGCTGAAGCAGATAGCGTAAATACCCTCGAACGAATAAAAATTTCGTCGTGCCGAAGTTTAAAGTATATAGCAGGAGAGAAGTTTACGTGTACTTATAAACGAGCCTGGCTCTCTTTCTTTCACACACGATGCAATTTGCAAGAATATAAATTGATTGAGCCTCAAGGCTTTGGAGATTGAACCGCCTGCCATTTATCGTCAGCTGATTAATCGCAATTAATTATGCTCCCGACTAAGCGTAATCGCTCGTTTTTGTTTTTTCACCGCTACTGCGCTCTTGCGGCTCATACAATATTTGGATTTTGCGTTTGTTATGTTAAACTTGAAATACGCGGTTAAGTTTATTAAATCATTTGGTTTTCGTATATAAACAAACGGACAAAATACTAACGGACGCTTACACGATTTTTTTGACAAAATAAATTTCACATTCATATGTGCGCCATTTCAAAAGGTAATTGTTTTTGTTAAATAAAACAAATTTATTAAGATACAACGTGCTTTTATAAAAAAAAAATTATTTAACGACCGATATTTGCAAAAAAGCTATATATCAATTGTTATGCTGTAAAAAAAGATTATCGCATCGACGTGAAAACCAAACGAAATATAACGAGAGTGAGCGCCGCATGAAAATATTGCAATAAGCTTGGGGGTATATCGAGCGTTGGATTCGAGAAAAAATAGGAAGAAAAACTAAAGTTAAAAAATGAGAGAAAACAAATAAAAAATGGGAAAAAGTAAAACTTACTTAGTACAGCAATATGTGGTCCGTTCGATCGAGAAGAAAACCAATCCGTCGTTGCTGCAAATACGTGCGCTTGGACGAAGCTCTCGCGCTTATTCGCAAGAACGAGAGTGTGACAAAGAGAAAGAGAGAGAGAGAGAGAGAGAGAGAGAGAGAGAGAGGGAGGGAGATAGGTAAAGATATAAAGAAAAAGAAAAAGTGATCAAGCTGGTCTTGCGTGCTTTTTCGCCGCAGCTCGTCTGAGCTAGCAGAATTTTATACGTGTCCACATGATCGGTGTCAAAGTCTGAGCGCAGCTACGACGACTGCGCTTGACAATGGGGCTTAGGCAAAAATTGCCGGGACAATGGTGGAATATACGTATGTATATGTGTATTCGAAAGGTAAAAGAAACAAGAGAGAGAGAGAGAGAGAGAGAGAGAGAGAGAGAGTGTGGGTGGGTGGGGGTGGGGGTTGAGGTGGAAATCGTTGGCGGTATCACTTGTAAAATATCACAGTCTCGTTAGAGCGGGCGAGGAAAAAAGCAATAAAGAGCGAGAGAGAAAATAAAGAGTGCTGTCGCGAGAAAAGTGTAGCGAGGGAGGAAGGAAGAGTGAAGGGTGGCTGGCTGGCTCGGCTTAGGGCGTTAAATGTTCAGAGCTTGCTGCCGGCGTACCGCTTGCTCCTCCCTACTACTGCTGGCGTCTCTAATGCTCGTGTTGCCGCTGCTACTGTCGTTGTAGCTGCTGCTGCTGATGCTGCTGCTGCTGCGATCAGCTGGGCCCGGGGATGCATTTATGCCGGGGCGCAAGCTCTTGGCTCTCTTCTCCTTCCGCCTGGGAGCACGTGCACACGGCCTGATGACCTCTCTCTCTCCCGCTCTTTCTCTCTCCTTCTCTCTTTATTTTCTCTTCGGCTGCTCGGTTCCTCGCTTTCAACAGCCTCGACCTTCCTTTCTCTCTTTCTCACTTCCTTTGCCTCTTGTCCCAGGAGCCAGAACGCGACGTTCCTCTTGCTGCTGTTGCTCACCCTTCGCACACTCTCTCTCCCCTTCTTTCCTTGTCACCGCTAACTTTTCTTCTGCTTACAGGCTATGCGTCGAGGTGGTCCTGAAGTTTCGCTGGGCTTCAGCCCTCCTTGTCCGCGAGTTCTCCTTTCCCGGAGGCCTTGAGGATGCTGCTGATTTTGCTCTTTTGCGCTTCTTTTTCCATTTAATTCGCCGAACCGCCGAGCTTCGAGGTCCCGTTCTGGCCTGGCAACGACAATCGCCTCCTATTGCTCCTCCTCTTTTTTGTTTCTCAAAGCCGTGCACCGGGCGCGCTCAGCTGGTGACGCCGAGAACAAGTGGTAGCCTACGCGGCAGTAGGAGAGAGGAAGAGACGGGGGCAGAGGAGACGTGTTCGAACGCTGCGCTTGGAAGGTCTGACGTTGAGGATGTTGATACGATGCAGGCGAGGACGGGGCGAGCGAGCGAGCAAGCTTGAGAGAGAGAGAGCGTGTTGAAAGGCGCGCAGCAAGAGGTGGATGGACTCTCAGTCAGCTGCTCACTCGCTGCCGGAGTCGCCGCGGACTGCAGGCAGCGCGGCCCGGCCAGCGGGTTTACTTACATAGGCCTCGGACCTCCTCGGGCGGGGGCCCCGACGCGCCGAGAGAGCGAGATAGCCACTCTGCCCCCTCTGCCTTACCCACCTCCTCCGTCTTCCTTCTTTTTATTCTTCTTCTTCCCCTTCCTCCTCCTCCTTGCTGGGGGGAATCCGTGTGGGTAGACGAACCGAGAGGCAAAGAGCTTCTCAAATGAGCGAGCGCGACGCGGAGCGAGATCAGACGGAGGAGGCTTCCCCCACCTCCCCTCTGCCTCCTCCTCCTCCTCCACCTATCACATGAATCGCTACTCTCCAACTACTTGACCACGGACTATACTATGTGCTGGCAGGGACGAGCGCGTAGTCAGTAATAAGCAGCGCCGATTCGAGGAGGTGGCAGAGGGGAACAGAGAGAGAGAGAGAAGAGATAGATAGAGACAGATGATTCGCGATGACCAGCCGATCTTTGAGCTTTTTACATCGGGAGAAGTAATGCTGGGACTGCTGACGCAGCCTTGTTGTGACGTTGACGCGGGCGTGCTTGAGTGAACGTCGCGTCGCTGGATGATCGCATCCGATGCAACCGATACTTCGAGCCTTTTCAAAGAGTTGTCGAGAGATCGGTAATTATAGCATTTTTACCTATACGCATATACCAGGCTACAGGTACATAATTGCCGTCGATCAAGCCGCTGGACTTTCGGTAAAAATCGAAAGCGAGTTGGCTATAAGGCGATTTATCATGCGACTCGGCTCCGACAAAACACTCGGGAGAATTGATTCCCTTACTCTTCGTACAGATCCTTGGCTCTAGCAATGACAAATGTTCAAAAGTACGCGTGGCGTATAACCGGGGCTAGATAAGAATTTCAACTTTTTCACTTTTGCCGCTCTTTGGCAAAAAGATAAAAAAATCGAGAGGGAGAGAGAGGGTAGAGCAAGTGTAGAACCATTTGCGCGCTTTTTTAACGACTTTTGTAGCAAAAAGCTCGTCGGGTTTTGACGTAGAAATTGGGAATTTGTACAGATCATAAATAACGGATGTTATATTTGGAATTCCATTTTAAATTGTTACTTCATAGCGCTAATGTTATTATAATGTAATACCTATTATATATTAATAGCTTTGACAATTTGTCGCGCAACGAAGCGCAAGAGGATTGCCGAGGGGGCTATCGGCGCTGCAGAAGAGTGCGGCTTTGCCAGCACTGTTATACATGTAATGTCACGGTACATTAGGCCTGGAGTTTAATCGAAAAGACGAGGGAGCTGGCGGCGCACACGTGTGCGGAGAAGCCAAGGAAAGTCCGATATCTCTGTTTACCTGTGCCTCCTTCTTCTAGGGCCATTCAAAACAGAAATATCAGGCTCGGCGTGACTCTCGAGTTTTCTCACTTTGACTGCAGCTGATAATTTAACCGAGACAAACAGGCACGATAAGTCGCGCTATCTGCATGGCCGTGCGACTCCCGATCGAGCGAGGATGTACATCTACCGATTTTCAATGCATCTTTGAATATTTATTGAACACTCGGCAAAAACTTGTCACTTGTAGCAGAATAGATATGAAAAATCCACCTGACAAGGAAGAGCTTTTGATAGAGCAGCAGTGTACAACCTTTACCAATGGCTCCTCCTAAGTTTATTCTAATAAAATTTCAATATAACTATATGGCTCGTGGCGTTTTAACTCGCGAAGTGGATGGGAAGTGCCGTCGAGAGATCTGTCGATTGGTATCGATTAAAGTCAAAGCCATAGGATTCTATAATTGGCTGTACTATATATTACCAAGTGGCGGCGGCGTCGGCGGCGTCTTGTCGTATGGACGACGCACAAATGGTAAACAAATTGATAAAACCAAATGTATCATCGGCTTATTTGGATTTCACGTTGGTGCACGCGGCCCCCTTTTTCTCTTTCTCTTCCTCTCCCTCTGTTTCTCTGCCTTGAGCTTAATCTGGCCATTTCGTTGATTATTGCCCTTTTTGCCTGCTCTGTCGACGCTCTCTCGCCCTCGTCTCCCAATGACTCTGTTGTTCCATGCATTTCTCATTTCTCGCGGCCTCGGCTTCGTCTATATCTATTTCACACGGGCGCGCGTGGCTGCGGTCACGTTCGTAAAGCTTCTACTCTTCTACTCTTCCCCTGCCACAAGATATCATTCTCTTTTTGCGATTTTCATTTCTCACGCCCTCCTACCTCTCTCTTTCGAAAACTAATTCGGGTCAGCAGTGCTTATCCACAAGACATTCCGTCTATTATTTTACTCCTCGTCTACTCGTTCGCTAAAAAAGCTTACTTCACCTTTAGCTCGCTTGAAAAATTCAAACTGCCCGCGCTAGCACGCTGAACCGAACGGCTTCTGCAAAAGTAGAGCTGCCCATGGTAGAAAGCAAAAGAAAAAAAAACAAAAAAAGTAATAAAGAACTTGAAAAAAGTTTGAAAAAAACTGTGAAATCGGCTTTTTTGGAAGCAGTAGGATAGAAAGCCTGGAGCTCGGCGAGTTTGGTGCGCTGCTGCGCAGCTGGACGTGTTCGAGCGCTGAAAATCGGCTTGTTTGGCAGATCTGGACCGCGCGCGAGTAGCACTTCCCTACCACTATACTCATCTCGGCCTCCTCCTTCTCTCCTCCTGTCCCTCAGCCGGCCACGCGGCTCCCTCCGCCAGCAAGCCATCCGTCTTTTTTCGTTTAATCGAGCACGCGGTGCGCGCGCCGCTCGTTAAGTCGTTACGCGGCCCGTTACTAGGTCGTAGTTACACGCGCGAGAGCTCCCGACTGTCCACCCCCCCCCCCTTCCCCCGGCCCACTCGACCCTCGCACAACGCCGACAAAGTCTCGACGAAGCGAACGATGAAGCTCGCGGACCGAGGCGGAATTTCAGAATCGCGCGCCTGAAATGACGAGTTCGCTAGAGCTGCCTGCATCTCTCTCTCTCTCCATCTCTCTTAGCGCTAATGTCTGCAGAGAAGCGGCAAACTGTATTGCGCGAAAAGTGCTTATTCCAACGTTTTCCTGGATTTCAATGGTCGGCCTTCTCCTGATTTTCCTCAGGGCTTTTTCGCTTTACATTAATTGGTGGGCAATAGTAGCTAAAATAAAGAAGATATATGAGAAGGGGTGATTTTATAAAAAAATTTTATGATCCAAACTATGGATAATATTGTTTGTCTGTATTGTAAACTTGAAATTGGACTAGATTCTTTTATTCTATTCGTTTAAAATATTTTATGAAAATTGTTGCATTTTGAAAAAAGGCAGAATCTCACGATTGATATCAATATTTATGCCTTATCGAATTGAAATAAGGCATCTCATTGGGCTTTTATTATTTGTAGAATTAAAAAAACGACCCGGATAAATATTTTAACAGTAGATTATTTTCGACTTTAATCTGAGACTATTAAAAGACATTTCTACGTCACGATATGACAAAAATAATTTTATTACAAAGTAGAAAAATGTAAAAAATTTAAAATATTTTATTTGTCCGGCGGATGTAGGAAAAAAATAAAAAATCTGTTTAACGAAACCTTATACCTGCTCGTAGCTCATTTTACATAATATACAAAAGTACGCATCTATCGGCAACGAAAATAATAATAAATTTTCCTACGCGTCAATGAATATTTTATGAGCGCTAAATTAATTTCATGCAAATTACCGGCCCCTGCAAAATTGTTGCAGTTATTTAATTTTGAAATTTTGAAAATAACATTTTTGATTCACGAGCGGGTTGTTCATTGAAAAGAAGAGAAAAAAAATGTCAAGTTAATTAACAATTTCTCACTCTCGCTGTGCAATAACGACTTTGCATGAAAATTTCTATACATATAATAATCTCGAGTGCAAAACAAAAGTTGCGCGTGTGTGTGGGAGGACTTTGGCCATAACTCAGTATAATGATTAAATAAATGACCTGTGTATTAATTGAAGAAAAGCAGCTCGAGCGAAAAGTTTAGCTAGCCAAATTGCAGGCGTCTAATCGACTAAGCTGGAGCGATAATACAAAAATTCAACGCTGTAATAGGAGCGCGCCAACGAAACGTGCGATTTGGAGTCGCGCGTCCAATACGTTTTGGCGCCTCTCGCGCTCGGGGGATATCGAGCTCTTAAACAGCGATAAATCATCCAAAGCGAGCGCAAGAGCGAGCAAGAGCCAGGGAGTTCGAGTCTGCCAAGTCAATTGCTGCTCGTTTATTTATTCGATCTCGTCAGTAAGTGAGAAAGAGAAAGAGAGAGGGAGAGAGAACGCAACACTCGTGTAATTGCATCACGTAAACATTCGGCTAACAATCGACGAAGAGATAACGTCTCTTTCAAATATGCTCCATAGCAAACAAATCAATTATGTGCCTGAGCAGTCTCGATTTACAGCCGAGAGAGAGAGAGAGAAAGAGAAAGCAATATAGGCGGAGGCATGGAAGAAACGGAGTAGCCCCGCTCTTATAGGAGCCTCGTGTCTGAGCTGAAAGTCGCCAGTGCTCGTTGCACTTTTCCGTCTCCTCTTTATCCTTGTGATCGATAATCTCGCGCGCAAGCTCTCGCTCGGTCTACCAAACAATAAACAAGCCCGAGAGAGATATATATCGCAGCGGAGTGAGCGAGATACGTAGGGGAGGCGCGTGTGCGTGGCTTGTTTATAGCTCTCGAGACGGCTTGGGTCACGGAGCAGCGAGAGAGAGAGAGAGAGAGAGAGAGAGAGGCGCCGCTGGAGAAGGCTCGTCAATGAGCGGAATAGGAGCTATCGATCGAGGCGCCGGGCTACCGCCGCTGCGAGTACACACAATGCGCGGGAGCACAAGTTACGGAGAGAGCTGAGAGCTTCGCGCCTCCCACGCTTCGGCCCCCGCGCTATGCCCCACGCCGCGGCGGTCAATCGGCGCCAACGCCGGCGCTCGTCGCGTCAAAGGCCACGCGTCGTCTCGAGAGCCCGCGCGGCTAGACCTCCTTATCATCCTCAGCATCACCATCGGTTGCATTGTATTATACGCCTCGGCCGGCGAAGGTGCCGCCGGCGGAGCCTCCCTCAGCCTCCTTCGCCTGCGCTTCGAGATGCAGTCGTATGGCCCAGTTACGCAAAGACACAGACACGGGCGAGGCTGGTGCCAGGCTTCATTATCATTAATTCACGGCGCGGCGCATTTGCAGCTCTCGCTCCCGCTGCGTGTATATATGCGCGCACGCGGCAGGGCACGCGAGCCTTGGCGCCGCCGCCGGCTGGACACCTCGGCCCAGCAGCAGCTCTCGCTATATATATACATATGCGCGCTGCTCCCCTCTCGCCGGCAGACGCCCCCTCCCCTAACAATTAGTCGACCGATCGACTTTTGTATTATCTAGTCGGCAGGATCAATAAACGTGTCGAGCATATCTTTACGCCCTTACGCATTCTGGCTGAGCCTTGGCCGATGGGCTGTTTGATTGCCGAAATTCTTCATTCCTTCCTCGGTGACATTGTTCTCGGGCTGAGAATTTGTGTATGATGCGCCAAACGTATGAGTTAGGCGGAGTGCGCGGTAAAAGTCTCGTTCCCAAAGTCAACGCATCGGCACGACTTGTTCAACTCCCTCGACTGGTGGGGGTGAATAATTAAAAACGATGGGAAATTTGAATTTTTGTAATCCACCGGAATAATGAAAGTTCGTGCGATTAGAGTCACGGGGAATTTTTCGAATTATTCGGATTGATTATTCGAGCCTGGCGGCCGGCCGAGTGTGCGTCTAGGAAATTAAACGAGTAAACGGCAATAATGTGATTGGCATTTTAACGATATTGGAAAAAAAGGAAAAAATGAGGCTCCCTTCCGTGCGCGCTCGCGCAGCAGAGGAAGGAGACGTCAGCGGTCAACCATAAATTTTTCAAACCGACAGTTTTTCAATTATTTATAAACGGATGGAAAAAAGAAACGAACGGACGTCGATATTGCCGCGTGCCAATAGCACTTTCGCGGGCAGTAACGCAACGCAATTCAATATTTTTTTTTCTTTCCCCTTTTTTCATAAGCCTCTTTTTTACGAGTCCCTCGACGTTGCGCACAGCCTCGCCCCCTCTATTCCATTTGTTTTCTATTTTGCAAAACCGATAATAGCCTGTATAATAATCTATTAGACAAGAAGGCAATTTTAATTAAAAGCTATGCAAGAGTAAATGGAAAAAGCAGATAATGAAAAATTGATTCGGCTAGGGATGCCTCTGGACACGTGGCAAAGTAAAGGATCGGTTCAATGGGTCAATTAAACACGTATACGCGCTGCGTGGCTGCATGCCGGGGAGTATTAACTGCGCGCTCTAAGCGAAACACAACGATTTAACGGCTGGATGTGTGTAAACCGACTACGCCGACTACACGATAATTCGAGCGTATAACTTTGCCCATAAATTCAACGCGCGCCTCCCCCGGACGCCTCTCTCTTTCTCTCTCTTTCTCTCTCTCTCTATCTTCCTCCCTCTCGTGACTGCTATATAGACTGCTACAACATCCTCGAAGTCTGTGCGATCGGCGGCCAAAGTCCGGACGAAGGAATCGGCCTTTGCTCTCGTTTTGCCAAAGTGTAAAGTGCAAGCCAGGCTATCCTTTGCCTAGTTTCGCTGTAAGAAGAGCCCGAGGTTGCCTATATAAGCACGAGACGAGGCCAGCGCCTGCCTATGCTGCAGCGGCTTCGCGCGCAATTTATCGTCTCTTACGCGGGCAAAATTAAAGTTTCGACTGCGCCCTTAATCGCCTCGTCGTGCCGATGTAATGACGTGATTTACACCCGAGACTCCCGTCGAACGAATCCCCTCTCCGTATAACTGCGTAAACTTTTGGCCCTCCTTCCCCTCCTGCCAGTCCCCCTGGCTGCTTGACTACATTACCGATCTGCAAAACTTTTACGACGCTCGATCTTTGGAAAAATTTAACTGCCAGCTCGGATTTTCGGAATCACCGAACGCCGACATTCTTATGTCTCTCGGCGCCGACGCGACTGAGGTAGTTCCGTTTTCTTGTCTTTTTTCCGTTGCTCCGGCATATAAAATAAAATACAAGGCTAGGGCTGGGCGATAACATTTGAAAATGAATTACTAATGAATTATTCAGATTATTACGGAAAGGCGAGTGTGCTGGATACGGTTCAAACGTGATAATAGAAAAAAGGAAAGAACAGACTGATGGTTTGGGGCTGGTTGAAAGAAAGGGGGTGAGAGCGAGCGAGTGAGGGGGGAAGAAAAGATTACGTCAAAAGTTTTGTTTGGGCATTCTATTTATGGGTCGAGTTAATATCTGTCTCTGCAGGCATCATAGAAGGCTCGAGCAGTGGACTCGCTCTTTTCTCCGTGACTCCCGCGGCGCTTCTGATTAAATGAGTGCGATGCGAGGCTCTCCTTACCTATACCGAAAGAGCCGCACGCCTAGTCTGCTCTTGTATTGAGCTTTCATCGACGCCGCGCGACGCCCCCTTCTCTCGCTTGCTTTCTCGGCTCATAAACTTCATTAAAAGCATACTATAACAACAGGCTCATCAATTTGCCAGAGCGACATATACCCACAGGAAATTTCACTGGCTCGCTCTTGGCGAGATTCCACGACTATATACATAGCCTCCCTTCCTTCGGCCCTTGCCGCACAACTGCCGCGTAATCGCGTTGGCTAATCAGTCCGCGATCGGCGCGCTCACCGGACCCAAATATCGCCATTTGCTTTAAGGATTATCGCGTTTCCAGCGGATATTTCGGACATATCCGGCAAATTGACTGATTCAAGTACCTCGCGTGCTCTATTCTCCTCTTCCGTATATAGCTCAGCTTACGGATTGTCATGCTTAATTCGATGGGAATAGAACGAGCAGATGTATATATGCAAGAGAGAGTTAACGGCTGCTAGAGATTCGAAATGCAATTTTTGGTATTACCTTAGCTTTCGAGTGATATAAGCTACTTTGCGTCGGGATTAGTTATATACGCGTGGTAACCGCTGCCATCGACTTAATTCTCTCAGCTTTCCTCCCTGGCCCCGAGGGTAGTTAATATAACTCAGGGCGAAGGGACGAGCGCTCGTTCGCCCGCCGTTCGGCCTCGTCGTTAAATAAATCCGCTGCCACGGAGATAAGCCAACAACCGACATGACACGCCGAATCAGTTTTAAACCGTAAAAACTTGCAACGACTAGGTACTTTCTTTTCCCTCCCTAAAGCTAGCTCTTTTTTATTTATCCTTTGGCGATGCGCCTCGTGTGCAAATTTTACGTCCGTACCTCTCAGCTTGATAATGTACATTTTTATTCAGAGCCTATACATGTAGTATAACTCTCATTCTACCGCTCTACATAGCCGGCATTAGCGTTGCAATTGCAAGTGAATTTGGCCGACGACGAAAAGACATTCAACCTTTGAACAAAGCTTCGATGATTTTTTGTTTTTTTATACGTCAAGTCTTACATGAAAAGGTTATAGTGCGTTTGGCTGCTCAATTTACGTTAATACGTATCGTTTGAAAAGAAAAAATAGCAGTGCGTCGTGAACTCTTGAAGAAATTGAATCTAGAAGTATAATCTTTTGAAAAGCTGACAAAAGGTAGGAGTTATACCGTTTTATTTATGCATGTAGACAATTATCGAATTGACAGAATCTCAATAAATGAACGACGGAAATATCAAGTTTGGAAATAATCTAAAATTAATCGAAATACCTCGAATAAATCAGGATGAATGTCCTTAAATATTCTTGACTAAAGAATGAAAATTCTCCGTGTAAATGATATAACGAATTTGAATTTCTGCTGATATTAATTTTGAAAAATAAGCAGGTCTCGTATAGAATTTTGGAGTAGCGCGAGGTCAAAAAGCACGCGGGCTTTCTATAGGTGCTTTCATAAATATGCAAATGAAAAATTAAAACAGCGGCGTATAACGATTTTGAAAAATCCTCTCGAACGTAGCTATATATACGTGCGCAAGCGCGCATGAAACACAAATGGATCCGAGAAGATATGCGGAAATTCGAAAAATACAGCGGGGCTAAATTTTCGATTAACACTGCCAGAGGCAGAACAATGCCCTGTACACTACAGGCTTATCGCTGCTGGTTAAATTTAGCCGACGGACGAAAAAGCGGGAGAGAGAGAGAGAGAGAAGTAGACCGCGAGCAGCCGTGGCAACGACAAAACAGGAGGTGGGTAGGAGGAAGGGGAGGTAGCAAACAAGAGCAATCAGATAAAACGCGAGTAGGAGGTGAGGAGTGAAAGAGTCGGGACTGCAGAGATGCGGCTAGTGCTACTGCCATTGGCACGCGCTTCGCTCCTGATGGACAGGCGTTTTTCCTCCCAAAAACCTCTCTCTCACTTGGAGCGTTCACATCGCGCAGTTTTCAAGCAAGCTCGCCTCGAGAAAACTACCGACGCACGCTATTGTCCAAAGAGCAGGTTTTCCGCTGACGCGACTGGTGTCGGACCGGAACGAGGTGCGTGAGAGAGAGAGAGAGAGAGAGAGCGAGAGGAGGGAGAAGCGAGAAACAGTCTGGCAAAAGTCTGAAGATGATGGCGAAAGAAGGATAGTTGCTCTCCTAATAGCTCTCTCTCTCTCTCGGTCTCATTATTATATCCTCTGGGTGAATTGGTAATCGGGGCTGGCCCGATTGAAAATGTCGCGCGAGTCCTGCTCTTTTGTTCGACTAATGTCCTGGAGTAGAAGAGGACGAGGTGGCGGTGGGAGGGGAGGTGAGGCAAAGGTTGTACGCCTACTGGCTCTCGAGGCTCATGTGTCGCTCTTTTGTCCCTCGGCGGCGTATATATTTTATACTCGAGCTCTTGCCTCGTCAGAGGAAGTCTTTCTCTATACTCGCGCGTTTATCAAATTAAGAAAGCCGCTCAATTATAGGAGAGCTATATAGGTGGGTCTTCTTTGTACGGAGCTTGCCCCCCCTCCGCCCCGGAGACGACATGCCGCTTGAACGGACTACGTTAATCGAATGAGCAGCGCTCTAGCTGCGAAGTTTCGGAAAGCCAAAGCGATATTCAGCGGCTATAGACCCGCTCTGTCATTGACAAAGCCGGCGGCCTTTCAATTGCAGCTTGTATTGAACGCGCGCGCTTAGCCTACGCGCAACTACTTTATCTCAGGACATACGTGTATGCGCGACGTTTTAGCCCGAGGACTCCACGGTTTGTCTAGCCGATATAAGCCTCATCCGACAGCCCCAACCAAACGTCCGTTGTCTATCTATACAACGGACTCGCCAAACCAGCCAAACAGGCAAACTGACAAATATACTCAACACATGAGAGGCGAGATAGGCAGAAAGCGCCCGATCTAGTCGTTACTCTTCTCCAAAGCCGATTGCCATCGGGGAGCGCGCGGCGGCCTCCGGCCTCTCCAATTAGCCCTGGCCCTCCGGCCTCCCCTACGCCAAGCCTACCGCCGCATCTTATCTGCCCCGAGCCGGGCCGCGTTAATCGATTACACCCTTTCCCTCCGTAAGCACTATTCCCCGAGCCTCTCTCCCCCTCGCAAGCTCGACATTTCACGCGCGGAGCGTTGGAAACTTTTCGCCAAGCCTAGAGGCGCTAAGGACAACTGCCTCTCTCACCCTACAGCCTCGGTTCCGCTTATTTATGAGAAATCAATGGCAAATCGGGCTTTAGATGCCCGGATTATCGGAACCCCCCGAGGCTTTTATCCCACCCACCCTCCTCTTCCAGACCCCAAATGGAGTCTGAAGTTTTCGAGCTTGCCGGCTAGGCTATAGTCAACTTTTTACCGCGCTTCCTCGTCTTTTTCCATTACTTAAGAGCTATTTAATTAAGGCCCTATATCTGTCTGTCTCTGTGTGTATTTATGTATAGACACATACAATCATTTGGATAATCAACGGTTTCTTTTTTTCCGATCCATTTGCGTGATTTCGATGAGGGAGGTCTGGGGAGACACGAGAGGAATGGGTAAAATTAACGTTCGCGAAATATACAGTAAGGATTTATTATTATCTGCCGAACAATCGCATTAGCATTTTAATTAAAGCCGGAATATGGGGAGGGGAAAGTAACGTACGACAATTTCTAATATACAAACAGGCCTGGATAACTTATTCAGAGGCTCTTTCTCGCTCAACCCCCGCCCACCTCCCGCCTCCCGCTTTCTCCCCTTCCCTCGGCCCCTCTCCTTCTCTTTCGGGTACACACTGTATATCTGCTGTTAAAACCGTCGTAAAGTTGGCTGAGCTGCTGCCGCGCGGCAATGTTTTACGAGCCTAAAGATTATGGCACGTAATAAAGGGCCTTGGTAAAAATTTTAATTACGCGAAATTATAATAGCGAGAGCTTTAATTAAAATATTCGTTTAAATTATAATTTATGTATGTATGTTGCCCGCCAAGTTTTCTTCACTAAGACTATGTGGCTCTCTCTCCTCCCGCGTACAGCGAACGAGATATGAAATTTTCGGTTTTAAAGCAAGTGATAAATATTTGATTAAAAATAATTTACTTTACGGCCATATCGTGGAGGGAGAAAACAAGTCTTCGCGGAAAAGCTTATTTAAAACATCAAAAGATGAAGTTGCAAGTTTGATAATTTGAAATGCATCTCAAGTTGTAACGAGTTTTGCGGTAATCATTAAGAACGTGTGTGTATATATGTCTAGGAGAGCGTACAACTTGAGCACATGAAATATTAAAACCATCGAGTATTTTCGCCGCGCTGGTAATAGCTCCTCTACCCGTTCCTCTGCTTTACCGGCGTTCGAAACTTTGACCAGTAGCCTTCGAGAATCATATGGAAAAATTAGCAGTGATATAAGATTTTCATCGCGTTTCCGGCACTACGAACGTTCTACCCGCTTTAGAGCTGTAGCAAAATAGTAGCGACTCTCCGAAAATCGAAAGAAGACGAATAGAGAAGGAAAGAAAAGAAAAAGAGAGGGGAAGGTGAAAGAGAGCTAGAAGTAAGATAATAAGAAAAGGTATGGAGGATAGGTAAGAAGTGAGGGGGGCTGATGTCGCTGGGAAACTCACCGTGGCGTACTGGAGCAAGGGCTCAACGAGCGAGCGGCTTTTTCAAAAGTACCGGGCGGCGGCTCTGGCTGCAGAGAGCGATCGAGAGCTCGCACGCCGCGTCCTCTGGGCCGGCGGCCGGGCTTGCCAGCTGGACTCGCCGAGGAGGGCTTGCGCGGGAGGGGGCTCGCTGAATCTCTCTCGAGCCGCTGCTGCGGCCTGTCCCAGGGACCTCTGGAGAAGTCTGGCTTAGGCCTAAGGCAGAGGGAAAGTGTGAGCGAAAGCGACGGGGCTGGAGATGGAAGTGCTGCTCGGGCCTGTGCTCGCGGTCGCTTTTATAGCGAGTGCCCGCTGGCCGGGCGCGGCTCATGAGCTGAGCAGCCGAGACGTGCTCATTAAGCACGTTAGGCAAAAGCCAACGCGGCCTCCTGCCCCCGTCAGCTCCTGTAACGCCCCGGGGGCAGTAGGGCTGTCGCCGAGAGAGAGAGAGAGAGAGAGCGGCGTTCAAGCCCCGTGCCGCGGCCACTTGTTGTCTCCGCCGCCACACCGCCGCCACGGCCAGACGGAGACGCACGACCCACACCGCGGCATTACGAAACTCTCTCCCTCGCTCTCTCGAAGGGCAAGACCGGCCGAGCGTGCAGTACTTCACTCTGACGTCTGTACGCTCTGCCTTGTACTTACACAGCCAGCCCCTCCCCCACCCGCCGCGCTTCCTTTTACTTACTTCCTATCGAGAGATTTTTTGGGCGATCACTCATTAAGGCTGGCTTGCAGGTATGTAGGCGAGCTTAGGCGTCTTTATTCAGCAGGCAGCCCCTCCGATCGACACGTGCTGCTGCTGCTCCTCCTCCTGCTGGGGGGAGGGCTCTGGAAAGTGGGGGCTTTTCTTATTTTTAATCGAGCTTCGGTGAGCAATAAGGACAGCACTGTCTTGCATATACATGAGAGTGCCGACGCTTGTTTTTCAACGCGCTATCGAGATGATGCCACAGGAAGATACAACCGAGATTTTCGAGCCAGAGAGAGAGAGAGAGAGAGAGAGAGGCGGCCAGGGAGCTGCTCGATTGCGGCAAGAGGTCACGTCGGATCTAAGGCCGCACGTGTGCCGTTATTTACACTCATCTCGAATATTTTTGTTTAAAGCCGCGACTGTGGAAACAACGAAATAACGGTATAATTATATGTTGGTAAGGAAAAATTACAATGAAGAGAATGGAGAAAAGGGATGAGTTTTAAGGGCAGCGATACATAAGCGCGTCTATACGCTAATGAGATTATGTAAAACGATTAAGTCCATTAGAAGGCGTGTGCGGGTGGGGAGGGGGCAGAGGGTTACAAAAAGGACGATGCATCGTCGACGGAGCCCGGGCTGATTTCAAATTATCCACGCTTCAGGCCCTTGGCTCCGGGACAGGCTCGCATCGGCCCGCGCAAAATTTTCATTTAACTGCCCAGCCTTTGCCTCTTCATACGCACCTATACACGTACAGAGAGATATTATATAGACATAGAGGGAGTATGCGCGTATAGCCGGGGGCCTAATCGAGCCACGATTCTCCGGCGTTGCATGGCTTTCTGTTATGTAAATCGCGCCAAGCCGTGTAACATTGGAAAATAATGAAATAAACTGAAAGACTTGCGCTGCACACGCTCGCTTGCTCTTGGCCGACTATACATATACTATATAGATTAGATTCACGCGCGGCTCGATTATATCGCTAATGGTCAATTATGAATACTGACAGGGCTATACAGCAGTATTTCGGTGCGCAATTAACTATTCAACGAGCGGCTGTCCGCGAGTCTCTCTGGACTTGGCCAGATCCATCAATCGCCCCGCTCAAGTCCCTCATACATTACCAGAGTCCTTGCGATGACGCAATCCTCCGAAATTCACTCGATGGAGCGTCGAAAGGGCATGGAAAAGTCTGTTGATGCATTTTTGCCTGTCTTTGTTGCTTTTTTCTTCTGCTATGTATTGTAAAATAAAACTTTACTCGTTTCTTTTTTTCTAATTTTAATTGTATGTAATCAAAGGAAAATCGTAGTCGTATATACTCCTCAATTCAAACACTAGCATCGAGTCGTAGATCTTAATTTTATGTAGACACGCAGGTTCTAAAACTGCTCGGAGATACTAACAAGTGTATGAAGTAAAAAAGCGAGCAATTATCTGGGTAGAGCTGATTGTGAGTAAAAGAAAAAAAATTTACAACATCACCAAAGCTGTAGGAAGAAACCAGGTTAAATCCTTATGGGACTGAGCAGCCGCTTTAACTTAGGCCCACCTGCCCTAGTGATCTTCGCTGTTCGTTCTACGACAGACTATAGGTGCAAAGCCCATCGGACTATACAGGAATAACGAGTATATGCATGCCGAAAAGGAGGAGGAAGAGGTGTGTGAGTGTGAGGTTGTGTGTGTTGCAGGGAGGAAAGTTAAACTCGAGGCCGAGGCGTCATTACGAGGATCGGTCGATCAGAGAATGCCGTCCCGGCGTCAAGTTGGCCGAGCGCTGCGCCCTCGTAAAAGTCCCCTTGATTCACTACAGCCAGCGAAGCGCCTGGGCCGGCGCTGTACTCGCCCGCCCCCTCCCGCTTAGATAGCTCGCGAAAATTACGAGGAGCCGGACTGCAGCAGGCTATACGCAGCCGTAGCTCAGCAGGCCGTATTGCCTGCTGAGTAGCCCGGCTCTCGCCCTCCCGGCCTCGTTAATGCGACCCTCTAACCCACCCGCGCTCTCAGCTCATAATTTATCGCCGTTACTCAACGAGCTTTAAACCCCGTAAACGTCGAGGGATGTATGCGTGTGGCCGGCTCTTCCTGCCAGAGGCTGCTTTCTCTAGCCCTCGGATTTTCATTATTCCCAATGGTTATTGAAGCTTCCATTTTTTTTACAGACCGATTTTCCATTATAGACTTGTGCGCGTTGATTTCATTGCTCTCTCTCTCTCTGTCATATGGACATTTTTTTATTAACGGTTTTTTTTTAATTTAATCAAGGTTCAACGGGATAGTTTGACTTGACGTTTGAAATTCGGGATGTGTATCAGGTATCAGGTTTGGTTTTATTAAAGATATATTGAAATATAACTGTGTGCGTGTGCGTTTAGCTTCAGCAGCTTAATGCCGGATTACTTTGTTCAATTGAATGTTTTAATTAAAAAAAAAGGGATATTAAAAAAAAGAAAACTTTTAAGCCGCACGTCGCAGCTTGACATATTGGAGCATTCAATATACCATGATGAATTTTAAAAAGACAAAAAGAGAATATGCGGTTGACGAATAAACGACAGAAAAAAAAGGAGGAAAGGGTGCATCGAATGAGTTGAGCCAAATACGAATTCTTTTAAATATATTTTATAAAATTTCCTATTTATACAGCATATAAAACAATACTCTGTTATTTCACTTTATATTCACACATCAGCGCTATACGACTATACCATCGGCAATAACCCTTACATTATATGTATAATAACTTTACATTATTCGGCGGGGTTAACATTTTTTTCCTTTTTCTTCTCATTTTTCCACTCGACGCGATCCATTTTCCCGAATATTGCCCTAGAGCAGCGAGCTCGACAGGTGTTGCGGACCAACGGCAGACTACAGCTTGCTTCTGGTGGCAGTGGCCGGAGGTGCAGTCGTCGTCTTGGTAGTGGGCCCACTCCGAGCCACGGGGACTCGCTGCTGCTGCTGCACCGGAGCTATCTTGGCCCGAGCGCTCGCGCGCTTGTTCTGCCCCAGCCCGAGCTCCGCGCTGCTGGCCACCCGATCGAAGCCGGCCTCGCTGCCGCTACGCTGCGCGGCTAGTCTGCTCAGCTCGTCTACTCCGTCCTCGTGGCGCTTCGAAGGACCTGTTTTTCAAAACACGCTTTAGCTTAATAATTCTCATTACGATATAGACGCCTAGACACGCGTAGAGATTGCGAGGGGAGAGGTGTTAGTTGCCTCGTGAAACGTCTCTTTTTCTTAGTGTGCCCCGAGATAGGAGGGAGCCTGCTCTCCCCAGACGATCGACTTGGCAAATTAATCGGCCTAACGACAACAACAAAAAAAGCCATTTAAATGCAAATGAGCGGCTCCTTCCAATTTCTATTTTGATTTTTACGCGAGGACAGCATGAATTCGTAATGAGCGCCACTTCCACCATATCCATGACAATATCTGCATTTTCCAATATCGATTTTCCTTCCGTACGAATTAAACTTTAAACGGATTATCCAACAATGCTCTCTGCGTATCTCGAGTGAAATCTATCGTATTATATGCCTTTCTCAGATTTTTATTTTTAAACGTTAAAACGGGGTTTTTTAATTATAATTTATCAAATACGTAAGAGATATAATCTGAAAGATCTATTGGTAAGAAGGTTCAAACATTTATATCCATTTTTAATTTAAATTCAATCAACCTAAACTTAATTAGAATAATGGTAAATTTTCAACATTATTTAATAAGATCTTAGGAGATTTTATAGATTTTAATTTATCAAACCACTTTGTGCGATAGACAGGTATGACATCGGACAATTATCGACATTTTACAAGTTCTATGACTCCTTTGCGAAATTGATGCAAAGTAAATGGAAACTTTCTATTGTTTATCAAAGTAATGTAATTTATCGGTCGTTCAAAGAACTTCATTGGAATCTGTCAATAATTCAAATTATAATATTGAATTTCTCGTTTGATTACGAAAGCCAATTGTGGTTGTAAAATAACCATCGATAACTGCGGTTCCGGCTCTTAAACGAATCTAAATCAATGTAAAAGCCCGTAAAACAATGTTAAATTACGCGAATGTAACTAAAGATCAATTCTTAGTCAAATGATTGCTAAAACTTCCGGAACGAGTATAACTACTAGCGCTCGTTTATTACGCAAGCTCAATTAAGCCGTTGGCTCACCTTCGAGATTAACCCCGAGCCGAGGATCGATGATGCTAGCCGCTTCGCTTTTCGGTTGCTTCTGCTGCTGCTGTTGCTTGTTCCCTAAATGATTGTGAACCGCCGCTTGATTTAGAAATACAGACTCTTTCGAGCTAAATTGCTCGCCAACTGTCTGTTGCTGCTGTTGTGGCTCCGACTCCGATGACTGGTCTGGACCAGCCGGGCGTTCGGTCCAGTCGAAAAAGTCGTCTTCGTTATCATCCAAACTCGCACCTGCCATGGCGAGTTCTTCATCGGGTAATCGGCTAATACGAGCACGCACGATCGCTAAATGCCGATGTACGTAATCTTGTTGAGGTGCAAGAGCCGCTGCACGCTCTAGGCATCGGGCAGCTTTAACTAGCTTGCCGCGCTCCACCATAACCACGCAAAGGTTGTGGAGACCTTGAATATTTGTGGGGTCCAGTTGCAAGATTCGCCGGTAACACTGCTCAAACAGAAACGATTTAAAATTTTTTTTATTTCTTTGAAGTATATAGCCAAGGTCTGTGTATTAATAAATGAAATATGTAAATTTCACTGGAAATAACACAAATAAGCCCTGAAGCACTTACATTTTCAGCCGCATCCAGATCTTTAATATTATTGATGTAAATATCGCCAAGCAAAATTAAGCCCTTGACGTGGTCAGGATGAAAGCGAACCAGCTGGTTGAGAAAGGGCGCGGCCTCGAGTGGCCGCTGCTCATCTGCAAGCAGCAAAGCCAGATTGAAAAGGGCTGACCTGAAGTCCTCTTTAAGAGCGACCGCGTTTCTAAACCAGCGCTCTGCGCTCTCACTATCATGGTCGTCCATAGCCAGCATACCAAGGTTGAAGTGCACGCGCTCGTTATTCGAGTCCTAAAAGCAAATTTCAGAGAACATTTTAAAGCACATCGAAGAGTTTTTAATATTTCCAAAATTGCCTGAATTCGTCTTAATGCTGTTACATATAAGAAATGTAAGAGACTCTTGCAAAAGTAACATAATTTCTTTAACCGATTTCAAAGTTGAAGATTCGTTAATAATTTATAAGCTCCATTAGTTACGCTCAATGCAATTCTCTGTTGCTTCAATTGACGAATAGAACTGATCAAGTAATTGCGAAATACAATTACGAAACTCGACGCCAACTTCCGTCTTAATGAATTTACGACTTTGCAGTGCTGCTAGAAAACAGCCCTACCTTTCTCAGCAATTTCAACAGCCTCTCCCTTGCGACTTTGCGCAGCTCGGCCCTTCCCAGCTCCTGTAGCAGTATAGCCGAGTTTAGCAAAGCCTGCTCATGCTCTGGATCGAACTCCAGTGCCTTGTCGAGATAAGCCAGTGCTTGAGAAGCCTTGCCTTGCTCCAAGAATACGACGCCCAACTGCATACGGAAACAAGAAGACAAAATGATGTTTCATAACAAAGTTCAAGTTACACTAAATGCGTTATTCGGATTTAAAAATATGCTCACATTATAGTAAATATCGGGATTGTTGCTGTCGTAGAACAAGGCACGCTCGTACACCTCCTGGGCTTCCTTCGTGCGGTTAAGTTTAATGAGAACGTCACCGCGGTTGATGTAGGCCAGTGTATAGTCTGCTCGCATGCTGATCGCCTGCCTGTAGAGCAGATCGGCCTCCTCCAAACGCGTCGCATTCTTTGCTATGAGATTTGCCAAATTGACAAAGACGTTTAGATGATTAGGAGCGATGCGAGCCTGGTAGGATTCGCCTGGTTTAGCTTTTGGCAGCAGTGACTTTGCCTGAAAATAGGAAAAGAAAATGCAGACGATATTAAAAAAAAACAACTCGGCTATTTTCTCAAGCGTATTTTATTAAAGATCGCGGCTAGGATCGAAGCTCCTTTGATCTTTTAACGTGTCGGCGCACCTTCAAGTAAGCATCCTCGGCCTCCTTGAACATCTTAAGATGATTGTACGTGCGGCCGACGTTGATGTGGGCGCCTATGTCGTCGCCCTGCACCTGCACGGCCATGTGAAAGAAGCTCAGAGCCTCCTTAAAGCGCCCCTGGCTCTCGAGAGCGTGGCCCACGTTGTTGAAGAGCTTTGCATTGCGGTCATTCACTTTGAGACCCGACATGAAGATCTGGTACTCATCCGTCCAGTCGTAGTTGCGCACGTACGTCTTTGCAGCGTGGGACATGAGTAGTGTCAGCAAAAAGACCATCGTCAGCTTTTTGCTACGTCAGACGTAATTCACACGTACAAATGAAGGCAATAGATCGTTAAACAAACATTATTTCAGCTAAACGTGTTTAATGTTATTACCTTTTCTCAAAAAGTATGTAGGAGCCGTATCCTATAAGCATACAGAATCCCATGGAAGGTGCATAAAGCACTCGCTCGGCCACGACAAATCCAACGGGAAAAAACAAATTTGAAGCCGGTAAAAATGGAAGAATCATCATTGCTAAACTCTGGAAGAAGAAAATGATGGATTGTAAAAGCTGAATAGAGGTAGTTATCAATAATCCATGCGAGATAGGCAAACGTTTGTAGAAACCATTATAATTATTATTGACGTTTGCCGGCTGCGCGTGAGGAAAGCCTTGGCCAGCAGGGCGAGGACGATCCCATGGGCGGCGAGAGTCGCGAGGTTGCGCACGTCAAGTAGGCCCTCGACAAGCGGTATCGTGCCCATCGTCCAGTCACAGCACAAGTCGATTGGAAGGAAGAGCAGCCGTAGATTGACGGCCGCTAAATAATTGTACGTCAGTTGCCGCGTGGGCGTCGACGCGACCGACGCCGGATTGTCGAATCTACAAAGCCCAGAATTTCATATAGACATAGATATACGCATGTATGTGTTGGTTGGAAAAGTGGATTCGTCAACTGGGGCTCTCTCCTCTCTCGTGCGCGCGCGCGCATCAGTGCGAATGATTTACATGAAAATTAATCCGTGCCAATCGAGATGCCGGACGCACACATTTCCATGGAAATCAATTGGAACAATGAAGGGGAAAAGCTTAGAGAGAGAGAGAGAGAGAGAGAGAGAGAGAGAGAGACGGTTTGCTGATGCTATTTGAAACATGTATATGTATATAACGGTGTGTGTCTGAATCGCGAGAGGAGGATGATAGGTAGAGAGCAAAAAAGTGCGAGACTCACCTGGTAAAGACGGGGAGTTTCGAGCCCATCACGTGTAATCTTAAAATTAGCAAGCTGAGCGTGACGAGAGTGACAGCGGTCAGGCGTTTCGTGCCCTCGCTTGACCAGGCCAGCGAGACCTTTTTGCCGTCGAAGGCCGACCTCACTGCCAGCGCGACGTCCAATGCCCGAAGCTGCGCGCGCGGACAGAGATCAGAAAAATAAATGAGTTAGAGCAAATAAATTAGGAAAAGAGGCGGGCCCGAGTAGCGAGCAAAGCACTGACCCTTTGTACAACGAAAATCTCGTAGAAAACGCAGACGGCGGTGACGGTGATGCCCTGCTCCTTGCACAGCATCGCCACGAACACGAAGAACATCGAGACTATCAACGAGCGCCATCCTGTTGACAAGGAAAGGCTTCGTGAGCTTGTCAACTTGTTGATATATATATATATATAAGTTGAAAGAGCTTGGCAGCCCGATGCGCTTACCTGTAGATCTCTTGCTTTTGCAGCACTTGGTGTACGTTATGAGAGCGGCCAGGTAGAAGAGGGAGGACAACGTCTCCGCCCTACCGACGACACCCGTCACCTGCACCATCAGCCACACAAAACAAGCAGCAACGTTATTATATGATCTTCCTCCTTCTCCAGGCAGCACAACACAATACAGTTCACTTTAACATTTAGCCAACTTACCGCCTCGGTGTGAATGGGGTGAACGGCGAATAGTAGAGCAGAGATGAAACTCGCCACATCTGGTAGAAACATCAAACAAGTCCTGCAACAGCGATTAATTCCATTTTCTATTAACGCCTCGATTAAAATTAGTATGTAGCAACCTGCAATAGTATTAAGCTCCCCTACCCCCTACCTACACACACACACACACACACACACACACACACACGAACTTTCTCTCTCTCTCTGTCCCACTCTCCTTTTCTCTATATCAATAAATTTAATTAATTAATTATAACCAATCTGTCGATATATCGTTCGAGTTTTTCTCTCAAGAGTCTTTGATAAAAGCCTGTTCTATTTTTCCACCAATGATCTACTTCTGCTATATAATACTCAAACTGACGTGCATTATATATTTACATGGTTGTTCATTTTCCACTAGCGAATACGCGATATGCAGTATATCCGATATTATTTTATTAAATTTCAACGCTTATTTTAGCATTAAAATTATATTCCCTCGCGTTTCCAACCCCCTCGACTCCACCTTTACACCTACACAAACACACATTTCACAATCGGATAATTGACGGATAAAATTTGTAAATTTCAAATTTAATTATTTGCGGCTATGTATAAATGAGCTATATATTACTTAATTAAATATCGAGTATTTCATCTTCGTCATTAATTCTTCCTTCCTGCGAATGCAAATCAAAAATTATAATGTAAAAACGCTAGCGTTCGAAAAGCATGAAAATAAAAATATAAGACTGCCCTGCTAAAAGTAAAATTTAAAAAAAACAAAAAATTTCAAATTAAGTGCAGGAGTTATCGTATTAATTCCGTTGCAATAAGACACAGGCGCCTAGAGTTGGCGCTAAAAGCGTAATAGCAGTGGCCTCGCAGACATGTGCGTATAACACGTAGGATATCTTGGTGAACTTTACGAGTGGTCGTCCCCCGCACATTTTCGCCGCGAATATAATTTTTCCGCAATCCAATTACAATGATATCAGATGTAATTACATTTTTGCGCGTCAAAGCACTACAGCGGCGTTCATCCTCCGCTTGCGTGTATGTAATGCGGCAAACGTGATTTCTGTGTGGCTTAGCTAATATTTATTATGCGTAGCATAAAAATTCCCGCGAGATTTTACCAACTGTTCTCTTGCACGACTAAAGCCGCGTGCACGTATATTAATATCCGGCTGATTCTGAAGGAAGGATAGAAGCATGTACGCACGTATAAGAAACATGTCTAAGGTGGCAATAACGTAACCGAGTACAGCGCCTACTTAATTGAAAAGCCCATAGGAAGACGCGCGTCGTGTATAGAGTCGGAAACTTCATAAAAACCTGACGTTCGCAGGACAACGCGACGATAAGGCGCGAGTTTGTAACAAGCCGCGTTGGCTTGTTATACGCAGATATCTCTCTCCCTCTCTCTTCTGTGAGTAGTAGGAGCTTTATTTATAGCAACAACCGCGTTATCCGCTTGTTAAAGTTCGAGCCGTGCATTCAGGCCCAGCCAATTAGCCGGAGAACGTATAGCGAGGAAAAGAGAGAGAGAGAAAGAGAGAGAGAGAGGTGGTGGTGCGGGGCGGCTTTAGCGTGGGAACGCAGAGGATGAGAGTAGTAACTCGCGAACTCGCATAAATTTTCTCCGACTCATCTCTCTCTTTCTCTCGGCATGTACGCGAGTATACATAGATACGAAAACATTATTATATAGCGAGGCTCTCTGGAAAATTTTGCATTATTTACGGATAGAATAGACGGGCAGACGATTTCTTGGCATTCATAGAGATATGGTGTGTATATCGACGTATAACTACAGGGCCCACCGTGAAGATGATGATATAGTACATTCCAGCAGTGCCTTCATATCACCCCTTGCCAGAGCCACAACTTTTCAATTCGAATTTCCTTTTGATATGAAATTCTTTTGAAATTAGAAAAAGAAACGAGCGGCCCCGGCTCAATTGAAGCCCAGCGTACGCTCCTCGACCCACCCCTCTCCTCCCCTTGACTCGTCTGATCGATAGCCCAGAAGAGCTGAGAGAGAGAGAGAGAGAGAGAGAGAGAGAGAGAGACTGGTCCGCCCCTGGTGGAGATGCAGTAGCAGCAGCCGCGGGGGCTCATCCAACTAAATATATATATAGAGCGCACACGGCTTGTGCAGCGCATTCGCAAGCGTCTACTACTAGTCTGCACGCGTGTCCTCTCATACTCACCCACGGCTCTACGTACTTTTGTAAGTGTGTATGTGCGGGCGTGCTTGTGTTTGTGCATCTATATAGAGCAGTAGTAAAGCATAGACATGTATGTATGTAGAGTACGTATGGAGAGAAAGAGAGAGAGAGGGACTCACCTGAAATACAAGAGGCAGACTCCAACGTGCAGGATAACGTTGAGCAGATGATAGCCCATGGGATCCAGTTGATGGATCATGTAATTCCAACGGAATGTGAGCACGCACAGCGGCCGATACGATTTGTGCGATTGTTCCTAAAGACACAACAACATTTCACTATTTTTTTATCTGTACGAAATAGGACAAAGGAACAGGGCTAAGGAGAGATGATTGTGTCATTAGAGGATGTAGAGCGATGCTGGAGGAAGGTAAGGCTGAGCTCTAGAGTCGAGGGCCAAATAATTTCGGAAAATTGTGGCTGATTGACAAGCTACCTGCCCAGCTCTATATAATGAAAAGGACGGCCTACCGCTCAATATACGCGCTCCCGGTGCATACGAGTGTGCGCGCGCGAATTAACTTGTAAATCTACGGCGAACATTTATTGCGAGAAAGAGAGAAAGCCCGAGGCAACGCGCACAGATATGCCGGCAATGAGCATTAGGAAGCTCCTCCCCCGTCCCCGTGCCCACCCCGTCGGAGCCTGGAAAACGGAAGAATGAATTATTGACGGAACTGCCGGCAGGGCCGTTCGCCAGTCACGATTATTTATTTGCCCGGGGATTTCGTCGCTCTCCCATGCTCTTTCCACTACGCCAACCCCCTTAGCCCCCCCTCCGCCCTTCACGACGTTTTTACAAGACTTCGCGGTCTAAAGGATTAAAATATGATTTACACGAGTGGGTGTTAATAAAGCGGGATTTCGTAGGGTGGAAAAACGTTCTTGGATTGATAAAATAATAAATGGTTTTTGCGAAGCATCCGAACATTTGGTTATGACGATTTTAATACTTTAAATAAAGTTGAGCTAGCAGTAGAAATGATTTTATTCTTTATTATTTTGTAGTAAATTAATAAATCGTGGAATGCGCTGAGATATCGTTAGATGCATATAAAGCGCATGCCGCTGAGCGCAAATTTCCGCGGTAAATAAAGCTCGAGATCCCGACACGCGTATCTTTTATATGTTTTAGCTTGATATTTTATTAAACGACAGATATTTCTATTTCATTTTTCCTTTAATAATAAACATGAAAATTCATAACAGCCTTTATATTAATAAGGTCTTTATCAAACAGCATGCTATCGATAGATAATATTAAATTTATTTTAAATACAAATTTTCGTATAATTTTTTACTAGCAGCGAGTTTAATTTGACTACGTAGCCGTCTCACACTGAAGTCCTGACGCTGTTTAATTAGTGTTGGAAGCACCTTAAGTAAAATTTGCAACATATGGTTTCGCGTAAAAGATATAGCCATAATAATTTAATACACCTTTAACGATGGGGTAAAATAAGTTTGATTTAAACAAAATTAGTAAATAGAACTTTTATTAACACTATTCAAAAGGTTTAGAAAACATAATTCAATATTAATTCAACAGCTAAATTAAGGAATATTCATAAACGTTACTCATGATTCAATAAAATTTAATAAAATTGTAATTAACGAGTAAAATAAACAAACATTAGTAAATATTAATAAATGAAAAATAAAATTAACGTGCAATTAGATTGCGTTAATTGATGTTAGAAATGAATTTATACATAACGTACTATTGAATCGTTATTACGCTAATGTGCGTGTACACAAACAATATTGCTTATTAATTACAAATTACTTAATATTGCCGTACAGGCGCTAACTACTTAATATCAAATTATTTGACGATTTCCTTCTAATGTGATTTGATACATAAAAAGGTAAAAATTAAATTTCTCGCGTTTTTTTTCTACTGGCACAAATGGAATATTTGAGAAACAGTGAAGTAATATATGAATCTTAGTTCGTGCTACCCGACTGAGTTGCTCTCTATTTATTGAGTTAAGTGGCGATGTCAAGTATACGGATTAAGAGCAGTAAGCGCGGAATTTAAGCACTGTATATAATATTTTTTTTACGTTAATATCTCCAACTTTTCCGCGGCCGGTGAAAATCCCAGTGAAATGAGACAGTTTTTCTCATAAAGTGTTTTGGATGGACTTTAAAGAAAAAAAAATAAAAATTTGCTTGACAGTTTTTAAATTTGCGTTCCGCTAATCTTTGATGCTTAGATACTCAACTATTTCATCTTAAAAGTCGTCGTTTTTTTTGCATACATAATTATTTGTAACATTTTTGTAACAACCATACTCGAATGTTCGTTATAAATCACTTGATAATGATATTGAATTATAGTGTAATAAAACTTTTTGAATAAATCATGTATAAGTACAATGGCCGAAACTAAAAGAAACAATCGAGAAAAGCCATTAAGTCAATATTTAATACATTATACATATTGACACATGTGAAAACGTAGTAGTAAGATACTTAGTGGTAAAGCGATACGCTCATTTCAATGTTATGGCAAACAGTATCACGAAACTTAAATAGACGCGAGGAAAAATCGAGTTAATGTAGCTTTATTAAACAATCAATCCATAAAGTCTTTATTTAATCCATCAATTTTATTCAGCAAATAATAATAAGCAAATAAAGATTTATTATAAATGAATCTAATATTATAGCGTTCATTTAAATATCATTAGAAAAGACATATATCCAAAAACACTCATAAAATATGTATACAGATGTAAAGTCTGTAAAGCAATTGAAATGAAATTGTACTTTTACAAAGTTCTCAGCCTACGGCTAAACTAAATTTTAATTTTTCCAAATTAAAACTCGCGCTGGTTAATAATATTTCCCGGAACGTTGATAACTTTTAAAAAGCGCCACATCAAAGACAGAAAATAAAAATAAAATAGTAAAAAAAAAAGAGAAGAGAAAAAAAAGAAATTGTTATAAAATTCTCGTTTCAAGCAGAAGCACATTTTTCCACAATTCTCTTGTAATTATAAAAGTTCGTTTCGTTGGCTCTCCGGGGGGCACTTCAAGGGTCAGGAAAAAAATTGTTATTTTTTAATAGAACAGCGTCGTGGGAACGTAGGAGGGGGGGGGGGTGCGGGTGGCAACATAACCCTACCAAAATCACGAAAAATGAAGTTGACTCGAAGAGAAAAAGAGCGAATGGGTGGCAGTGCTGATGAGGGAGGAGGGAGGGTAAAGGAGAGCTAGGGATCAAGCGAAAAAGCCACAGGCCATGCAAATTTCCGAACAATCCGGAGTAATCGATTTTCCAAATTGCATTGCGCCCTCGTCCCTTTTCTCCGGGCGAGCGGGGAAAAGTAGCTCGCCGCGAGCGCATCAACTGCACAATCAGAATCAATCGAGAGACGTCCCTTGATAATCGAGCGAGCGGAGGGGCGCGCGATAATTCGGCAGGGCCCGACACGCGCAACCATGTAAATCATGTCAGGCCAGCGGGCGAGCCTGTGGGAGAGGGCCAAACTGCCAAAGGGAAGGATAAGCGAGGCATCGTTAATAGATTGATAAACGCGGCCGGCAGCGCAATGTCGATGCGCGCCGAGCTTGCGAGCTTTCTCGCTGCCCGAGCCTCTCGGAGCGCGTTTCCGCGGAAGGCACGACTCGCTCGTAAAGAACCGAGCTCTCAAGTGGTTCGGTCAATCCCCCCGCCAGCGTAAAAGCTCGAGAGCGCACAAGAATAAGGGGGGCCAGAGCTTGGGGGAGCTGGGAGCTCGTGCACTCGGGGCTCCCGGCGTTTCGGCCTTGCGAAAAGCTCGAAGCTCCGCAAAAAACAAACGCTCCCGCTGGTATGTATATGCTGGGCCCAGGGAGGGGCTCGACCATCAGAGGTAAAACTCGGCGTAATTCCGCGGCGCGCGAAAACAAAGGGGGACGAGGAGCCGGAGTATAGGAGAGCAGCGAGGCTACAGGGGAGAAGCGAGAAAGGGAATGAGAGAGCTCGAGTTTGCTTGCGGAGCGACGTTTTTCTACCCTGCCGCGTATGGGGCGCGGGGGTTAGAAGAGGGGGGGGCGGGGAGGAGGAGGAGGAGGAGGTAGCGGGCGGTCGCCGCGACGAGAGAGAGGGTCGAGCGCTGTAGCTTCGTTGCCGGCGCTCTCTCTCGGGCCTCTCGCTCTCGCGCGCGCAGATCAATACGGCCGAGGCATAGGCGCCAGCGCCGAGGCTGGCGCACCACTAGCAGCACGAGCAGCAGCGGGGCTATGTGAACGGGGCAGTTGTAGACCCGCAGCCCCGTTCCCTCCTGCCCGTGGCCCCCCAGCTTGTCCGGCCCTTAGCCGCGTCTCCGTCGTTCCCTTCCTTCCGCTCGGCTCAAGCCCATCTTTCGAGCTTTATACCGGGCGTCGCGCGGCTTTCGGCTGGCCCACCTTAACATCCCCGTCAACTTGTCTTATATTTTTCTAGATACATTCGGTTTTGCCTCGTTTAAAATCGAGCTGGCGCGAGGCACTAGAAGGTAGACAGGATAGGTGAAAGGATCCGAGGGTAGACGGGGGTTGCTGCTGCTCGGCAGTGTTAATGCCCATCAAAACGCGCACGCACAGTGTCGGCAGCGCCACGATTGCCCTCTCTCACTCTCTTTCTCTCTCCCTCCGGCAGCCGACTCACACTACTCCTTTCCATTCCCCAGCCCCGTGACTTGCTTGTTTGTGGCCGTTATGTATTTTGATAGAGGTTTATAGTATTAAATCGCGCTCCGTCTGCTCTCTCTTTCTCTCACCCTCGGCCCGTTTTCGCTTCGGCCTCTGCCCTCCTCCACCGCGATTTTAATTAGAGTATATATTTATAAATTCGGAAACCTGTGCATTGTTAAAGATACTCGTATGGAATTGAGCTGGTAATTGGAGCAAACCCACGCGAATGATGAGGAGCAGGAGAAAGTTGAGCGGCGCGTGCTATCAAATAGAGACGTTGGAGTTGAAACAATATTCGCCTTAGCGAATAACCGATAGAAATAATTGTCTAAACTTTTGTTTCTCTTTATTATACCCGCCACCGTGCTTATTATTCTTCCCTCTCCTACCTCGGAGAGTCTGACTAAATCTGACGAAAGTTGTTTATCGGGACAACGACGAAAAGAACCGAGACGGAACGCGAATCCCGGCTATGCAATTATTTTGCTCCCGAGAAAGATTTGACGAATTATATGCCGACTGTTTAATAAGGAAAGCCGAGGAGGAAAAAAAAGTTGAGAAAGATAAGGGATACCTAAGGCGAGATAGCACCACTAGCCGGGGGAGCCTATTTCGCAGGCACGGAATAATTCAAGTGGATCGTTGAAAAAAGCTTAGAGCGTCCTTTATGAAAAGACAAGGCAAGCCAAGCGGATTTGGCCAGCTTCGGATTAATTACGTATTTCATTGAAATCGTCCCTGATTAAAAGGGCAGACAACAAAGTCCATTAAAAAACAAAAAAAAAACTATTAAAAATTGTTTGTATTCCGCGATTGCTAACGTTATTTCCAACGATTTTTCCAACGAATAGCAAGCTAACTCAAGATTAATCAATCCAGACGGGCGCTGCTTTCGAAGGGACTATAACGAATTCAGGAAGAGGAAGAGGTCGGGGAAGGTTCAAAAGCCAGTGTGTCTCGAGCAGCGCCGGAGGCTCTGGCCTTTGGCTGAGAATTAAAATATACACGGGGACGGATGAGGGGAGAAGGCGGAGGTGCGAGAGCTGGCACAAAGGCGAGGGCTGGCGGGCGGGGGCGCGTTTCCGCAAGTCGAGCGCAATTACAATAACGGCCAATCACCCCGGAGTTTCGCTGCAGCCTCTCCCGGCGCACTCGGCCCTCCTCACGTAATTCATCTTGTCAGTCCGTATACTCTTTGGCTGTTATGCTCGGCAAGTAGCTGTAGGTGAACGCGCTGAACGGCTCGAGGCGCCTGACGTTGGGAAGCAGGCGAGCGGAGGAAGCGAGGGAAAGCCTGACGGAGCTGCTGCTTCTCGTGGCTAATCGTGAAAAAGGGCGCGAGGGAAAGGGCGCAAGGATGCAGGTCGATGGCTGGGCATGTGAGTCGGCCGAATCTACGCGGAGCGGGGCTCACCTTGTGCATGGGGGTGCCCCAGAAGTCGTTGAAGAAGACATTCTTGAGGGGCGTGTGCGGCCGGAGGTCCCGGTTGTCCTTGATGGCGGATATGTCGTCGAAGACGAAGCCGCAGCCGAGGCTGTTCAGGTAGACGGCGAACGCGGCCGCGGCCACCAGGGCCCCGAGGGCTCCGCGCGCGGGCACTCCCATAGCATGCCCGCCCGGCCGCCCTGAGCCTCCTGCTGCTGGCGCTAGTCTGCTGGCGCTACTGCTGGCGGCCACGGTGCGTTGTGGCAGCGGCGATCCAGCCAGCCCCAAGCATCGGCCTGCAGTCGCGAGTTGATTGCCCGGCGGGCAGGCGGTTAGCCCTGGGGCATCCGCGGCAGCCGGACTCGGCCGGCCGACGGGGGCGATCCTCCTCCGGTGCTGGCCGCTCCGCCAGCTGCTGCGGCGGCTAGAGCCGAGGCCCGGGCAGGTCGAAGCTCCGCCGGCGCCCCGGGCCGCCTCGTCATGCTAACAGGTGATGCAGCAGCCGCGCTCTGTACTCGGCGCCAAAGTCGTCACCTCGGCCGGCCGGCCTCCCCACTCTCCGCTCCCGCACGGGGCCTCGCTTCCTCCCGCGGCGCACACTCCGCCGCTCCTGGGGCGACTCCTGCTCGCTCTGCTCCGAGCTCCTCTTGCTCGTCGCGGCTCGCGCCTCCGGAAGACCCGCGCGGCTCTCTGCTCCCGCCGCCAGACCCGGACGCGCTACGGCCGCGGAGCTCGGAGGAAATGAACGAAGCAGCGAGAGAAACAGCTCGCTGGGGCCAGGGATCGCGCGAGCCTCGTCGAGTGGGCGATCGGGAGAGTTGCAGGCTCGAGTCCGAATAGAATAGCGACTGGTCCGCCACCACGACGACGACTCAACACCGCGTCTGACGTTCTGGAGCGCGGCTGCTGCGCCTGCTTGTTCTGCCACTTCTGCCACGGAGCTACCCCCCGCAGGATCAGTTTGCGAGCAGTGCGTCGGCGCCGCCAGGTTTTTGGCAGATTACACTAGCCAGCCAAGGCGAACGACACTTTACGAGGAAGAGGGAAAGAGAGAGAGAGAGCAAGAGAACTAGAGAACAGCCGTTAGTGCTGCGCGCGCAGCCCCGACTCCGGCTACAAGCTACGGCCCTGCACGATCTCCGAGCGCGCTCCAATTCGATTTCCGTCTCCTCTCGTCTCGTCCTTTTTTTTATCACCGTATGTGCAGTCTACACTGACTGCGCTGCACGCCTTGCGGCGACGACTGCACTGTGTTTGAAGGGACACCAGCCTCGCGGGCTGGGAACGAGAGTTTTTACCTCCCCCTCCCCCGCCCGAAATTGAAAGGGGCGCGATATCGAAGCTGTGGATTTCGGTCTGTTAGCCGAGAAATAGGAGGAAGCGGTTATTTACTAATCCTTTTTCAAGCTTTTTCATCCCGAGCCAGCGTTTTCGAAACTAAGCTTTTCGTTTGTTGTTGTTGTTGTTGTATTGTTTTTTCTTGTTTTGGTCTCTGTTGTCCGGGGCTTTGTGAATAATTTTAATTGATGCGATTGGTCGAGCTTTGCTTTTTTCTTCTACGAGCTTTGGCAATAATGTCTGTAAAGCGTGAGGAAAGGTTGAATTCACAATTTAGTTGGATTGTATTATAACGAAGAAAAATTGGCGTTGTCGGCGAAAAATAACGCGCAACAAAAATTTTACTCGCAAGAGCGTGAGAGAGAGAGAGAGAGAGAGAGAGAGAGAGAGAGAGAGAGAGAGACGAAAAAAACCCATTAGACGAAACGAAAAGTAGGAAAAAAGAAAGTTGTAAGAGCCGAACTTTCATTTTTTGCCGGCTATCTCATTTTTCTTTGGCGCTTATCTTGCCTGTTTTGATTCTTTTCGATGAGCCTTTTTGTTTTTACTTCAACTGCGAACGTTTCGTCCAACTTATTTTTCGCCTTGGAAAAAAATGTTATTTTTCTTTATTTACTAATACGTATACGTTGACGCACTGCTTTTGACTTAAATTAAAAGCAAATTGACCTTTTTTATCAGAAAATAAAAGTAAACGAAAAGAAATGGCGAGAAAAATTGTGGGCATCGAAAAAAAATTTTAAATTTTCATAATTGAATAAATAAACGTGCGTACATGTGCATATATTTGATGGTATTTTGTTTTCATATTCAATTAAATTTTTAATTTAAAAATATCGTGGAACATATTTTTAAAACATTTACTTACGCTCACGAAATTTGAGCAATTAGTTTTCTATGATTCACTTTATACATGCAGACCGAGCATAATTTTAACAATAAAACAATAAAAACCATTCGAATCATCGAGTATACGATAAAATGGAATAAAAAGAAAAAAATGATAAATGTATTTGTCGACTTATCTTCGGATGGCAAGGAAAGCAGTAGCTTTACTGAGATGGCGCCAGTTCTCGACTGGCCCCGGTTTTGCGTGAAACGTACACAGAAAATCACACATAAGTAGAGGCAGACGGCGAGCTAGTGTAAGGAATCCGTAAGCGTATTCCGTGGTCGAGCGACTGTACGCGACGGCGACGTCGTCGAAACAGAGCCCCCACTTCCGCGGACGTCGGCGTCTGCTCTGGCCCGACGTCGAAGATGGCCGCGCTGATACCAAGGAGTTCCTTCCAAGCAGCTAGTAAGTGCACGACTCGGGCTCGAGGGCTCTTTCGAGGAAGCCGCGGCGACAGATCCCCCGTTCATTATGTAAGTGTCAATAAATCCCAGCAGCTGATTAGTGCGATGTGCCTGCTCCACAGAGCGCCAGAGCGCCGCCCTCAGCGCCGTAGCGCTGCTCCAGCATCCGTCGCGCGACTACTCGCAGCGGCCGCGCGTCCTCAAGAACCCGACGCCGTCTAACCTCCGCCGCGGCACGGGCTTGCGATGCTCCTTCAACGGCATCGTCTGCACCATCTTCGGGGCCTCGGGATTCATCGGCAAGCACGTGGTCAACCGCCTCGGTAAAATCGGCACCCAGGTCTGTCTACACTCTCCTCAACACCGAGCCCCCTCGAATCTCCAATTCACCACTTTCTTCCCTTTTACAGATCGTCATTCCGTACCGTGGCGATCACTATGAGGTTGCCCCTCTCAAGGTCGCTGGAGATCTCGGACAGATCCTCTTTCATCCGTTTGATCTTAGGGATGAGGACTCTATACGCAAGTGCATCAAGTACTCCAATGTTGTCATCAACTGTATTGGACGCGACTGGGAAACTAAGAACTTTACCTACGATGAGGTACACGTAGAAGGAGCTGCCAGACTTGCTAGGATCTGTAAGGAACAAGGTGTTGATAGGTTTATTCACCTTTCTTGTCTCAATGCTCATCCTAATCCAGAAGTAGGTCAAATTTTAAAAAGTCTCGTTACCATTGATTAATCTTTTACAGTCTAGTAAAATAAATATTATTTTTCTTTTTGGGCTACAGCCAATTGTTAAACCTGAAGGCTCTAGATTCTTCAAAAGTAAATGGGAAGGAGAATGGGAGGTTAAAAAAGAATTTCCAGAAGCAACAATTATTAGACCATCTGATGTATACGGAACAGAAGATCGATTTATTGGTGTATATGGGCACATATTGAGGATCCATTTTAGGTAAGTTAATGAATTTTTTTATATTTCGATAGACTGATTTGTTATGATTCTCATAAACAATTGATATTTTTCAAGAGGAGTTCCACTCTATAAGAAAGGTGAAACAGTTGAGAAACAGCCAATATGGGTTGGTGATGTTGCAGCAGGAATAGTGGAAGCTGTTAAGGATCATAAAACTGCTGGTAGAACCTATCAATTTATAGGGTATGAAAGTCTTGCTATAATTATTATATTATCTAACTAATTTTTCAAATATTTAAATATTTATTATTGAAACAGGCCAAAGCGATACAAGCTTTCAGATATAGTAGATTATTTGCATAATCTTTGGAGGCAAGAAGCAACAGAATATGGCTACAGACGATTAGATTTAGATTATTCACCACTATTTAAATTAAAAGTTCAACTAAGTGAATTGATAAGTCCTGCTTATCCATTGGGTTATTTGCACATGGAAGGCTTAGAAAAGGTAAACGTCACTTCTTAAAATAAAAAAAGTATAAAAGGTTTGTTTTAATTTTTTTCTATCTTTAAACAGGAACATACTAGTGATCGTGTATTGAAGGGTGTACCAACCATAGAAGATTTAGGAATCAACCCAATACCACTCAATGCGCAATTTGCATGGGAAGCAAGGCCTTACCGTTTTGATGCTTCTTATGCATCTACAAGTGATGAATACATAAAATATGATTATCCAAAACCTATAGAAAGTGCAGCAGTATAATTTGAACACTTTGTAATAGCAATTTCAAGGAAGCTAATTTTTAATTTAAATGAATGGCTCATAATTAAGAATCAAGAAATTGTTGATGCCCCATTGTTAATTATTGGAAGCTCAAGTTAAAAACAAGATGTATTGAAAAAATCCATCTTTGTAAATAATAAAAGTCATCAGTTATTAAAAAAGGAGTGGAATAACTAAACCATTGTATAAAAAATGTTATTTCTAAATTATGATATTATACACAATAACAAGAGTTTTGTTTTTTTTTAAATTAGTTTATTTTATTGTGTTACATTTCTTATTGAACATTTCAGAGCCACAATTACTATTACATGACGGAAGAATACTCAATGGTGACACGTTTTCTCTTAGGATTTTTAATAAAAAATACAAGCTAGGTGGTTGGTCCTCGGTTATTATGCTGACCGAAGGCCAAGCAAAGTCTTATACATTAGTTTGCCGAGCAAGCTTTAAAATAGGGCTAAGTTTTTTTGTAAAAGTATTGTTATTCTTTTTATTAAAATTTCTTACTCTTTATTTTTAGTATATATAGTATAACGTTTTATTTAAAGTAAGCCTATAAAATAAATACTTTATTATATGGAGCTCTTTAAAAAAAGTGAAATCTAATATTTAATTCCAGAAGTTTGTATCTTGTTCAATCAGCAACTGTGTAGAACAGATCGAGCCGCACGGCGTACACCAAGACGATCGAGTGCTGTTGTTTCAATTGTCTGTCCACTCTACGTCGTTCTACGCTCTTCGCTCTGCCGTTGTCTGCTCCTCCAAAAACAAAGTATTTCATGTTTTAAAGTTTCCGCAGTTAACAGATCGCACGTGGATGCGAGGAAGGAAAAGCTGCGAAAATTGACATTCACTTAATGGACTATGGTTGACGATATGGTTTCGATATAACAACATTTTTCCTCGCGCAGCTAAAATCTATGGATTCTAAAATGGTTCAACTTGACTAGCAGAGCATCAAGAAATACCTACAATCGGCACAACCCTCAACAAGAGTGGAATTCAAAAAGAAGCAGCAGCATTACTGGAAATTGAATTTGGTTATTTGATTTTTTTCATCTTTGAGCCGCCTTTACTTTATTTAACTCAAATACCTCGTCATAATTAATAACCAACGTTAAGTTTTAAGTTTTCGCAAATAATACATTTAATTTGACTATTCTCAATTAACAGTTTCGTATATTTGTGCAACGATCATACACGTAATAACAATTGCCGAAATATTTCATTTGGCAGCAAATAATTAACATCGATTAAAATTGTGTAATAGCAATAATTTTCGAGTTCCACCCTTAAATTCTTAATTTTACTCACTGAATAAATAATAGTTTCTCTCAAGTCTTGAAAACATCTCAATCCCTTGTTCGCACAGTTGAAAATTTAAGTATCTGCTTTGTCAATGCCAATTCATTGAAATTCAAGACTCAAGTGTAGATTGCATGTGTATACAGTACCTTTATTACACGTTTTACGTAACAAATGTCAAAACATGACATGATAGCAGTACAAAATACTATGGACCAAAACTTTTGAAAAATATAGCAAACTATATTCGTTTTAAGAATCAATTCATATATTTTCGCTCTTAAGTATGATGATACAAGAATTTTTTTCTTTCATATGACTAATATAGTCCTAGCTGGATTTTTGAGATATCGGTTCGGTACAAGGAGATAGCGCTGAACAATATTATGTGTATACAGGCCAACTTGTGTGTTGTTTTACTTTAATTTCGTTAAAAATTACTATTTGCTAATGTCATACGTCCACTTTGAAGATTAAAAAGTGCAAAAGCATCAGGCGAATCTACGCTGAGAAATTCGTTTTTTTTCTTTTTTTTTATACTTATGTATACTTTCATTGTTATAGTATAGGTAGAGCTCATCGCTTGCGTTAGCGAAATTATTGTAACACACAGGTTTATAAACATTATAAATCTTTTCTCTTTGTTTACTTCAGAACGTTTGTCCTTGAAAAATGTTTAAGTATGTCGGATTTTTAAAATTTTTTTTCATTACACATTTTAGAAATCACGTGATAATCGTGTTTTTATTAGATAAAATTTTAAAACGATACATTAAATTTACCTTCTACTCAGATAAATTACAATCTCAAACAAGAACACATAAGTAAACAAATATTTCCTCTAAAAGAAACAAAAACTTACGTATTTCTACAACTTGGAGCAGTAAGCGTTTAAAAATCTTAAATACGATATTGTTAAAGCAATAATTTAGCGGCACTGTTTTTTTTCATTTTTCTTTTTTTTTTAATTAATTACAACAGTCTACCTACAAAGTAACTTAACGATCGTACAGAACTAGATTCTTAAAGGCTACGTTTTTACTTTCATTACGTCTTTTGAAAAGTCTTATAGAAACAGCTTAGCACAATATCATCCACCGAGTCCGCACTCAAGTATACAGTAGAATATTCAGCATGTAACACATTTTATTTTTATTTAAAAGCTCATTGAGTGAGTTTCGATATACCGTATTTATGTATATGTGCGCGTCATCGTTATGGTATATTAAACTTTCGTATAACACTTGACTCTCTCGCAATCGACTACGTAATATCAATATTAATATACTGATTAAGAGATAGAATCGCGCGTAAAGAGATCCTCTGGGACTTACCCTGAATATCGTCTCTGCATATATGTATATATTATAATCTAATACTTTCATACTTTTCGTTATACTTTCATTCGTTCTTTTTCTTTGTTTTCTCTCTCTTTCACTCTCTCTTTCTTTTTTACTTTCGTTTGTTTTTAGTCTTAAATTATCGTCATCTCCTTGGACCTCGGCTTTTCTTTTCATCGCTTCGATATGCGATTGATATGCGTCGTTTTCACGCGTAAGAATAGCAGCGCAAAGATCACATGTCGGCAGGTTGTATATCGTGAAATCAACGCCTAAATTGCCAAAACCGGATACCATTACAGATATATGTCATGATAATTAAATTGCAAGTTTATGCTGCCGTTGTGCGCTGTGATATTACATTTTGTGCGTTAAAACTGATCCGGTTGAGTCTCTAAAATATGAGTTTATTTAAAGATTTATCACAATACTTAGAACAGTAGTTGGCACGTTATCAATCGATTGATCAAAATTTTTTAATTGAATAAACTTTTACGATAAATTAGATTAATAACAATTTACCTCAACGTTTCGAGTGCATAACTAACAAACTTAATTGTGTGTTATTCAAACCTTATTGGAGGTCATACAAGTGTGTAAGGTTTTTACGTTACTAGAAACTGATACCCGATTTATTGTAAAATCTGAATTGTTATATTAAAGTTGCTTATTCGTACAAAGAATTTTTTCTCTACATTATTCGAGGCCATCAAATTTTTTCAATAGTTTTAACGATACTTGAATTTTCTATAAATATTTCATCAATTTTGAAAATCAAAATATACTGGCACGGAACATATAAATTTCTTTCACTGTGTTTAAAATTGAAATTTAATACTGAGGTATTGGTCTAAAACATTATACCAATCAAATAACGACTAGTTTTGGAAAAAATTTCGAATATTAAATTGAAAACTTATAACTTTTATTGAAAGTAAAGTTTGTCGAAAATATTACCCGTTTAGTTATCGTATCCTAAAAAATAAGTGTACATTCGGAAGGTTAGATAAATACTGGCAGTTAACATTTGGAGATTAAAATTCACTATACCAAAAGCAATATACAAATTAAAGCTCGTCACGAATTTCTCGATAGTAAATATTTTTAATTGAATAAACGAAATTTAATCTCCAACGATTATTTTGAAAGCTTTACCGATTCGAGAAATAAGAATTATATATTCACCAGAAATATGAGCTCGCGGTTCATATAAATTTTCTCGCGGTGTACAGCTATAAATATGTAATGATTTTATCGCTCGTCAAATCTCGCTTAAAATTCAAGGGAATTGTAATATTTTTGGATATCATCAAATTAGCCGCGGTGTTTCTGATCGAACTTATAAGGTAATAATGAGGTTTCATCTCTGCTTAATTTACTTTATTGGCTAACTTAACTTTAATTCCGTACATTTAAACAGCGCCCGAATATATAGTCTTTCGAAGTTAATAAAACCCCCGTTAATAGCCCAATTCAAGTTTTATCGAAATCTCTCTCTTTCAGAGCTTTGATTGTGCGAAATTGGTCGTTCTAAAGAAAGATCGAGAGAGAAAAAAAAGTTGGTATAATAAGAAGAGAAAGAAAAAAAATAAGTGGCTAGGTTAAAAGAGAGTCCTTGGCTTTCAAGTAGTCCAAATAATAAAAAGTGATAAAGTTGGAAAAGCAGAAAGTCTGCGTGGGCAATAATAAAGCTGACGTATATAAAGGTGGAAGGAGATTAAAGGTCGTAAGTGGCAAATCGATTGACATACTCCGAGTGTAGAGCCTCATATGCTCGTCGTCGAAGTAGAGGAAATTTTGCACAACCTTAGAGTCGAGAGGACATACAAGTATAGGAGCGAGGGGAGTGTGCGGATTGACAAGTGGGGGGGGGGGGGGTGGTTCACGCGAGGAGTATGCGGGAGGCGTAGAGGAAGGCGAGGAGGGCGAAGCTGAGGGCGCTGGATCCTATGCTGACGCCGGAGCCGTAATTGTCCTTGGTCCAGGTGTCGTGGCACCTGGCGATCGAGTCTGGCTCGATGCTGCTCATGGGCTTGCTGTGGAGCTCCGGCACGTTGGAGATGCAAAAGTTGCGCCGGCGAAACTCCTCGGCCGAGCCGTTGACGAAGTCGCTCTCGAGGACGAGGTGGAGCTGGCAGTCGCAAGGGAAGTGGTTCTCCTCGACGCTGAGGACGTCGACGTGGAGGGAGACGTTGTCCGGGTGGGGGGCCAGGAGCACGTGGTTCTTGTGGAAGCGCAGCTGGCGCACGGAGAAGTTGGCGTTCAGCCGCAGCTCCTCGATCTTGTCGACCTTGTTGCTCATGATCGTCAGGATGTTCACCTGGTCGAGGCCGGCGAACGCGTCCTTGTGGATCATCCCGAGGTCGCTCGTGTAGATCATCAGGGTGTCGACGTGCCTGCGGGCACACCGGGAGATGCGAGCTCCGTATAATAGAGGCCGCGTTAATTGCGGAGCTTGCAGCCAGAGGAGGCTAGCTAGACCTTCGGCGATACTTTGGCTTTCTATAACTAAACGAAACTTCCCGGGGCCCGCCCTTCCGTTCCCAGCGGGACAGAGCAAAGTTTTTCGCTTAATCAATGCGCGCGCGGCCTTTGCCCCGGGCGGCTTTTGTAGCTTAGCATTGCCGGCGTCGACTCGGGGCGTAAGCCGCGAATGCGGCGACAATGCTCGATCCCGGCATCCTCAAGCCTAGCGCGTAGCTACTAAGCAAACACAGCAAGAAGCCAACGAGCCGGGCAATTAAAAAGTTCCCTCCGTTCGTTTTCCCGATAAACACTCCCACTCTTTCCCTCTCAACTCCCACTCAACTCCCCTCCTTCTCCCGCTCCACTTCTCCCTCGCGCCAACAAGCTCTCGAAAATCGCATATAGACGCGACTTGCTCGCCAGATACAAAGTTGTTGTTGAGAAATTTAATTGAAATAAGATTCCGTTCTCTCTCTTTCTCTATATATATACCTATACTAGTACATCTCTGTATGGATACTACATTCACGGGCTGGCTTGAATGAACTTTTGTTTGCCAATACTGCACAGATATAGAAACTTTGCGATTTTTCGAAACTTTAAATTTGCAAATTTGTATAGGCGAAAGCAATGCGACCAAGATCGCGGGAAAATTGATCTTCAAAATAAGAGACTCGTAGATATTATTACTTTAGAGAAATGGAAAGGAAAAATGGGGTCGCGAGCTTTTTCCACGTGACGTTTGTCTGTGTCGGTGTAACGAAAACGGACGTTTGAGTATAATTAAAATTAATGACTTTGGAAATATTCTCGTTACGATTGTTAAATTGTTTGAAATAAAGTTTAAGGGAACTTAAGATACAGAACATTAGAATTGCTTTCTTGTTAAAATGTAAAAAATTATAAATAATTTCTCCACATAATTAAACTTGAAACTCGGAAAAAAGTCTGATGAATATATGTAAAAATTTCCGGAAATAACGGCTCTATGCGGGAGGAAAAATAAACGATATTGTGTAGGTATTATCATCGAAACAACAACGAGTGTAGTTTTAACATTTGAAAGTCCATCAGTCGCGCCCAGTGGCTCCATTATCGAAACGCGGGCGCGACGGAGTTTTCCGCCCGAGGCAAAAGTTCAGCGAACCGAGTAATAAAATCGAATTCCAAGCGGTAATAGCCCATCTAAATAACGTCGCTGATACATATGACATGTGGATTGAAAAAAAAAAAGTGGAAAAAGGAAGTACTCACTTGAGCCCTCGAAAGGTATTAGGCTTGAGTCCAGCCTTGAGGTCCATATAGGTCATCTTGAGAAAGCCGACGTACTCGAGTCCATTGAAGGCGTCCGGCTCGACATTGGCAATGCCTTTGGAGAGTACGAGGTTGTCGACGTAGGTAAGTCCGGAGAAGGCGTTGCTGGCAATGGTCTGGAGGGGATTGTCGTTGAGCATGATGAACTTTATCTGGGAGCTGCCGGCGAAGGCTTTACCAGCGATGTAGGCGATCTTGTTGCGAGCGAGCAGTATGGTCGAGACGTTCTGGAGGGCCGCGAAGGAGAACTCGTCGATGCGACTGAGCGGCGTGTGCTGGATCGACAAGTAATAGAGCTTGCTCAGCCCGGCGAACGCGAACGGCTTTATTTGGCTGATGTTGTTGTCGTTGAGCTCGAGCTTGCGCAGCGAGCGCAATTGAGCGAAGGCCTTTTGCGGAATCTCCCAGAAGTTGTTCTTCGACAGGCTCAGCTCCTCGAGGTTCCCCGGCAGCGGCAACGAGATATTATGGAAGCCGCCCTTGTTGCACGACATCTGCAACAACCCACCCCAATCCCGTTAATACGCGCCTATCTACAGAACTTGCTAGAAGAAATTCCTCCCTCTACGCTTGGCGGCTACTCCCACTCTTTCTCATTCCTTCTCTTTCTCCACGTCGCTCGCGCTAAAATCAGCCGAGAGAAAACAATTTGCCAGCTTATTCTGGCGCGCGGCGGCCCCCTACTGGTACTCACTCTACTCTCCTACACTATGGCTTCCCTCTACTCTAAATGCCATCCGGATAGTGCGGCGAAACTTGCCGCGACAAAGCGGACAAACAAACCCCCCGGCTTCACTTTCTCCCTCTCTCCAGCTCTCGCTCACTCTGTGCTACCGCGCGAGCCACTTTATTCTTCCTGAGAGATGACACGAGAGAGAGAGAGAGAGAGAGAGAGAGAGAGAGAGAGAAAGGGAGAAGCTGGGCGCGAGTGAGCGAGAACAGTAAGCTTGTATACGGCTCGAGCGTGTACACTGAATCCAAAAGCGATTGCCTCGAGTTTGAAAGTCCCAGACTCTCTCTGTCTCTCTCTCCCTCTTTTGCTCTCTTTCCGTTGGAGGGAACCGCAGATTTGAGGTGGGACAGCTTTAAAGTTTCAAGCTAATGTCTCTACTCTCCTCGCGAACCGAACGGCTTATACAGCCCCTCCCCGAACTCGACCCCTACCTGGGCAACTCTGAAATTCATCCGCGGATTTCGTAAGAAACCAAGTGTCGCGCGCTGACTCTATATATTTTCAACTGCTCTTTTCTCTACAGCCAATAAGCCATATAAACGACGTCAGTAAGTGCCGTCTCGCTATAATAGGTAAAAGTCGAACGAGGAAGAAGATAGGAAAAGAGAGAGAGAGAGAAAGAGTGAGGGGGGGAAGGATAAGGGGAAGAGTAGGTATAGGTAACTCGTTGGTCGGGAATATATAACGAATCCTACAGCCACGAGGGGATAAGTTAGTCGAGCGCATTGGTTAATCGCGATATCGCGATATATACGCGCGAGCGAGTGGAATGCAGATATACATTTTTACTTGGCAGTAGGGCTTAATTGATTTTACTTTTCCACTATTTGGCGAACGGTAGGGGGAGGAGAGTGTCCGATAATCCGATAACAGGAAGATTTGTGGGTCGGGGGGCGGCTTTGCTATCTCCCGCTCTTAATTATCGATCCCCACGAGCAGGCCAGCATGCACGTCTCTCTAGAGCTATTTGTGCGCGTGTGTGCGCGTGTGTTGCCAGCGACACAAGGCTTGACTGTAGTCGAATTCGCATTATTGAATGTTAAGCGTGCCAATTCGCGGCTAACTCGTCCTCCCGCACATACCCTCGATCGCTTTCTCTCTCTATCCTCTAGCTGCCTCTCTTCATTCGTGAGCTTTATTCTCGGCGTGATAAATAGAGCCGCAGCCACAGCAGTCGGGCGTCCCAGCAAAAACTTAGCCAGCCGTTTGTTTCTCCCCCGTACAGGAGCTCCTGTCCCGAGAGAACCATTGGCAACGCTTCGCTTTCCTATATACCTACATACATCCCTGGGGTACGCGTAGGAGAGAGAGAGATTGATTTTATAGGTAGTGCTCAAATATTTTTTGAAACCGCAAAGAGCCGAGTTGTGAATATACGACGGATAATATGTAGACGCATGCAAGTATGCGTCAATACGATGCCGTGCGATTTTCATTCAGTTCGGATTAGCTCTTTTGACGCGTGTTTATTTCGTCGGTACCCGCCCCCGCGAATCGCCAATGTTCACTGCCGCGTTGACTCGATTAATGCAATAGAATTGCTGTAAAAATTCGAGAGATAATTAGGAAATTTGACTGTTAAACAATTACGCTTTATTTTCGTTCAAGCGTCAATTTCGATGTGGGAATAATTGATTAAATCGAACGTATGTCGCCTCGAATAATAATTATATGAACGACCTCTTAAATTTTCAACTTCTTTTACCAAGTCATAAAGTTCGCGTTAAAAATTCCATTGCATCGAACCACGCTCGCCACGGTAATATCACCTGTAATAACGTTTCCACCCACTTGATCGGCCGTTTACAGCTCTACGTGAATTTGACCACAGTATCTAGGGCTTGTACGAGAAATTTCATCGAAATTTAGCAATTCGTAATGACGACTCTTGGCTTATAATAAATATCGAATTTTTCAATTTTTTTTTCGATTACAATTCTTCTTGTTTATTCTTTTTTTAATTTAAAGCATTAATAAAAAAGAGTAATCTTACTTTTTCACATTTTGCAGAGTACACGAGAAAGATAATATATAATACGTAAAAAATAATCTTGAATTATTGACACACTGTTTCAGTTCGAAAATTTTGAAATATATTAAAAATCCGATGTGTCTCTTTGAAAGGAAAACTAAAAAAAAAAAGAAAAAGAAAAATGGGAAAAAAGCAAAAAATAAACATGAGAACGGAAGTATACTGGAAGTATATTCCATTTGCGCGTGTAAATGCTATATCGAATAAGAAAAAGAGAGGGAAGAGCATAATCGCAGGTAGACATTGAGGTTGCATTAAAGCCAGCATTCGCGCGCCATTCCGGTGTGTCGCGGGCAGGTGTAGCGCGAGAGAGGGAGAGAGCGGCTGCACAGCTGTTTTATTGGCAGACTTTAGGAGCGGCCTCGTCTGCCGGGCGCTCGCCAATAAAAAGCCTGTGTATATACATATAGCCAAGCAGTAGGATGCTCTTCCCCCACCCCCTCAAGTCAAGCCGAGGCTAGCCAGCTGTTGCGGCCCGCCTCTATCGCGAGGTTTCGCGCGCGCGCTCGACTCTGTATAGTCGCTGCGTTAGCGCCAACCGCCGAGCCAATGGCGCGAGGCTTAACTAAGCCACTCTCAATTGGCCGACTCCGAGCGCTGGGCCCGATTCGCGAACCGCTTGCTGCGCAGTGGGGGCCGTTACGATGTCGCCAGCTCGCCACTACCTACAATGCTCTCTTGTACTTCTCCTCCTTCAGCTTTTTTCTTTCTTTTTTTTTTCTTTTTTCTTTTTTAACCATGCACTTTTGTACGCTCTCGTTGGCTTTTTTAGATTATTTTCGCTACCGCTGTAATTGGTGGTTAAAGCTTAACTGCTTGTCGAGTTTATGGAATAATGCGAGACTGCGGTCCTTCATCAATTAACGCCCGTTTTTTATCACTTTTACCTAGAGGTTTTCGTGTTTTCATGAAAATTAAAAAAGTCAAGTTGTATGCTTATGTACATGACATCTTATGTAATCTTATCGTGCAATGTTTTGCAAAACAATAAAGATAAAGTTACTGTATACTATGTTAATTAGCTATTAATTCTGATTGAATAATGGTAATTCGACATTTTGACAGTGTCGAGAGCGACAGTTTCCGGTCTCCTTCAAGTGCAGTCAAAGAGATATGTATAAACGCTCAACGCTCAAAATTATCGGAGTCTCGACCAGCGCTGAGAGCATTGTCACAACCATCTCTTCATTATCAGTTATGCCTGTGACTGATGAAAACGTTAACTGTTACAAATTTCATCCCAATTAATATGAGACTTAGATGTATAATTATAATCCAGCCTGCAACTAACGAACGATAAAATTTTAAACGTTAAATGGGTACACATAAATAAACAAGCTGAATTTAAATTATGCGCCTAAAATAATGAGCAAGTAAGAATTTGTGAAGCGAGTTGAAAAAAATATGGGCTTTTCTCGGGAGAGCGTATATATTAAATTCAAGTCAACGGGGCCTTTCGAAAGAAACTTAATCATCCGTTTAATGAACTCTCTTCAAAACCTACAAAACTTAATTATATCGCTTGTAATGCAGCTACCCAGAAATATATACGGACACTAATTATTTTCCTCCAGCTAATAATACAAGAATTTATAAACTTGTTACTCGCGTTCTACATTGAATTTCTAATGAAGCCCCTATTTCCGAATATTCCGACTTTAAATACAATATCATGTTAATCCCCCTTTGCTTAACGCGTACAGTGCGAATGTCCCAAAATCCCTATTTCCCAAAGCAGAACTAGACAAATGATTTTTTAATATAAACTGCCCTCTCTCTCTCTCTCTCTCTCTCTCTCTCTCTCTTTCATATTAGCTTGCTTGACCCTGTAGGAAATTCCAACCATCATATCACCATTTTATTTCGAATAATATACCGAATGGCCATCTTTCCGACCAGTACATCACCAGAAAGCCTGTT